>CM076607.1:15249644-15760810 GCA_038502775.1 Hippodamia convergens | reverse complement strand
CAAACGCAAAGGTGAATCACGGAATTACTCTTCTCTCTAAAAAAACAAAGTGAACTTCTCTGAAGTGTTTGAACGACCAAGTAACTCAAACATTGAACCTGATTGACAGTCTCAGGCCCTGCTTCAAATATTGAGGGCCTTCTCAAATATTTTTCTCTGTTTTCATGTGGTTCAATAGAAGAAGATTCGAAATGATTTTTTATGAAGAATTCAGCACACTTATATTTGTTCGTTTTTCTTTCGAGAATGCAAAAGTTCCTGGTCTTCAGCCGCCCTAGATATATCTCGATTATCGTTGGAAAATACCTAAAACTCCGCTCACAAACAACCGAGAATCCATACAGAAACTATAAGTCTTGTCCGGACCAGCCAATAAAGGAAGATCCCTATTCGAAGATGTTCCCAATCATGATAAATATGATTGAATATGGCCCGATAAATTTTTAACGTTGCCAAGGAAGGAGACCAATTGTAACATCGTCCCCATTCAAGTTGTTTACCACTTGCCGACA
Organism: Hippodamia convergens; assembly: GCA_038502775.1. Lineage (NCBI taxonomy): Eukaryota > Metazoa > Arthropoda > Insecta > Coleoptera > Coccinellidae > Hippodamia > Hippodamia convergens. Next base: position 15,760,298 of record CM076607.1, on the reverse strand, counting down.
GTAATTGGTAGCTGGGGGTAGTTTCCGCGCAATAACACGTTCGAATGCTATGAAAGTATGACGAGCTCTTCCGAAAAAGCATCGACTCTATCACTTCTTCCTCCTTGAAGTACCGATTGCGATCGTAAAATGGAAATTCATAAGTAGCGGAAAGGAAGTGAAGACAACAATGGCAAACGATTGTTCGCGAAAAATATTTTTAAGTTTGAATGTCGCTGTTTTTCACTTTTGAGAGTCCAATGACAAATTAGCTAAAAGATTTTTTACTATGCGAAAAGCATGGAGAGATGTAAGGAAATCGTATCAATTTAAATTCTATCAAAGAGGAGTCATAAAAATGTATAGTTGTATTGGCTGTAACTTTGTATAAGGTAATCTCACGATGTAATTTTCATCCTACATCACAAGCTGATTTTCGATAACCTTCATTGTCTGGAGAGGATTTTAATTTCTTTATTCAATTGTGTTTTCCTCTATTTATTTGAAGAGTACGGATTTCCTGTGCAGTATTATCAGGTTCAACAGTAATACATTTAGACCAACGCATCCGCCATTTTGCAACTCTGGGAAAACACATTTCATCTATCATTTTGGAATCAAATATTTTATATTTCGTTTTCATGGAAGATATTGCCTGACATCATTACATTAGGCTGTAATTGAATATTCCAAAACTGAAAACATTAATTATATAGGGTGGCTCGCTCTTTCTACCCACATGAATCACACAGAACATGCTTGGGACTTGGCCGATCAATAATAGAACGCTCTAATTCACTCATAAGTTCACATTACCTTGTTCAAGTCATTCAGAAAGAATGGTTCAATATCCCTCAAGTCGATATCGCTACAGGTTTGTTATTTGCTTCATTGAACTCTTAATCATCCATTCAGAAGCAATCCATGGCTACCCCCAATGGAATTTTCAGTTTGGTGAAGGATTAAAATTTTGTTTCACCATAATTTATTATGAACCTTCTTGAACCTGACCGTGAGGGTATTTATAGGCTATTTTATTTACGCAAATTGTCTCAAGAACCAACACCTTGGCCATTTTGTATCACTAGAAAAAACTCATTCTATCCCTCGCTCCATCAACTCAATGAAACGTTTAAAATATTTTCATCAATCTTATATAACAACTAAATGGCATACTCTATTTGATAAGTTTTTACTGAAACTCTTCTACAACAAAGGCTGATTTGTAACCAACCATACTAACTGAATAGGAAGATATCGAAACTCAAATACAGGTTTAACTTTCTTGGAAGATCCTAATGAAAGATCTCTCAACTTTGGTCGGATATTTAAGCTATCGTAAAGACTTAATACTTGTCAACCTTGTTCTGACAATTCCTTCATTTCGCCAGTTGTGAGAACCTGCTCAACAGAGAAGATTGGAAGAAAAAAAGGGATTTTTTTTTAAATTTTCGCAGTCCTTTATTCAAGTTAAGGACGGAATGTCTGTATTTTATTAGAGGTAATTTTGATATCTTAAGTGAATGCGCATGAGTAAATATAAAAATATGGGGAGCTAACGATGGAAGGAAATTGTATTCACAGAGTTTAATGCCTATAGATTGATGAACGTCTAAGCAGTATCTACTAAATCTTTTCATAGAAAAATGAAATGTGCTTCAAGTAATAACATACAGGGTGGCCATTTGAAAACGAAACAGACGAGATTACAGACGAAATGAATTTTTTCGATAGAAATGCTCGGACAGGTCGATTTCTGTTTCGAGGGGACAACTTAGGATGTAGGTTACGGACGCATAGCGCTTCAACCCTTGCTACTACAACCCTCACCCCCAATTTTGAATAGGGAAGATGGGGTGAGTGGTACCTCATTTGAAAGGTATTTTTATACTGATTTCAGCACAGTAATTTTTTTTTCATTTTATGCGTTAGTTCTCGAAATACAGGGAGGCCATTTGAAATCGAAACAGACGAGATTACAGACGAAATGAATTTTTTCGATAGAAATGCTCGGACAGGTCGATTTCTGTTTCGAGGGGGACAACTTAGGATGTAGGTTACGGACGCATAGCGCTTCAACCCTTGCTACTACAACCCTCACCCCCAATTTTTGAATAGGGAAGATGGGGTGAGTGGTACCTCATTTGAAAGGTATTTTTATACTGATTTCAGCACAGTAATTTTTTTTTCATTTTATGCGTTAGTTCTCGAAATACAGGGAGGCCATTTGAAATCGAAACAGACGAGATTACAGACGAAATGAATTTTTTCGATAGAAATGCTCGGACAGGTCGATTTCTGTTTCGAGGGGGACAACTTAGGATGTAGGTTACGGACGCATAGCGCTTCAACCCTTGCTACTACAACCCTCAACCCCAATTTTTGATAGGGAAGATGGGGTGAGTGGTACCTCATTTGAAAGGTATTTTTATACTGATTTCAGCACAGTAATTTTTTTTCATTTTATGCGTTAGTTCTCGAAATACAGGGAGGCCATTTGAAATCGAAACAGACGAGATTACAGACGAAATGAATTTTTTCGATAGAAATGCTCGGACAGGTCGATTTCTGTTTCGAGGGGGACAACTTAAGATGTAGGTTAAGGACGCATAGCGCTTCAACCCTTGCTACTACAACCCTCACCCCAAATTTTTGAATAGGGAAGGTGGGGTGAGTGATACCTCATTTGGAAGGTATTTTTATACTGATTTCAGCACAGTAATTGTTTTTTCATTTTATGCATTAGTTCTCGAAATATTCGTGACTAAGAATTTGAAAATGAAGTGGTGTTTTCATGGCACTTGTAGTGTTTTTTTGTGAAAAACCTTTCAAATGAGGTATCACTCACCCCATCTTCCCTATTCAAAAATTGGGGGAGAGGGTTGTAGTAGCAAGGGTTGAAGCGCTATGCGTCCGTAACCTACATCTTAAGTTGTCCCCTCGAAATAAAAATCGACCTGTCCGAGCATTTCTATCGAAAAAATTTATTTCGTCTGTAATCTCGTCTGTTTCGTTTTCAAATGGCCAGCCTGTATAAAATCAACAAAAACAAAATGTTTAAAGAAATTTTGGAACTTTTTGAAACGATACAGGTCCACATAAAAAATTATTTCAATCGAAAAGATAATTAAGAGAAAAGCACTTACCTAGGGAGTTCTTCCATTTCAAATGGCAAACCCAACACGCGTTCCGTTGGAGCGCGTCATTCTCAATTTTCCAGGTGACGCAACGAAAAAGAGACCCCGTCGCAAAATCGCGCAGTTGCATTGATTTTCCGTCCGATGCAGAAATTTTCCTTCGGGATGTCATTTGTTTTCGCATAACAGCACGAAATAACTTTGTACAATCATACCGAAATATGTTCCTTACCTATTACGGTCGCAGCAGCGCTGCTCGGAACAAAAAACTTCGAGTCAGTTTCAGATGTTTAATTATATAGAAAGTATATAAGGAAAGAAATGATATTCTCTTACGTAAATTGGATCCACGAGAGGCCCTTTGATGGCAGCTCTGATGTCGCTGGGGTTTGTCGAGAAATGAGACGGATAATGAGCTTGTTGGGAAGAATTATGATTCATCTTTTTACTTTCAAGGATGCGAATCTCGAGTAGAGATGACTCAGACGGATGGGTTTCATAATGAACAGACAGACTGTGAAGTTTTTCGACGTGTGGCTTCTTGTTCTACGAGGTATGGTACTTTTCCATTGAGCGCTGTATCTCAAAACTTGAGTTTGGAATATAGTAGATGAACAAAATTCCCAGGATATAATGCCAGTAAAGAACTCATCAAACGTGCAAAGTTTCAAATACACAGCTCATACACTCAAGATTTTATAGATATCTAAAAACCCCCGATTTCGTCACTCACTCACTGATTATCATAAAAACTGTTAAGGTTTAAATTTGGTACTTTGAAACACTCTAAAATCTTTGCAGTACAAAGAAAGAAAATTAGCCTGCTACCCAACTTCTAGATATCCGACTGCCCTTCAATCGGAAAGTGGGTGTGGGTGAAATACAGTTGAAATTTTGAGCGCCACGAAAGTTCGATTTTCCACCGGTTACTTCGTTTGTCGAATTACTCAGTGAACCACGAAATCCAAGTAATGATACCAATGATACGTGGAAGATAGTAGGTAGAAGAAAAGTTCCCGGGAGAACTTTCTGTCAAATATTTACTGAAATGGCTCAGAGGGTTTAACATAATTAAATGAAAAACTCTGACGGCAAATATATGATGGTAATAAAGTAAATATTAAAAAAAACAGTATGGAATGTCGACGTATATAACGTTATATTATGCGCTTCAGATTTAACCGTACAGAATTATATTGTATATTGTATGAATTAAGAATTAAATGAGATTAAAATGAAAAAAGAATTGGCACTAATCCTTGGAATGTTTCAAACTGTCCAATTCAAATCAAGAAAGTAACTTAAATTGTTTGGATCTGACCTGAATATATCACCAGGAAGAGGAAGTAGATATACGCCAGTTCTATAAGATTCTACTGTCCTCGAAATCAAACTTGTCTGCATCCGACGTATTCCGGGTATGTTTTCAATCTCAGGAAGGTAAACCCAGGTAATGTTCGAATAACGAAACGTAGAAAATAGAACAAATGATCTGAAAGAAAAAGAAAAGGCCTCCTGCAAGCATCATTATCGATTAGGCATTATAGAGAGAAAATTTTAATAATCTATTCACTGGATGTTATGCGGCCTTTTGAAGAGTTTTTCAATGCTCGAATCCGAATTCATCGAATATGAAAGGCAAAATAGGTAATTCACAAACGTAGATTTCAACTTCCAATAATATTTGGCAACTTTATGTAGCTTGAAAATCTTGATAATCGATCGACAAACAAGCCAGCACGAAAAACCAAAAAAGTCTTCAGGATATATGCGGCTGATTGAGCCCGATACGCATTATTTTGAAACGCAAACATGAATGAAAATAAATCGCTGCAATTTCGTCAGGAACCAGTGGCAGTACAAAGATTTACCAATAATAATTTTTCGCTCTTTGAATTTTTTTTTCAATGACAAAATGACACCGTTACAACTTGAACTATTTTCAGTACTCAAACAACGAAAAAATTCTGAAAATGGAAACTTTCAACCCCCAACCCTTCGAACCAGAGGATGTATAAGTTTGTATGAGACTTTCGCCAGTTTTTATGTTAGTGGTCCGAAAATTGATATATACGGAGCACTGCTTGTTACAAATATCGAGAAGAATATATTCAAGAATTCTCAGGCAAAATTACCACCACATTTTGAATAATTGTAAAATAAGGGTAAAACGCCTTATATGTATTTACACCAAATACAATTTCCCTGTAATAACCTCAAGCAAAGTTAAAATTGTGCAATTTCGCGTTGTGACCATTGTATAACGATAGGATTCTTTATACAATGGTTGTGTTGGCAGCTCCCAAATACATCGCCAAACAGGTAGGTGAAGGTATATTTTTTTACTTGTCAAAAAGTTATCCGATCTCATGTAGAGCCAAGCTGCTAACTCTACACACTTCATCTTCAAAAGTCTTTATTTCACAAACTCTATGGCTCGATCAATCTAAGTGACTTGGCCGTTGTAACTATAAGAAATATTTTATAACAGAAAAGTTATGAACATCGAATGAATTTTCCACCTAATGTTCACGTGGCGAAAGAAAAACGGTCAAGTCACTTATTTCGACCAAGGCATAGAGTTTGTGAAATAACGACTTGCGAAGATAAAGAGTGTAGAGTTAGCAAGAAGTTCGATTCCATTTCTATCGAGATTCTACTGAGCCAATGAGTACGCTTACTCTTCAATAATTTTTAATTGTTAGAAATCATTAAATCATCCTCATTTTTAGTGATTGATAAGGAGGGACAAGACTTTTGAAGATATATGTATATTCAACTACGTTCATCCCATGAGGAAGGTGAAAGTTTCAGATGTTCTTCAGCTCGTCTTTCATGTTTGGAACCTGACTAACTCAAATAATTTCTCCCACTGTTTCTTTTTTATGTAAGCTTCCACTCAGCATCTCCCAAAACCATCAACCTTCCTTGTTCATCAGAACAGTAAACGAAAGATGTTGCTGCAACGAAATTACTACAGCTGCATCACCAACCAGTCTCGAACAAAATGAGTATATTTATAGTTACAACTGGGATCAAGAAAGGATCTCGGTTTCACACGAACTAGACTTCGGTAATCTCTCAATTTTCGTTATCCCGTTCTCCGTAACATCCGCCGAAACATTGTACCTACATTTCGTAGGAAATCCTCGAGTTACCCAGATTGTGTCCCGTTCGAATTCCGGAATCCCCCTCCTATAAAACGTAACGCACGACCTGCTACCTCGGCGTGAAATATCGATCTCGCGAAAAGTTCGAATTCAATTCGCCGGCATTGTTTACAGTTAATGTCGCATAAGTTACCATCTCGCCTATCCCGGCTGCACAGAAAAGCCTGGGAGAACCTAATCCGGGCCGACAGAACTGCCTCAGGATCAAGGGAGTTGCTACAGCTACCTAGAATGGTGGCACGCGTTATACTCCACTTTTCGGAGGTTCTGTAGTCCGGGAGGTTGAGATCTAACATTTCACCAGAAGCTATAAAACAAATATCTTCTTGCCTAGATTGAATGCTCTCTCAGTCTCATCATTGTTCTAATAGAAATAGGATCACTTAACTACAGTAGAACCTAAAAGCATAAGTCCTGCAATCTTTCCGTTGGACGATTCCATTTTAATTCAGGTCGTCTAGTTTTCGCACTGCATCTGAGAAGTTGTGGTACTGTTTTCTCGTTCTCGAGTGAACTTAATTATCTGTGGCCATAAATAAATATCGGCGAGTACAAAGTTAATCAGACAACCATTGTTTCATTTCTGTTAATAGTTCGTTTGTTTCATGTGGGTGAAGTACTTGAGTAGCACGCTTGGGTTCTGCCATTTTGAGAATCGTGTGACAACTTTCCTTCTAGATCAGTTTATTTAAGTTATAATTGGTTGATGGTATTTGAACATTTCGCAATTCCTTGATAATCTGATTTTCCATTTCTCGATTTATCAGTGCCAGTGTTTCGCTGAACACGTGGACATTTTGTCTTCTCTTGAATTTTCTTTATGTGAATGAGGATTATTAGAGATCTCACGGAATTGTGGGATCCTGCCGATACAAGAAACTGATGCAAGTGTTTTTAATAGCCTGTTTGGGAGGATTTTTCTGAAAACTTAATCTGGTTTTCTCTCCCAGTCTCTGGAATAAGAAACAATTAGAAATTTTTTTTGATAATATAAGAAAGGTCCCTGCGTAAAAATTTGAGCACTAATTTGTCAGGGGCCGAAACTTTACGAGAAGAAATTGGTGCCTAACAATGAACATAAAAAAAATACTTTGAACTCTTAAGCGTAATGTTTCGGAGTCTAAATCAAACTCCTTCGTCAGACAATAACAAGTTTTCATTCAAGTTTGTAGAATCGTGACAATTTTTTGATTTTTGGATTGTCAATCCAAATGCCTTTGTTTCTGTCACCTCCCATCCCTCCTAATTACTTTTACTTCTCTAGTGGCTATTTAATCTTAGCAGCTACTTGAAATGATTCAGCAATTTATACGAGTATATTGCCTGATCATATTGCCTGATCATGCAAATGAGTTCCTACAAGTAATTTTTTTTATAATGATGTAGACCAATTCGTATTGATGAAGTCCTAAGCTTTCCACTCTCGTGTAACAAAATTATTTCCGAAGTTTGGCTAGTCCAGTCAATGTTCTGTATCTTTGTGAGAACCTGTATGGTTTTTGCAAGATAGGTTGTTGCATAGATATTATTCGTTTCTGATTACGCTCCATATCATATATATCAGACTGTTGCTGCTGTTTATGAGGTTTTTTGTTTGGTGCCCTCATGGCTTCTATCACCTTCTCTCTGTCTATTCTTTTATCTTAGTAAAACCTGCTGGTACCCCTGGAAGCAACACATGAGAACACTAACATAGATACAGAACTTTTCAGTTCACATGTTTGTTTGGTATGATATGAAAATTGAATAGTAAAGAAACTTGAAGCATTAGATGAGATACGAAATTGTCATGTAATATCAATGCAATATTCACAGCAAGTGCATTTTGTCAATGCAATATTCACAGCCAGAGCATTTTATCACTGTCTAAATAGCTTCATACTTTTCAAAATGCAGATGGGTTCCAAGTTTCCATCGAAACCATCAGACGACGTTTGAGAGATGAATCTAGGTTCTAAACGTCCATTAAGAGGAGTTCCATCAACACGGGACCATAAGCATCAAAGACTGGAATGGGCAAGGCAACATATTAATTTGAACGATCAATGGTGCAATGCTCCAAAGAAAATTAGATAATCATCAACCTACCCCAGAATCCTTAAATGATTTGAGAGAGCCTCTGCCCCGTTTATGAAAGCAAATTCAAAATGTTCAACAACCTCGTGTGTAGTATACAAAGATGTCAAGCTGTTATTGATGCCCGCAGAGGTCATACATTGTATTGATAGTTTTAAAATACTTGAATAGTCTGGAAATAAAATTTCATTATTTTACTCAATTTTCTTAACCACCCTATATACGCCGCAGACCTACAGGCTAAAATTAATTTTATTTCCTGTAACTTGAAATCTTTTCAATATGAATTTTCATCACAAAATCTCATTTAAACTACATTTCTTTTGCAATCTAAGTCAATTCAAGTCAGTTTATTTCATTTTATAATGTCGTGCGTCTTTAAGAATGAACGAGAACTACAGAGGTGATTTTTTGGTAAGATTCTTGTTGTTTTCTGTGTGAACTCCTCATTCTGTGTGAATTGCTCACCCGAAAAGCGAATAATATCGAAATGCCAAAGCGCATTAAACATGAATATCGCCAAATCAGATTCATAGGAACAAAGGAGTCGCTGAATTAGTAGTTAAGATTAAGTTTTCCGCTATACTGAAACTTCCTCACTCCCAAAAGCTCATTTCCATCCCCGTTTTCCGAATAAAACAAGCAGCACGCTGTGAAAATGGAAGGAAATCTGCAATTCTCATTAATATTTATCGAGCATTATAGAGACTATCGGGGACGCTTCTTGTCTTGGCCTTGGATAGAATTAACAGAGTTGGAGTCCGCCATCGTGTCCATCCATTTAATCCATTCAACTGCAAAACTTTTCGCAGCCCATAAAATATTTTTTGCACTGCGACATGGTCGATTATCTTCCGCTCCACTGGTTCTTCGCATTGATGTAAGAATGGAGATAACACTAATTTCGTATTTTATATCTTTTATTTCTTGAGGTTTGTTTATGTGAACTTAAGAAGTAGTTTCTTCTCAGCTTTCGCGGCATTTATCATCTTCTCGAATCCGTTTCCTCTCCATTTTTCTCGTATTTTGTCGACTTGCTGTGGCATTCACAGCCTCAACTAGACTCCTTATTTTTTTTGTTCAATCGACAGTTTCCTTCCTCAGGAGATATTGGATCTTCAATGTACACTGCGAAAAAAAATTAACGCACATTCTGTAAATCTCAATTTTTATGAATGTTAACTCCACATTGACTTTGAAACCTATTTTTTATGTTCTCTAGGGAAGGTTTGAACGAAACAAGACACATTTAATGGGAGGAAAATTCAGGATTTCACAGAATCTTATGTGAAAGATGAAAAATGAACAATTTTCAAAATACTGAAATGCTGATAAGTAATTTAATACTTGCATTTCCACCCCTTGCGTTAATTATAGCTCGGCAACGACGGTTCATACTCAAAATGAGTGATCTTAAAATGTTCTGATCTAATCCTTTCCAGATTTCTCCGAGTTGGATTCCTAAGTCATTAAGAGTAGCTGAAGTTTTCAGCCTTCTATTGAGGTTGTCCCAAACCTGCTTAATCGACTTGAGATCTGGACTTCTTGCTGGCCATTCCATTCAAGAGACTTCAACCTCTTCAAGGTACTCCTGAACGATGCGCGCATGATGGGGTCTGGCATTATAGTCCATAAAAATGAAATTCTCAACAATGTATTGGGCAAATGGCACTACATGCTCTTCAAGAAGGTTCCTCATATACTTATCAGCATTATCAACGACCACTAGGTCTGTGCGACGTGTCGAAGATATTCCACCCCATACTATAATCGATCCTCCCCCGAAACCAGTAGTATTCAAGAAATTGCACTGAGCATATCTTTCATGTGGACGTCTGTATCCAAGGGAACGTCGATCACAATGGTAGAGGCAGAATCTAAACTCATCTGTGAAGAGAATTCTTTCCCAATCGGCCTCTTTCCAATGGATATGTTCTCTCGCAAAATCCAACGAGGCCTCGAATCATATTCTCTGAGGCGATTCCTTATTGTCTGAGTGCACCCGATGAGTTTGCTCAAGCTGAGCTTCGAAGGCGGCGAGCGGTTGCAAACCGTTGTCTCAACGAAGAAACTCTCAAGTAACGTTCTTGAATGGCAGTTGTTACCCGTGGTCTACCCTGTCCTGGTCTTCGGACATTCATAACTGTCTCCCAGAATCGCTGCGACATTCTGGACACACTTGTATGAGAAAACTCTGCAAACCTTTCTGCAATTCTTGTGTATGTCCACCCTTCTTTTCGCAAAACTACCGTGGGCACATTCCTCTTAGGTCAAATTGCGTATTTCGCGTTGCATAACGATCGAGTGAAAAAATCAAACGGAAGAAAAACTATTGATTACTAGAATTGAACGAGAACAACTGATTTCAGAATGGAGCCAATACATACAAAATCTGATAATATCATCCTTTTTTTTTCCTGCTGGGAAAAAACATCTGTATTGAAGAAAAACTTTGAAAGTGGATAACATATGCATGGATAATTCTGATAAAAATAATTATCATTTAGAACACCTTTAGTTGTAGAATAAATTTGAGATTTCCATAATGTGCGTTAATTTTTTTGCGCAGTGTATTTTAACTACATTGAACATTGATATCTGTACAAGTTCAAAGGGATTAATTACATGGGAGCAGAATCGAGAAATATACAGGGTGATTATTTTTGGTCTTGACGATATTTTCCAGGGAAGTTGTACATCACAGAGGTGTGCCAAGCAGTAAATATTAGTGCTTCGAGCACTAAGCACTAAGCATTTGGAAGAAAATATTGTGAAAGTATATCGAATTTGAGCACTAAGTCCTGAGCACTTTTTAAGGAACTATTGAATGTGGTATCTTTTCAGCTGTGCTGACATAGGATAGGTTATTGACAGGTCAGAAAATATGTATAAGGCCTCTTGAATTCGTTGCTGACTTTGAGCGTTGGTCATGAATATTGTTATTTGGTGTTGCATCTTATTATTGTCAACACGGTTTATGAAGCTCAGATCTATCCAATCGATGAGATACTGAATGAGCTTCTCAAGCCGATAACCCCTTGATCAGTCCAGTTTGAATATCGAAACCAATAAAGCGAGCGTCGAACCGAACACATCGATAATCTCTTTGGCGTCTCTGACGGAAGATTGATGCCGTGGAGATTGATTTCATCCATCAAATCGGAGATTAATCCCGCAGGTGAATTCATATTTGGGACCTGTCTATCGCTCGCTATGACAACTACTGCGATACTCCGTCATTCTGCTCGTTACTTTTGATTAGGTGGAAAATATCTCGAGCTGCGGGATGATGGAGTGCTTCCGGTTTGTAGATCATGAGGGAGAAGAGCGGTTTTAACGCCTATTGTCGGAATACGGTCGTCTCGAGACGTTGCGGAGCGTTCGAGGCAAGAATAAACTCCCACTTTTCCGTTTCAATGCTTTGCATTTGCTGTCATAAAGCAGCAGAAATGTGAATCTCAATTTTGAGAAGAGGATTTCATCCTGGCACGTCAGTTCGAATAATATATACATTCGAATGATCATGGAATAAAACATTGAGGAGGAATATTCTATCATTGACGAATCTCTGAGGTTTTTCATTATTGCCTCAGAAGACATTTCTGCTTTCTTCAGTGGGTTGTAAGTCCAATGAAGTAGCAGTGCAGTATTCAGTAGGTTGTATGGCTACTAAATTCAGGGTGGTTTTTAATTGTAGAGGGTCGTAAATCCACTATATGGGAGTGAAACACGCGGTGGTGTTTGCAGGTGTTCATTGTGTAATACAAGGAGGTTTGACTTAATGCTAATGTAACAATGATTGGTACGGTTTATATATTATAAGTATTCGAATACGTAGTCATAATGGTACGATTATGCTAGTTGGCAAAACGAGTGTTCTAGAACGCGATGAGGTAACTCGATCGTGCATCGTCCTAGTTATTTGGAATTTTGCGTTTAACTAGGTTGATTTTTCCCGGAAACTATTCCAATATGTTTAAGGTGAATTAAACATGCTAATTCCTATACCAAATGCAGCTTGGATCTCTGATTCGAGTACTAAGTCTAACTGGAATCTTGTCTAAATATTAAAGACCATCAGCATTATTTATGTCTGAAGATACAATCTAGAATAAATATCGTTCTGGCACTCCGTAAAGAATGAGATGCTGATGCAACCTCACCTCTTATCTAGAAATTAAATTAGATTCCTCTCTGAATTACAAAGCACATTTGGATGACTTACGGATGAAGCTGAAAACGAGAAATAACATTCTACAGAAACTTGCTGGTACGTCATGGGGTGCTAACCCGACTACCCTTCTCACAGCAGCCTTTGCCCTGGTTTTTTTCACCGCTGAATATTGTTGCCCTGTTTGGCTCAATAGTGTTCATGATCCGAAAATCGATGCACAGCTCAATTTTTCAATGAGAATAAATACTGGAACCATCCGATCTACACCTATCCAACGGCTACCAGTGCTATCAAATATAGTACCTCCCCATTTTCGAAGACAATCTGCAACTTCAGTCTGGAATTCTTGGAATAAATTCAATTTATTTCCGGATTCTTTTCCGATAATTTCCTACGTTCCAGAAAATAGAATTCCAAGACTGAAATCCCGTAAACCTATTTGGTTGAATAACTTTCTGAATTCGAACTTCAGCTACAAGGAAATCTGGAAATCCGAATGGGATGCATGTTCTCTATCTAATGAAGATCTAATATCTGATCCATCAAAAAAAGTTCCTGATTTTAACCTTCCAGGAGAAAATGGTCTCTTCTTAATCGAATCAGAATAGGTCATGGTCGTACCAGTAGTATGCTTTTCGAGTGAAATTCAGTTGATAGTCCTTATTGTGAATGTGGTGAATCACAGGAAACAGTTGAATACCTAATTAATAATTGTTCGATTTATAAATTTCAAAATGGCATTAGAGCCATACACAATGTATCAAATTCATTTCTGCAATGGGTTGAAAATTTTAGATCAATTTGATGAAGTATAAATTGAATTTTCTTGCTGTTCTGTCTTTTTTTATTTTCAGGTTGGAGTTTGTGTTTGGAAATCCTTCCTCCGAAGAGCCGTTCCGATAAACGTGATGTTTTTCTATATAAAATATTCAGATACAACAATTTTATTTTATTTTTTTCCTCGGGGAGACAGGTTTTTTCGGCTGAAGTTTTTTCCCCTGGCTCTATAGTATCGTATGATACTAGTGATGATACTAGTATCGTATGATACTAGTGATGATAGTATCGTATGATACCATAGTATCATACGAAGAATGTTATGGTACCCCGTCCGTTTTTTTACCTCAGCTTAGGTACTTTTTGTTTCAACATTTATTGTATTATTTAAGCTCTCTTATTCAAAAGAATATATCTAGAAACTAGGCTCTTTTCCGAATTTCAATACTCATTTAGATGATGAACGTTTGAAGTTAAAAACTAAAAATTGCATTCTGATGAAACAAGACTTCGTATGAGAGCCAGTAGCTTTAGTTTCATTATCTGCTGTTGAATATAATTGCTCTGTTTGGTTTGACAGTGTTAAGTTAATTTTTAAACAATCAATGCACACAGTTCGTTATCTAATATGAAATACCTTCGATGCACAGCTTTATATCCTTATGTAAGAAAAATGAGATTGCTTAAACACTTTTCACTGAATCTGAATCTCCTTTCTACTTCTATTCAAGGGCTCAGAGAAAGAAAAGGAAATAAAAAACAAGGAAGAAGTCGAGGCACTATAGCATCTCATAACCTCAATATCATTCAGGATCAGATCATCATTCATTATGTTCCACCGATTTCTCTCCACCACTTCTTTCGTAGAAGTCCAACAGACCAACGGCAAACTAATGGAGGCACATCAACAAAGACCGGGATTTTTTTCGCGGATCATAGAGGACGAATTTATCCCTTCGTCGAGGGCAAACCCTCTCCCTTCCCCGTTCCATTAACTGAGTTACATGTGCTGTTAAATCGATTAGGTCTATTTAATCTATTTCCGATATCGTGCCGGCCATTCTCATAATTAGCTGAGGCCATTATGTTGCTGACGGTAGACCTAGATCCCGTCAGATTTATATGTGTACATTTCGCTTTTGCCGACTGAGCGGATTGTTTGTTGATAGGTTATAGATGGCGTTAGGGCAGGTTGGTTACTCAGCACCGGGCTTCCGGAGTCAGTTTGACGGTTTTCATTGTTAAGGGAATTTGTGGTTTTAGTTTGTGAAGTATGATGGAGAACCGGAGAAACGATGATTGCTCGATCCGCAGAAACGATATATTCGAGTATTGGAGAGGTTATTTTGGGCAATTTTGGTTCGGATGTTTAAGTACCATACAGATAAATGTTCATGGAAAAATTCACAAGTAAAAACGAAGTTTTTCTCACTTTCATAGCAAGGTTGGGACAGCCAAACTTCATATAATATTGGTTTCATTATCTGGTGTAACTACTAAGATAGCTGAATCAAAATCATCGTAATTAGTCAAGGGGGTCATATGACCGGCTCAGTCCTCAGATACTGAATTCTCTTTCACTGAAAAAAATTGCATGTGGAGTATTCAGATGTATTTCAGACTCAATTTGTTCTACCCATTTGAAAAACCTGCGTTTAATGTTGAACTCAGAGTATTTCGCATGGGGAATTTTTTTTATCTTGGTCTGAATGAACGTCGCGGAGTTTTGAACAAAACACTCCGCAAAGCGTCCAAATATGAAAGAAAATCAGTGGTTTGAATCATTTCGGATGAAAAATTTCCCACTAAATCTCAATCTGCAATGAAAAAGATGCATTTGCATTTTCAAAGATGGGCCTCATACATGGTGTCCAAAAAGGTTGTGGGGTATTTGTATATTTAATGAAAACAAAACAACATATCAGAAACAGTAGTAGTAACACGTTTTTTTTGTATCACTTTCTCATACTTATATTCAGCGGTTCCTAAATACTTGAATGATTTCCTCTTTTTATGTGCAATACATAGCTTTCCATTAGTAGTAATCTTGAAAGCTGAAATTTTGTATGCAGAATGCTAGAATTCTATGCATCATGCTGGTGTTACGAAATACGCTTATTTTCATACAGTGTCATTAAAAATTCGATAGTTTATGGAGACATAAGAAAACGGATGAAAATGCATTTATCAAATGGAATGCCCTGTATATTTTAAGAAATACTGAAAGAAAATTGATATTCCTCTCGAATGATATATCACATTCCTATACCTAGATTATAAGATTTTGGGTTGAACTGAAATTTTATAGATGCGCCCGTTTTATAATAATAATAATAATAATAACTTTTATTCTCCAAAAAAGACAACATTTACATTGTATAGGAGAAGTCAATAATAAAATATCCATCAAAATGGTCACACAAAGATTCAAACATAAAAATAAAGAAAATTAGGACAAATCAACTATATAAATTACCTTACAAGTCTTCAAAAGACACAAGCAAAAATACGTGGAATAATATACAAAAATACACAATTATGAATTATACAGTACTTACAATGAAAATAAAATCTGAAATATTAGGTCAATATCTGATCTACACGATAAAAATATTTGTCTACCAAATGCTGCTTAAGATTTTTTTTAAAAAGAAACAAAGACCGACTGCCCTTCACATGATCCGGCAATCTATTGAAAATTAAAGGTCCCAGTGATTTTGGTCTGTTTTTAGATATCTGAACCCTGGAAAATGGCACATCAAGTTGATCTTTTATCCTTGTATTATATACATGGAATGCAGACCTTGTCATAAAGGAGTCATAATGAACGAAAACATAGACACACATTTCAAAGATAAAAAGTGACGGAAGCGTCAAAATTCCATAAGTCTTGAAGAAAGTTACGCAACTCTCTCCTGGCGGTAAACCAAACATTACGCGGAGTATCCTCTTTTGCGCGACGAACACATCCTTCGACCCAGCCGATTTCCCCCATAGACAAACAGCATAACGCAACCTCGAGTCCACCTGAGCATAATAGAGCCTCAACAACTGATCAACATTCAATACAGTCCTCAAATTGCGTAACTGATAATTAATAGAGTTTAATTTCTTAACCAACACTCGACAGTGATCATTCCAGGAGAGGTGCTCATCAAGATGTACACCCAGAAACAACGCCGACACATCCGCAGATTGCAAATCACCAAAATTAATAATATCAACTTCTTTCTGTCTGTTATGAAATCGAATACACCTTGTTTTACTTACGTTTAGGTAAAGAAGATTCGCTCTAAACCATAGGTTCATAGCGTCAGAAACCCTTTCACACTTATAGTTGCGGACTTCCTGAAACTGCTAACCAAAACAAGCCTAGAACGAGCGGGTCATACAAACTAACTTCAGTGGATTTCTAAGATTGGCTGATGATAATTATGAGCTGAAAACTACCAAATAAGAAATGAATTCTAATAAAGTTAATTCTTCGAAAGATTCGGTGGTTCTAGCTGAAACAATTCAAATCTCTGATGCACGTACATCTCAAATTGTCTGAACAGGTATTCATCGTAAATAGCAATGAAATACCTTAACACTATGAAATTTGACATTATGCTCATTTGACAATTAATTCGTTCATTCTTCATAGTATAAGAACAATAATAGGTGAAATGGAAAGAAGTACCTATCAATATGAAATTTTGATGAATTTGATCATTCATCATGGGCAATATGACCAAATAACAGCAAGAATATGCAGAAGGTTTAATGAAATATTTCCCGATGAACGGGTTTTGTCATTTGAAAAGAGATTCAATTTTCTTTCGGTATTTCTTAAAATATAAAGTGCATTTTCAACTGTTTTTGTATATCTCGATAATCCTTCGAATTTTTCATGACCCTGTATGAAAAAAGAGTACTTTATAACACCTGCATGATACATAGAATCTTAGCATTTTTCAAACGAAATTTCAGATTCGAAACATTAATAGTATCGTAGGTATGGATGTTTAACCAAAGCTATGTTTAGCACAAAATAATAGGAAATCATTTAATTACTCAGGAACTGCTGACTATAAGTATGGGAAAGTGATACCAAAATCATCGTGTACCTACGATAAATTGAAAAGTGCAAGAATATATGGGTGTGCCTTTTGAAAAAACAAAGTAGTTACTACCGCAGTACTGAAAATATTTTAGGTCGATAGAGCATCTGTTCTTGCCCAAGAAACCAAATTTTCAATGAATTCTTGCGTACCATTCACCGTGGATCACCCTGTATAATCAGTGGCTTCAAGTTTAGAACATCTCCTCTGCTAAAACTATTATAAGCATACTGTATTGTGCAGATATGCCATTGTTTCATAATAAATCTTGCTTTTCATCAAAAATCATTATTGAATAAATGTATTGACACATAAATTAACACATAAATCACCATTTTTCTGTCTCAAATCGCCGGGCTCAGGTTCACACGCGACTGACCGCATCAGGCCACTAGTGGGGGTCGTAAATCATCGTCACAAAATAGCTCTTCTTTCATCCACGCCGCCCACCGCAACCCAGAGCTCATCATCCACTTATCCATCATACAGTATCCACTCGGCGCCGGTCTACCGCATTTCGACAACAAACGGACGCCCGGTAGGTGGGCGTCAGTTTTATCCTGGACGCTCGGTCCAAACCGACGCTGCCAGTCGTCAATTACAACAATTCGATTAATTAACTTCACCATCGCCTGGTCCTTCGCGAGCGGATACAGGACGTTCGGATCATCCCAGAGTGTTGGGACGCCAGATGAACTATTGGAAATTAATAATTTGAATTCGACGCGTGTGTATTCAACTCTATAACTGGGGTTCCGTTGCAACAATAGCGGAATTCGCCGACATAGGACCCAGTAGCTTTCGCTATGACCGACTGTGGATAAATGATGGACAATAGTCGGTAGTAATTATAACTTGTCGGGGTGGTATTTGGGTTTGGCTTTGTTTTGTTAGGTTTCCAACTATTTTTTGTTCTATTCCGAGAAGTTCTTTGTGTCACTTCCGTTTGTTTTCGAGAGCTTTTGTTCTTGCGAATACCTTTCTACTCCTAGACAGAAGCAGTAAATTATAATTGAGGTACAGATTGAAAGGTTTCCTACCGTTCAAATAGGGTCTCGTACACAGTGTGTGGATAAAGTAGGGAACAAAATTTAACTGCGTTTTTGTATGTTTTCAAGAAGAATATGCGGGAAGGTCTATTTCAGTTTTTAATTACCTTTCTGATGCCATAAAAATGTTATTTACTAACCCGCTCATGACAAAATAATTGACAGTTTCCTTAAGAATATGCTTGGAATCTTCAGGCTTCAACTTCTGGTTTCTCAGGATGAAGTCAGAAGTCTTGAATTTATTTTCGAGGGAAAGAGATTCTGCGATTCACAGTCATCTATCGAGATGACTTCCAATGGAGGTCCAAGAGTTGTCACCGGTGAAAAATGGGCATCAACCTGCTTGCTTTTCTAATCTTCGGAGCTCACAATGTCCCTGTGGTTACAATAAAAAGATCGTTCATCAGGATCAAGAAGGGGGTGGGTGACGAAATTGAGCTTTGAGGTACCCCAGGGTTCACTTCGAAATCAGTGGAATCCACTGGCACAGATTTTTGGAAAAAGCGCAGAATACTTTCCTTGATCTTCTCTTCCCTAACAGTATTTTTGCAACCGTTAGTGATATGAAACAATAAGTTAGAAAGTTGGAGACTACATTTTTGTGAAAAATTGAAAGGTGGTTTCAGATTTTGATATATTTCAAACTTTGGAAGTTAGAGGGTGATTTGTAAATCATTGCATTTCCAGGGATGCTGTGTATTTCGATAACCTCATATGATGATATTTTCAAGATGTTTTCAATAGATATTTTCACGTAGATTTTATTGGCGTAAAACAAGAGTTCTGGGTTATTTTTTAGAGTTATAACTGAAACTTATAGTGAATTCATTGTGACCACTATGTTTTATTTTGTTTCTGATTTGAAAAATATATCATTGACACCTGCAAATAATTTCGAAAGTAGCAATTTTAATTTCATTCTTTGTAGTCGAATGAATTATCAATTAAAGAGGTGTTTCGATAATTATTGGAATTATTACATTGACAGAAGTCAGTGATATTTTTTGTTATATTTCAATATTTCAGAGTATTTTTCTTTCAGGAAAGAGTGTGTTTTTGGAGTAGACTTACCTGAGATATTAAGGTAAACATGGTCTGGCTTTTGGTCACAGTGAATGAATTATGGCAAGGTATAGCGTTCAGGAGTGGATGAAAAATGTCTGAGAAAGAAGAAGAAGATATCAAAAGCTTGCGGAAAATTAAAACTTCGCATATGCTAAGTTAAGTCACCAACATTTTCGAATGCTTATGTAAAAATATCTGTCGTTGAGGATTGTTAGAATTATCATTGTCCTTGTAGTCTTGTAGTTGCAATAAAAAGAGTTTGAGTATTTTAAGTATTTCAACATTTTAAATATGAAGATGATTTCTAGATACCAAGTTTAAAACATATCAAGATGAAAAAAAATATGCAATTTAATGATGCAATAAAATATAGGTGTCCGATTTGAAAAATTTCAGTCAAAACTGGAAAACAATATCCTAATAGTATATTCTGAAACAAAATGCAGAATGAGCTCCTATTCCAACAAGAATGAGAAATTGGAAAACGAGCGACGAAGAAGCGATTTTTCGAGAGCATGAGTGTTTTTTCTATTTCAGTAAAGTTTTGTGAAATACTCTTGAAATTCAAATGAAAAATCAGATTAGTGACTTTTGTATTGTATTTTGACAGTTGGTCATATTGTCAGTTGTGACATATTACGAATTTGAATTGATTTGATTTGAATATTGGGAGGATCTGAAGTCAGTATTGACAACCACAAAACGAAAAATATGACTGAAAACAATGCTGTAATGAGTTTCAATACAGCACTACTTTGAGTACTGTAATGAACTCATTATGATACTGAAAAAGAGAAAATAATTTTGTGTAGGCCAATGAACTTTACGTGGAAATATCTACCATGTACAGTTGAAAATGCCATGAGAGATTATCGAGATACACAGTTCCGAAAAACGAAATAATTTCAAAATCATCCTGTAACTTCCAAAGTTTAACATATCCATAAAAAAATTTACCCTTGAACTGTCATAAAAAAATAATCCATAAATTTCTAAATAAAATGTTTTTTATCTCCAACGGTTTCAGAAATACCCTCAGGAGAGTCTGTACCGAAAATCCCGCAGACCTCCCCATAAACGATATTAACGAGTCATTCACCAGACTCGGTCGGACGTTGAGTGTTAGTAGGAGGGTGCCAATCATTTTAATTCGCCGTTCTAAGTGACTCCGAGCATTTTTGATGAGTCAGTGCACCGAGATAATGGCTCTGTTATTATGTGTTTCCCTGATCCGATAAACTCTTCGGGGACGGCGTTGGAAAGAGTGTCAATTCCGTGCTCCGAAACTGCTTCATTGTTTCAATTGAACGGAATTGACCACGTACGTGGAACAACGTGAGGAATTTAGTATGAATCCTGTATGGTTTTTGTTTTAATTATTGAGATCGTTGAAAAATTTCGTTTTGTTCATATGATTCAGATCATTTTTTAATTTTGAATTTGAAAAATATCAGTGACTTCTGCACTTGGACTTATTATGAATAATGTCATAGAACGAGAAGATACTTAGACTTGTCTAAACTCCATTATCCTGTTCGTATTGGATATACAGAAAAATAGTTGATATGGATGGATACCCCACCGATGGTACTTTCTAATGACGTCAGAGTACCATTATGCTACTATTTGACAAAACCGAGTTTCGAGTGAGAAAAGGTTTTGGTTTACTTTTTTAGAACGTATTTCGAACCATCATACTTTCTAAATCGAAATGAGTATAGTGTAGCCCCCGCACCCACCAGATTTGAATTGCATAAAACATGCATGGAATATGCTCCAAAGAAGATTACATAATCATCAACCTACCCCAGAATCCTTGAATGATCTGAGAGAGCTTCTGCCCCGATTATAGAACCAAATTTCCCAAGAAATATTCAACCAACTCGTGTGTAGTATGCCAAGAAGATGTCAAGCTGTTATTGATGCCCGTGGAGCTCATACATTGTATTGATAGTCTTGAATTGCTTGAATTCTCTGAGAATATAATTTCGTTATCCTACTCGATTTTTTTTAACCACCCTACGCTGCAGACCTACAGGCTAAAACTAATTTTTTTTTCCTTCAACTTGAAATCATATGAATATAAATTTTCATCACAAAATCTCATTCAAACTATATTTTTTTGCAATTTAAGTCAATATCCCTAACTCATGTGGAGCAGTTCATCTAATACATACCAAAATTTTATGCGGTCGCCTTATTATGATTTTATTTTATATTCTATTATATGAAGTAATCAAGTCCGTAAAAAGTAGTGGGTAGAGCCCTATTAAATTCAGCTATAAGTGAAGCGAATATAGCACCTAAGCCAATGGGATGTTGCACTTGAAATTGGAGTCTGAAAGTTTAGATGTCTTTTGGTTGAATAGGAAAACAGAATACACGTAATTAAGAACTAGAGCTTCAAAGTGCTTGATTCCAATTGCCACTTCCTACTTGTACGAATTGAGATTGTCATGAACGGCTCGAATTAAAAATACAAAGAAATGGTTTCAATTCAGAAAACAATTCAATACTGTAGAAATGGATCCACGATGGAAAAAATTTAATGATCAATAAAAAGCGCAACATTTCCATGAACTATTCGAGAAACATTGAATACTCACTCCCAAGAATGCCATGTTTTGGGGTATTTTCAGGAATGTACCTACTTACAAAGGAGAGAGGGCGTGAAATATTCTGTTTAGGATGTTAGTTTTTTGTGTAGGAAAATGAGAAAATTGTTTCATAAATTCTATTTGCTTGGGAATATTATATAACATTACTAGTAAGGTAAGAGGTAAGGCTCAAGGAGGTAACTGACGAGCCGCAGGCGAGTCGGTTATATCCTCCATTCGCCAATAAGAACCCTCCTACCTTGCGTGTATTGTTTCATATTTGTTTGTAAAAAGGTTAGATAAATTCCAAAAAAATTTCAATAATTTGTCGCAAATGTCGTCAGCTATGGGAGCGTTGCCATGAACATGTCTGTTTATTTTTCTTTACATTTGTTTTGGCGAAAGCGAAAATGAATGTACCAAAAAAAATTATGGAAGAAGCCAGCAGTAAAGCATCAAGTTTATCACCTGAAAAATCAGCTTCAAGGTACGAGCGAGAATACGACGACTTCAAAAAGTGGCAAAACAAAAATAGTGTGATTGGTGTATCTGAAGATATATTGTTGGTCTACTTGAATCAACTATCAGCTAGATTCAGCCCTTTTACTGTATAGGCAAAATGGTTTATGCTGAAAAGCTGCTTGGAAATGAAAGAAAATGCCCCTGTTCGCAGGTTTGTTCTCCTTGAAAAATTTATTGAAAAATATGACGTTCAGTTGTCATTTGCAGATTCCAAAAGGTAATAGTGTTTTTTAAACGAAAAAATTAGAGTTATACGCCAAAAAAGCCCAAGGTATTAAGAAAAGAAGAGGCTGAACAATTTCTTTCACATGCTCTTGATGACCAGTGGTTGCTGGCGAAAATTGTAACAATATTTGGGAGTTTTGGATGTTGTCGATGTGACGAAATTCTCTTCTTAATCATGAATTATGTAGAAAATATGGAAATATCCGTTATTGTGACATTGCGGCAAACAAAAATTTAACAACAAGAAGATTCACCATAACCTATGATGGCTGCAGCTTCAAGCCCTGCATGTTATACAGAAAATATGTAAATCACCCCTCCTGGAACACAAAGCCTAAATTTTTTTGACATACCGATATGGAAAGTGCATTTCCCTTAATGCTGACCAGCACACTATTGTTGGTGTCCCAAAGCAAGGGTTCTAGAATTCTTGTGATCTCCCTCCAAAGGCTTCTGGACCCTCCAAGTGGTCGCAACCTCTATTTTCAGAAACACTGCATCAGATGAAAATGTTTGACCTCATCTTGCCGAAGTTGCCGATAAAGCCATAGAACATCAAGCGGTTCCATCGAGCAGCCTCAAGGGTAGATCATAAAATTGACAGCTCGTCGACGTCAACCAAATTCGGAAAATCCCAACAGCTCGCGCGTAAACGAAGCCAACTGAAAGCACTATGTGCGACCTCCGCGGTCGAGCAGTTGCACGACACACAATGGAATTTCCTGGGCGATAGACAGTGCGGCCCGCAGATAAAGGGAAAATGATGTCCCATATGTGGGTAGTTTTTCTCCCCCGAAAACCCCCGACGTGGTGGAGCGATTTTTACACGTCCGCCGGTGCATGCGACATGCCGCGCACGCACGCGACTTCGCCCGCACCCCACGGAACGAAAGAACACGAATTTATAGACCTCATTCATTGGACTAGTCAGATTAATTGATACTAATTCATTTGGGTTGCTTCCGCTTTCAGCTGCTAGAAGGCGCGCGTTGTTGTTTGAATAGCTGTCCTAGGGGCGATAGCGCGGTTGCCTTACGTGCCAGACATCAATATTCATTATTCTCGCGGGGAATGATGTATTGAAATTGTGAGCCGAACAGCGAACTACCGAGCAGAAGAAGAAAAGTGAGCAGAAGTGAGTGAAAGCGAAAAAGAAATGTTAACCGATTAAATGTAGTACAAAATTAATTCATATGACTCAAACAAAATACACGAACCATTTCATCAAGATCAATAATGAGTCCTTGTGGATCCGTCCTAATGTAGCAAAATTTAAATTACAATTTTTGAACCCACCAAGATTTTCTCGAAAACTGACATTCTAGTAAGTATTGAAATTGTGAGCCGAACAGCGAACTATCGAGCAGTAAAGAAAAGTGGGCAGAAGTGAGTGAAAATGAAAAAGAAATGTTAACCGGTTGAATATAGTACAAAATTGATTCATATGACTCACACAAAATACACGAACCATTTCATCAAGATCAATAATGAGTCCTTGTGGATCCGTCCTAATGTAGCAAAATTTAAATTACAATTTTTGAACCCACCAAGATTTTCTCGAAAACTGACATTCTAGTAAGTATTGAAATTGTGAGCCGAACAGCGAACTATCGAGCAGTAAAGAAAAGTGGGCAGAAGTGAGTGAAAATGAAAAAGAAATGTTAACCGGTTGAATATAGTACAAAATTGATTCATATGACTCACACAAAATACACGAACCATTTCATCAAGATCAATAATGAGTCCTTGTGGATCCGTCCTAATGTAGCAAAATTTTAATTACAATTTTTGAACCCACCAAGATTTTCTCGAAAACTGACATTCTAGTAAGTTTTGATGATGTAAACCACTTTATATGTTTCTCATTGTGTAAACGTCAGTTTCCAAAAACACAATATTGATCAAGAAAGTTTGTTTTATCAAGTCACTAACTTGTAAAACTGACAGTTAACTTGCAAAATTTCTACAAGTTAGTAGTATTATTTACATCAGAAGATTTTGTTTTATCGTATGTTGAAAATCATGGTACAATTGCTATTTCCAGTAACACAAATTTTTGATGATGAAAGAGTTGATACTGATGATGATGAACCATCTGTTGACTCAGAAACTGCTGAACTCGAGGACTGCAGAACATTCGTACTCTCCTTACTACCAAATAATTTGCTAGACATTTCGATTTTTTTTTGACGGAATCATCGACATAACTCATCGCAATTTCGGTGCTCTTCTACCCTCCTGCACGCTTTAGTGCTAAAATATCTCCCACCGAATCCGCAACCAAAGTGGCTCCAGTTCTGCGAAAAGAGTGGCCGGGGTATAACTCTGGGTCTTTTAAACCTAAATATTTTGCTATTTGCTTCGGGACACCACCAATAGTGTATTGGCCAGCATTAAGGAGATGCACTCTCCATGTCGATATGTCAAAAAAATCTTAGGCTTTCTGTTCCAGGGCTGAAGATTTACATATTTTCTGTATAACATGCAGAGCTTGAAGCTGCAGCCATCATCGGTTATGGTGAATCTTCTCGTTGTTGAATTTTTTGTTTGCCGCAATGTCACAAAAACGTATTTTTCCATATCTTCTACATCATTCATGTTTAAGGAGAAAATTTTGGTCACATCGACAACATCCAAACCAAATATTGTTACAATTTTTCGCCAGCAACCACGGTCATCAGGAGCATGTAAAAGAAATGGTTCAGCCTCTGCTTTCCTTAATACCTTGGCCTTTTTTGGCGTATAAAAAACCTGCGAACAGGGGCATTTTCTTTCATTTCCAACCAGCTTTTCAGCACATACCATTTCGCCCATAAAATATTAGGGCTGAATCTAGCTGATAGTTGATTCAAGTAGACCAACAAAACATCTTCACTTACCCCAATCACACTATTTTGTTTCGCCACTATTTGAAGTCTTCGTATTCTCGCTCGTATCTAGAAGCTGATTTTGCAGGTAATAAACTTGAGCTGGCTGTCTCAATAATTTCTTCTGGTACATTCGTATTCGTGTTGGCAAAAAAGCCCATTCTTCAACTGGTTACAAAGTTCCAAATTTCGAAATACTATTTTTTTTCATTGTTGGGCATCAATTTTTCCGAAAGGAATTGGTCTCTGAAAAATTAATTCGCTTGTTCCACGCTAGATCCTTTCTTCTATTAATTATAAAATATTTTAAATTTGTATCAGAGACTGAGAGAGAAAATCCGAAAAGTTTCAGGAAAACAATCTCAATCATAAAAAAAAATTCAAACAGCATAACCTATGCGTATTATTCCATGCATATAATATAAAACTCATTTCGACTTGTGTCAGTTGAAACACAAGACGCTTGCAAAATATTCACTGTTGAAATTTCCATTTCAACGAATCTCTTCTCACCCTAGAATTTTTTTGGAAAACAAATTCTTCGTTTTTTTTTCGGTGCCTTTCACGTCAACAGTATCATTCGTTCGTAACGCCTTATCTGCTCTTTAACAGCAATTAGTTTGTCGCGCATCGCTACAGAGGAAGCTTGATATATAGAAGTGTGACAGATGTTCTGTGGGATCTCATTCCCCCAACAAAACTTCCAGTAATTTGAGAACTTTGGTGTCATCAATACAATCACGAGAAACCTGTTGAAAGAAGGAATTGCTGATGGATTCGCCCTCTGGTTATTATGGGATTTCCTGGTCTCTCGTATTTTCATGAATGGGGTGGTTTCGAAAATTCTTATCTTAGTAATTCACAATATTATATTTATTGGTAGATGTCCCGGTAGCAAAACTAGAAAGAGTAAAAGGTATATACTCCATAACTCATGATCATACCAATAATCAGTAAATGGATATTGATTTGTTGATAATAAAAATGAGATCTCTGTATGAACGAAGATATTGTGAACTCCAATGTATAAAGGATTCCCAAAAATCAAATTCATTATCGCGAAATACTTTGCATTGAACACAAGTGAGAATTTATTCATCAAAAACAGATTTTCACCCCTCACTGATTGTTAAAATACTGCTTCTAAAAAATGGCGACGTAAAAAAATTTGCAATTTCCCATTCTGCGGAATAATGGCTTTCCAGATAGAGAATAATGACAGGATAACTTGAACTGCGGACTGGTTCTTCACGGACAATTGACTCTGCAGCAACCATATCATCCGAATGGTCAATAAAACTCATCAGGGGTGCAGTGGTTAGGGGGCAGTAACGTGAATCACGGGGGTTTTTGCAGGGGGTGATTTTTAAGTGGTTAAGATACTGAGTTTTTCCGGTCGCATCCGTATAACTTGATTATTTTGAATGGTTTGCCCTCAGAAGGAAATATTCTGTTGAATCCGACATAAAAATGCATTCGATAAGGTAGTCAATATGGGGTGAAATTGATATCTGTTGAAATAGCGATGGTTGTATTTCTTTTTCAACCGAGACAGCATATTTCTGCTTACGATTTTTATTTTTTACTACGATACGTTTTTCTAGATAGTCATTATTTTATTTTTCAGCTTCCGTTTGAGACGAGGGCTGAAATCTATGAATATGGTAAAAAATGAAAAATGTTGATCGTAGGATGAAACCCATTGCGAATAAAAGATGGTACAAAAATAATGAGAGGAAATGTAAAAAACATACCTACCACCTGAGGTCGGAAAGTGTACAGGGGTGATTTTCTAGGGGTTGAAAAGAGTTAATCTCTTTCTGTAGAAAAAAGTGTATGTCAATGTTATAGGTGATATAAAAATCTGCAACTTTTTTCACATAGCCTCGAAATTCATAACTTTTCATTTCCATCTTTCACGAAGAAGTTGTTTCTTCATTAAATTTTTTGAGAATTTAACCATTCATGTCTCAAATACACTGTGATTTTTTTTATAGAAAAAAATTCATTTTTTCACCAGACTTTGATTTAACATCGAAAAAACAGCCTCTTCCTGAAATAAATTATTATTTGCTTTTTCGAAAATGTCAGTAGACTTGTTTTTCCACGTTCTGATGGTTCGAGAAAAAGGAACGGTAAATAGCCTCAGGAGGATATTTGCAAGGAACTTTGCTTCAGCTGTTAAACTGGATGCAACAGTTTGAAATGTGGCTGCAGGAAATAGTTTGAACTAATTCAGTCAACAAGAGAAAATGATATCGATTGAAATATTTCAGGGTAGCTCTAAGCATTTTTCTGGAGGTTTTTCTGGGGTTGAATTAAAGCAATTGAATTGAATTTTGTTTGAGAGACTGGAGAAAACAATTCCAAAAAGCTTACAAAAAAAAAGAAAATGAAATGTTTTATTATGATAAATTTCAAATCCTAGTTTCGCCACTTGATATGTTCTGAGTAAAAAAGATGAACGATTTAAAATAGAGCAAATATCATAGTTTTTTTATGAGGTCTGTGGATTAATGCATCTAGTAGAATATTATCACTTAGTTTCAGACAATAGAAATAATGAAAAAAGGGGAACATTTTTGATTGATTAAAACGTGTCGTTTTAATATGAGGGAATATTTCTATGGTGCGTATAAAGTAACTCAACCCAAAATGAGACCTTGACATAGAAACAATTCAATAAGATAACTTATCCGAAAATAAAAAAAAAAACATCGTACATTCTCGAGCGCAGCAGATATTTGTTCAAAATCCATTCTCCTCCAAATATCCTCATTGTTCAAAATCTGATAAACATTTTTCACTAATTTCACAATTTCCTAACAAATTCAGTCTGAAGCATATTATTTCACCTTCAACCGTTCTTGAGATATATTGTGATGAACAGCAAGAGCTCAGCGATAAAGACCAACATAACAGTATATTCAGAGGTTTCTTCATTGTTTGAGATTGCTCGAAATACCAATTGTATGAAAAAATTTCAAATAAAACTCCCAACACGAATGCAGAAATATTTCGAGACAGCAGAAGGAGATTTCATGAAACCGAATGTGATCAACTTCGAACACTCATATTCATTAGACACTTGAAAAATGAAGATTCTTTATGCGAGAAGGTTTGGAGTTTTTTTTTAACATTTTGCACTCTTGCGAGAGTTCATCCCCCACTCTGCCAACGGTCGAATAAACCTAAACACGAGGCACATATTTAATATCAAATTCTTTTTTCTTTCTTCTCAATGAAATTCAGTCATAAGAAATGGAACGTTTTTTTGTTCACAACCATCTAATCGGCAAACAAAATCCACTACATCTGCAAGGCGCTGGATTTGATCCAGTGGTGGACTCCCCAACTTAAGATATTGACTGTTAACTTCGTGTGAGACATATCAAAAGAAACAATGTTGGACCAAGTTCTGAACATACATCCCAAAAAACTGACTACAGCTCTCACATCCCGAAAATATCACAACACATGAGCAGCATTTTAATGTAGAGAATAAACATAAATTCACTCGAAGAGCTCACAGAAGATTTTAGAGGAATCTAGGCACACTTAAACATATAAAATTTCCAGCTTTTCATGCAAGAGATGCTCCACTCCAACATGAAGAAAATCTTTCGGACGCAAATTCTACAAACCGACCCGATATGAGAAGTGAAAGAACCCGCGACCAGTGCCCTGAGGAACCCCCGCGACTCTGCGTTCCCCCGCAACAACAACATGTAAATAATTAAAAACCGCCGTTAAAACCTGTTGGCATCCCCATTCTCACACGACATATCGAAAATACTGTCTCAGAGCCCCCCGAAAGCAGTGGCGCAAATTCTCCGAGATGTGGGAGTGGCGTCGTTCGCCGTCGCTCGAACGACGCTGCGCGACGCGCAGCTTCACCGCTGAAGCCCAATCTCCAGTTTCCGCGCGTTCTCAACCGTCGAAGGACGTCGGGACGTCGTGATCGTCATCGCAGGCGGCCGTGTCGGATGTTACACATTTGGGCCAATTAATAAACGGTGCAGGACACGCATGGGTGGAAAATAGGAAGATTTTAATAAGTCGGTTTCTTGCCTTTAATCTTCGGTCCGACCCGACGTCGGTGACTATGAAGGTTGTTGGTGAAGTCGAGTGAATCCAGAACTTCTTGCACATCTGATTTGACAGTTTTCGGGGATCAGGTGGTTGACGAAGTACGGCAGTGGTTGGAGATGGGTTTTTGTGCCAAAAGTGTTTATTTCGAAAGGAAGACAATGTTCCTGTATTTTTTCATCCTCATGGTGTTTTTGAACGGTGAGTTCACCGAGAGTATGAGTGATTGTAAACTTTTTTTAATAGGCAATTATAATGGAGCGTATACGCGTGTTGCAGGATATGACGAGCTGTGAATTAAACCTTGAAAATCAGTGTGCATGAATTTCAGGGTCTGGTAAATGTACCAAACTTTATCGTTACAACATTTTCAGAAACATCAAAAAGATTTATTATCGTTTCAAGTGTTTCTTGGAGAATTCAAAAAATGTAATCGCTCTTTGAATGTTCAAATGGAAATGAACAAAAGTACAGTATTTTCACAGGGTGTGTCATTGACTTTCAAATAGAATGCACCAATAGATTCATGGGGTCGAAAGAAAGATCTGTTTCATCAATCATTTTTCCCGACTTAGCCTACAGAAAAATATATGGTAACTTCAAGCTTTCATAATGATTCATGTCACTATAGTTTTTCTGAGCACTACCGCCTGAACCTCTAAACATTAATTGGTTCGTGAATCATTTTTAAAGAGCTGCATTCAGCGGAAGTGATAATTTTAGTTTCTTTCGCAGATATAATGTATTTTCGCTATTATTTTCTAGAAAAATGCACATTTCGAAATATTTCATGAAGAACACTTTTATTTTCTAAACAGCTGAATATTCATCAGATAACATCCAACTTACTTTGAGGGTTGAACCCCTGAATTTTTGGTATAATCATGAAATGTAATGGTATATCGGGGTTGAAATGAAAAACAAATAAAATAAGTGAGAAGATTCGCCAGAACAATGAAGAGCAGTATTACTAAAATCATTCCATTTGATGAAACAATTTTTGAGAATCATGCGAAATCGTACTTGAGTGACATTTATTTCTGGATTTTCCAATGGTACGGACAAAGAATGTTACTTTTTAGCTCAGAAATTCTACGTTAGACTCTATATACAAATTCAAAACCAACTCTGTATATTATGTGATATTAAATTCTTTGACATCTGTAAATACGATGATTCATTCACTCAAACTTGATTAATAACAGAAGCAATTGTCAATAAACATGAAAGTAAAGTATGACGAAATTCTCAATATGAGTTCTGCCACCTGTCAAAATGAAGAACCCGGTCATGACATCAGTATGAACAATTTGAAATGACATCAGTTACGTTACAAGAAAAAAGTTTTTCAGGATCCAGTGACAAGCTTGGTAGATTCCCTCTAAAGACTCAAGAAACGAAGACAATAAACCCAAAACTACATAATGCATACATACTTCCATTTAATAAAAACGTTTTTGAGAATCATGCGAAATCATACTTGAGTGACATTTATTTTTGGATTTTCCAATAGTAGGGACAAAATGATTCTTTTGAGCTCACAAATCTCTCGTTAGACTATATATACAAATCAAAAACTAACCCTGTATGTAATATGATATTGAATTCGTTTTGACCCTTTGACATCTGTAAATACAATGATTTATTTCACCCAAACTTGATTAATAACAGAAACAATTGTCAATGAACATGAAAGTGAAGTATGACGAAACGCCCCATATGAGTTCTGTCACCTGTCAAAATGAAGAAACCGGTTATGACATCCGTACAAACAATTAGGAATGACATCAGTTACGTAACAAAAAAAAATTTCAGGATTCAGTGACAAGCTTGGTAGATTCCCTCTAAAAACTCAAGAAACTAAGAGAACAAACCTAAAACAACATAATGCATAGTTCTGGAATAACGAACATTATCCATTCACTTCCATTTGGTTTCATGGCACATTCAATATCAAAGTTCGAGAGAAATGATATAAAAAGAAATAAAACACTACTTGAAACGAAAACAGAGAGAAAACTTGAATGAAAATTTCACGAGTACCTGATAGATCCATTCGACCATTGTAGGGGAAACATTAAACTGACAACAAAGTATGAATTATTCAAGGACAAATAAAAAAATCCCGATGGAACAGTTTTCATCGAAATGATTAGGGTATTCGCTTTGCAGTTTCAATGATAGGCATTTATTTTTCGATTTACTAATGGAGTATCTGCATACATAACCGAATCATAAAGATAAAATTGGATCGAGAATTGGATATCATCATTCACAAAGATATCAAAGGATATCCGTTCGATTTCATTCATTTCTGTTTTTCTCCATATATTTCAATATGCTGACGTAACAAACATCAGTTTTTGACGTCAACGCTGATGATGAATTTATAGATCTACTTCATAAATTATTACCTGGAATTTGATTGCAGGATAACGTGATTATTCGATATGAAAAATTGAGTAGGTATCGAGTTTAGGACGAATCGAAAAATTAATATGAATGACAGGAGTTTCCTCAGAATTCAATTTCCTCTGATTTACCGATTTGTGATTTTGTTTATGAAAAATTTAAGACTCTACTTTTTTATCAGCTCTCTCAAATTCAATGATGAATTCGATCAGAATAATTCATAGGAGATCACGAGTTTGAATCATTATTTCTCGAACTGTATATCACTTTTAACTTTGAATCATCTTTTCACTTTTATGTGCTCCTTTTTAGAATTTTCCTGCAGGATTCCTTAAAGCATTTATTTTTCAATTATCCAATAGAGTACCTGCATACATAACCGAATCATAAAGATAAAATTGGATCGAGAATTTGATATGATAATTCACGAATATATCAAAGGATATCCGTTCAATTTAATTAATTTCTGTTTTTCTCCATATATTTCAATATGCTGACGTAGCAAACATCAGTTTTTGACGTCAACGCTGATGATGAATTTATAGATCTCCTTCATGAATGATTACCTGGAATTCGATTGCAGGATAACGTAATTATTCGATATGAAAAATTGAGTATCGAGTTTAGGACGAATCGAAAAATTAATATAAATGACAGGAGTTTCCTCAGAATTCAATTTCTTCTGATTTATCGATTTGTGATTTGTTAATGAAAAATTTAAGACTCTGTTATTTAATCAGCTCTTTCATATTCAATGAAGGATTCGATCAAAATAATTTATGGGAAATCACGAGTTTGAATCATTATTTCTCGAACTGTATATCACTTTTAACTTTGAATCATCTTTTCACTTTTATGTGCTCCTTTTTAGAATTTTCCTGCAGGATTCCTTAAGGCATTTATTTTTCGATTAACCAATAGAGTACCTGCATACATAACCGAATCATAAAGATAAAATTGGATCAAGAATTGGATATCATAATTCACGAATATATCAAAGGATATCCGTTCAATTTAATTCATTTCTGTTTTTCTCCATATATTTCAATATGCTGACGTAGCAAACATCAGTTTTTGAAGTCAACGCTGATGATGAATTTATAGATCTCCTTCATGAATTATTACCTGGAATTCGATTGCAGGGTAACGTAATTATTCGATATGAAAAATTGAGTATTGAGTGCAGGATGAATAATGAATCGAGAAATTAATATAAAGTTCCTCAGAATTCTATTTCCTATGATTTATCGCTTTGTGATTTGGTAATGAAAAATTTAAGACTCGGCTATTTTATCAGCTATTTCATATTCAATGAAGAATCCGATCACAATAATTTATGGGAGATCACGAGTTTGAATCATTATTTCTCGAACTGCATATCACTTTCAACTTTGAATCATCTCTTCACTTTCATGTGCTTGTTTTTAAAATTTTTATGCAGGATTCCTGAAGGATCGTTTTTTTCTTCGATCTAACTCTTACTTCCATTTTTCAACTCGTAATGAATGTTTTTTTGTGATCTATTTCGAAAAATAATAATTTGCATATCATTCTTTATAATTTATCAACTACTAAAATATGGCCATTTATTGTAGCATAAGAGTGGAAGACTACTGTTATCCAGAGTTGATCAATTATTGCAAAAAAAATAATATACAAAAAAAATTGCTCGATTCAAAATATTTTCTTAAATCAAAACCTTCATGGAACTCGAATGTAAAATAAAACTAAATGCCAAATGGATACTACCAACACACAGTAACTACAAAACAGACTATAAAACCCAACAGTTGCCACCACAGAACATACACGAATCAGGACCTTCAACGTCAAATTCACCTCCTCGAAATAAATTGGTCTAACCCCCTAAGCGAACCCTCTATCGGGGAGGTCTATGACTCCGTGTACGATGCCACGAACACATAATAAGATAATAAATAATGCCGTATAAACACGCGTGGATTGGAAATGGAAACGGTCCCAGTATCGATCTAACAGTTCATGACACTTTTGGGAATAATGGTCGAAACTTCTTGTTGTGTGGGTCGGTCCATTCGTGAAAATGTACATTTACCTTTATTTATTGCCGCCCCGTTTCGGAGTTTTCCTGATTTCGAGCACATGCCGAGAGCCGCTCCAGAAGAGGTTGAGAATAATCCTCAGCCATATCCTTCGGTCTTTTAGAAATACTTACTCCACTATATCTGTAGTCGTTCGAATGATCAATTGGACCTCAATGATAATTTAATATTTCTTCTACCGTTACCACATATTCCAAATCCATATTTTTATGTCTCTTCTTTTTCTACCCAAATCAGTATATTTTAAGTGTTCTCTACGTATTCACGTTGTTCTGCTTTTTGTGTCCGTCGATTGCTGTTTTGTCTGCAGTTATTCTGCTTTTAATATTATTTTATTCTTCATTTCTATAATCGTCTTCGTCTCAGTTTGAAATTTCCAACCAACATTCTCCAACATGTCATTTTCAACATCGATATCCATTCAATGTCTTTCTGTTCCTCTTGTATGTTATGTTTTTGTATATCACTTTGTGTTATTCCTTGAATTTTTTGCTTGATTGTTTATCATGCGTATTTTCTATAAGCTCCTAATAATATACTTTGTTCTTTTTTGTACTCTTGTTCTTTGTTCAGAATTGTGAGACTTCCACAGTCCTACTCCATTATCTTCCTAGTTGTCGAATTTTGAAATTTTCTCATGTACCTAATAATTTTTGTCTTAAACGTTGATTCCTACAGTACACTTCTACTTAATGGTTCTCGAAAATTGCAATTTGGCACGAATTCACTATTTAGTCGATGAATACAGATGGATTTCAGAATTTTTTTTATATATGAGGCAATTACGATTTATACGATATTCTGCGAAACTTCACTGATAGGATGAATTATTTTCCAAAACTTCCCTAGATGGTTCAAAAAAAGTTATCGACTAGTAAATGGTGAGTTGAAAATAAATAAAAAGACGATTTATGTCTTCTTATGCTCATCCAAATTGGAAAGAGCAATTCAGGTATAAAAACATGACTGTAGGAATAAATACAATATCAAAATGAACAATATCTGCGGATAATATTGGAATGAACACAAGTAAGCTTAAAATGAACAACCTTTCTCATTGAGCATTGGCCATTTCAGCATTAACTGAAACAAAAATTGAACGATGAAGAGTTGATTAAAATTATGAGGCAATCGACTGCACCTTCCGTAAAACCTCATTTACAATGATACAAGACATTCAATCTTTCATCTGATGAGATTTCGTCTGCTGAAATTAGTAGTTGCAATTTTCAACCAATTAACTGCAATTATTTTTGTAATTTTCACATAGAACAATCAACATGTCTCATGAATTGTTGTTTTCTTTCTCAAATGTGACCCAAAAAAAATTATCATGAAGGTACCGAAAACATATGAAACAACTTGTCTATATCTACAGACTAACCAGCTCAACATACCACAATTATATGTTTATGAAAACCTCCTTAGCCAGTTCAGGACAAACAAATATTTGGTTAGTCATTAGAATGAAAGTATCTGTTTTTTTTTTCATTGATTTTATTTTACTCTAGGGAAGATGAACATGTGACATACGAGCATATGCTTAGGTCACGGGTTCATCATGACCTTTGTGAAATATTGTATTTTTTTGTCAGTGTTTGATTAATAAAATAATTAAAATTTGAATAACGGTTCTAAGTATTTTTTCATGGAGAAGGCATCTGAAATAGCACTGGAGATGAAATTTGAGCAGCTTAAAGTTCTGTTTTGTACTAATCAGGTTTGTTGCTTCTCGGCAATGAAAAATTCCCGAAATTGCAAATTAACAAACTTTCACAATAAAATGAAAGAATTTTGACTGCAAAATTTCATCTCCAGTAGAACAACATAAATAATATGATAATAATTATCAGAATACTTCAATCGCGATTTCACTATAGCATGACATCGTGATGTTAAAAAGTCTTTAGTCTGGAAAAAAAATACTTCTTTTCAACAATTTTCATTTCAACCTAGCTAAGGGCATTGTGCATATGACGACTCTTATTTCTCACTACACCCAGTGTTCCTTCTCACTGTCTGGAACAGAAACACACAAATATTTCATAACTTTCCGGACATCAAGTACATAACTGAATCTCTTCTTCAAAACCCGATTTAAAATAACAATTCGACATCTTTATAGTGTTATCTCTCAAACGTCGCAGAGCAAACTCTAAACTCCACTCGCATGTAAATACGCTGCTGCTGCCAGCTGAAATATAACACCAGTTGAAGGCGCAAAGTTACTCCGGAAACATAATATTTTAACGTAACCCAAAATGCAAATAAGGTCGTTCTTTACTACGGGCACAAAAGTATATACATAACTAGATCCCTGGCACAAAAGGAAGAAGCTATTTCATTCCGTCATAAAGAACTGAAATTGAAAGAACCTTCACGACATAAAAGGTTTAACATCGTTATAATGCACTTCGAGCTTGTTCTATCAGCACTATACATCACTGGAACTTTCTGAATTAGCGCAGCGACCTGATAAGATTCTTCTCACTTGCCCGAGTTCTTCGCGAATATTATTTGATACCATATTC
This sequence comes from Hippodamia convergens, assembly GCA_038502775.1. Classification (NCBI taxonomy): domain Eukaryota; kingdom Metazoa; phylum Arthropoda; class Insecta; order Coleoptera; family Coccinellidae; genus Hippodamia; species Hippodamia convergens. Next base: position 15,723,444 of record CM076607.1, on the reverse strand, counting down.
CGTGAATAACGATATCAGCGAAATAAAACTTTCTAGGCTACCCGGAGAAATGGACTCAATGAATCTCAGATATCAGAAATGTTCCAAGTTAAATACATTATTTCATTAAGTTCAGAGGTGCATTGCTCTCGACTTTAACTTTGAAAGGGTTGCTTCATTTGAATAAGATCCGAGTAGAAGACGTCTTCACAAGGTAGATATAAAGAGATATTCCTGCAGCGATTATCAAATGTTAAGAAAATTAAATAGCTTTATGAATGAGTGTGTTAATAAAAATGTTATTCCACTCAAATAAATAACATGAGCAAAATTAAAATAATCATTTTAGAAATTGTTTTTAGCAATACTTAACAATCAGTACCTGTCAGAGAGTCTCCTAACACATTTCTAGAATACCCAGAAATATCATAACTTGTGATAGAAATCAGAATTACAATATTATATTATGACGCTCCAAAATTTGCTGAGATGTTGAAGATTGTGAGAATTTTTCCGCTTTGTAATTTTCATAAGCAAATGAAATTTGGCAACAAGGAAGGATATTTCTTCAAATGTATTAATACCACCTGGAATGGGAGTGAACTCATTATTCTTTTCAGTAAGAAACGACGATATTTGATATCAGAAAGAAACAGACTATGAAATCAGGGAAATATTCAACATACAAGGTGTCCACAAAGGGATGCATACGCTACCCTTCCAAACCTCTCCGTTGCATGGTCTGCGCAAATACAAATATACCCTTTCTGGATACCCTGTACTTGACAATAATACAAAAAGGACTACTGACTTCCGTTTTTGATTGCATGACCAATGATTTTTTTGTTATTTTGATATATTTTACTGATAAATATAATAAAATTCTTTACTCGGACAGGCTCTAAATAATCCTGAAATTACTAATCTTATATTCATTCGACAAAGCTTTACCATTATTATCAGAAAAATTATCTTCGAAAGAGGTTCTCCTCTTGTACAAATAAATGAAAGTCTATCCATCATTTAAACTTCAGACTAATCACAAGATTGATGTGGAACTAGGTACAAGTCTGCACGTAAAATACGAATTGAGAAAGATGGATCTAGTCTAATAACCTTTTTCTTGACGTTTTAAAGGGTGACTGCCTCAGAAGACTCAAAAGCATTGACGAAGATTGATCAGAGTGATAAAATAAAGTAACTTTCAAAAAATGCCATACCTTTTGGCTGCATTAATTTTCATCGGGTAAGTCAAAGAGATATATTTGGCAACCTGGTGATTTCGAAGCTGTAGCTTTCTGGAAGAATATGTCATCTGCAATAATTAATTAATCAATGATATGACATGCTTACCTCCAACTAACAAAGAATTTTGAAAATGAACCCTTAACTACAATGGCTAGGTCAAATTGGACCCAACTAAAATAATATCTTCAATTTCATGAGACAATAATGAACACTAATAGAATCGCTTCAGTTTTATCTTCAGCTTCGAAACCATTCGAATAATTTCAACAAGATGTGAACCATTGCAATTTCTTTGTGAGTTCATTTATACGAGTGAAATTGTCTTTATTTTCACAGTAGATAATGAAAGTTAGAGTATTCGCATGACTGTAATGAAGGCCAATGTTTTTTTAAGAAAAAGAAAATTCTTTGCCTTTACGGAGGCCACATCGAGATTATTTTTGAAACATAGATGAATTCAAAATAGTAATCATCGAAATGAATACCATTTTCAATCCCCAGGCTCAGAGATCTTTTATCATGAGGTTGAAGAAATGATATTAGATTTTGTCACTGAGATGAGAGATATACCGGTTTCGGCCTTGTTGGGCCTCATCAGTATCCCGCACATCTCAGGACAAAATCTTAGAAAACTTCGAAATTTGAAGCAATTGGTTGAAGTAATGAGTAAAATATTACAAGGTACTAAGGTGGTGACATCCAATTGCGTCAAAATGAAGTTTCACATCTCCACTCAAATGCAAAAAAAGAAATCTGTACTTCCTCTTTCACTGAATTAAAAATATTAGATTTTGTCACTGAGATGAGAGAAATACCGGTTTCGGCCTTGTTGGGCCTCATCAGTATCCCGCACATCTCAGGACGAAATCTTCATGAAAAACTTCGAAATTTGAAGCAATTGGTTGTGAAGTAATGAGTAAAATATTACGAAGTACTAAGGTGGTGACATCCAATTGCGTCAAAATGAAGTTTCACATCTCCACTCAAATGCAAAAAACGAAATCTGTACTTCCTCTTTCACTGCATTAAAAATATTAGATTTTGTCACAAATTTCGAAGTTTTTTATGAAGATTTTGTCCTGAGATGTGCGGGATACTGATGAGGCCCAACAAGGCCGAAACCGGTATATCTCTCATCTCAGTGACAAAATCTGATATCATTTCTCCAACCTCATGATAAAAGATCTCTGAGCCTGGGAATTGAAAATGGTATTCATTTCGATGATTACTATTTTGAATTCATCTATGTTTCGAAGGCCAATGTCTTAAGATGATCCCACAGGAACAATCCAAAGGAACTCAAATCCTATATGGAGTTGTAGTGAATGGTTTTTCGATGACACTAGCCTAGCAACAATCCAGTTCTCTTCTTTAGTCAACAAGAGACCACAGCAGTCTACAATCAAAAACCACAGTTAAAAAGACCCATCGAAAAAAGCAAGTCTTAACATCAATTTTTTTCGAATATTCTCCTTTCTATTTGCATAGCAGCTCGGTAGAAAATCCCAGGAGACCAAACATTGCAAAATTCATCACTTCCAGATCAAATCCCCAGATTATGCCCGAAATATTTTCAGTTACAGCAGGGGCGCTCATCTTGTGCTTAATTATATTTAAGCGACGTGTGGATTAACATCTCCCAGGCACTTGAGGAGGCCCTCCGAGATTCCCTTAAGCTGTATGAAATTCGCATCCACGCTTCGGGTTAATTAACATCGCAAGGACCAAGAGCCAAGAGCGCCAGGGATGACGTATTGAACGATCAAGGTGGGCATTGTGTATTTCAGGGGGGTTCCAATCGAGACGTTGCGAATTCAGGGTACACCATCACCATTAGGGTCGGTTATTTCAGAGTAGAAGCTCAGATTTCGAAGAAGAACCCTTCCTGATGAATCTGCTGTCGCAGGAAAGCGAAAGCGAAGAGATTGAATTGTGATAATAACCGTTTTTAATGTTGAGTCAAAATATGGAGTTAACAAAAAATCCAACTAATTACTGGAATATTTCCTCATAATCATAATATCAAATATTATAATGTTAGTAACACAGTCTAGCCTGGCACCAAATAAGTGGTGTAGGTGGACAAAATCAGTACGGAGAATCACAATCCAATATAACCACAAAACTGTTTACTATTTTTAACAATTGTATTATATAAACCACAAGACATTCAGATCAGGGAGACCGCAGTTAGCTAGTTTGAATTCTTGAAAACTTTTTCGGTTTAACGAACTTCAGAATCCTCTCGGTTTTATATTCCATGTGTCTTTCTATGCATAAGAATAAAGAATATTGAAAATTTACTTCTTATTTTAACAGGCTGTATTTATAAAGCGTTTCAGAGCATAAAATCAATACTTTTGAGATTGATGTCAAATTTTTCTTCAAGGGCACATATTTTAATTTCTCTACCTAAAAGAGAGTACAAGACAATTCAAGATAATTTTGAAGGATCTTTTATTTTTCGAAGCTCATTAACTAAACTACTCCACATAAGTTAGGGATATTGACTTAAAGAGATTTTGTGATGAAAATTCATATTAATATGATTTCAAATTGCAGGAAATGAAATTTTACCCTGTATATCTGCAGAGTATACAGGGTGGTTGAGAAAAACCGAGTAATGAAACGAAATTTTATTTCCAGAGAATTCAAGCATTTTTAGACTATCATTACAATGTATGGCCTCCACGGGGATCAATAACAGCTTGCATCTTCTTTGCATACTACACACGAGGTTTTCGAACATTTCTTGAGGATTGTCGATACCCTTATTCTTCGAAAATCTGGAAATTGTCCGTATCTGGATTTATCAGTGACAAGGACTCTACGCCATTGATCGTTCCAATTGATATACTGCCTTTCTCATTATAGTCTTTGACGCTTATGTCACGTATTGATGGAACTGCTCTTAATGGACGTTTAGAATCTAGATTCACCTCTCTCAAACGTCGTCTTATGGTTTCGATGGAAATTTGCACCCCATCTGCAATTGGAAGAGTATTCCGTAGCATTCTACACGTAGATGTAGGCTTTCTTCTCGCCGACACGGCGATTAAACGATCCTAAGCAGCTTTTTTTTTTCATCGCCCACCAAGCCTTGGTCTTTCCAACACGTTACATGTCTCCCTGGACCTATTTTAAAGTCGAGATATTACACTTGGCTGACTTGGAGCCTTTCCGCTACAACAAGCTAGGCCACCCTGTAGCATTCCGATAGCCCTATTAGCCTCAGCGTTTGTTAATTTACGTCTTGGCATTTTCAGAAAACTCGTTTCGAATCGAAGCCGTTGATAAACTGACTCCATTTCAAAATAAGAACATTCATGAAGCATATGCAAAGAACCATTCTTCAGAAAAAAGGCGACCAGATTGACAAAATATCTCATACTGATTTTTTATTCGATTGATTTAAGGTGTATTCGAGTTTTGAATGATTATACAGTGATTTTCTGAGAGATTACATACATTCCAGAACGATTGAATACGATATCTCTAACTATTGTGGAGCAGTATAATTGTATTATTTCACTATGAAGTTGAATCATTTTGAGTTTAGCTGACATAATGTACTATTTTTGTATTCCTTGTTTTCTCTTTCAATAGTTTTAATACGTTTTACTTCATTCTCTTCTTTCTCCTGAGTCAATAAAGTGATCCATTCCTAGAGAGCAACTAATTTAATTCGAAAGAAGGTGCAAAAAGCAACTTCTTTATCATAATTCAAGTCAGAAAAAAACTGAAAATGTAAATTCTCACGTTTAGTTTCAAACTGTAGGGTAACGAATCCGAAAATATGTGCCGAAAATATTCAGGTTCTAGGGAAAGTGAGAATTTTGTGCAGATCCTGGAAAATAAATGAGTTCGGAGCTTGATCTCCTGAAGAATAGTCGAGAGGTGTTCTTAATGAATATTTATCATCTCGAGAGCCTGGGGCGTCAAAAGACGTGTTAACTAACAATTAATTATATTTTTCCCAGGAATCCGCCTCGTTAGGGATGAAATCAAGTACCTCAGGAACGTACTTCATCAAATTAAAATTAAAAATTTCCGCCGTGAAGGGTTTTCGGTAAACAAATATTAATTAGCGCGAGCGGCAATGAAATATTGAACCTGAAAACATTTTAATGATCGGCGTCATTACGATGAAAAACGAGATAGGGGGCGCAACCGTCGGATATTGAATGAGTTTCGGCGGAGTCTGCGAAATTTAAATTAACTTTTTCCTTCCGACATGCTTCTCCTTGTTTTTCGGACCTTGGAAAATTAGCAGATGGAGCACGAGCGTTGAAGAAGATTTTCAGCGGGGAAAATCGGATGAAAAACCGGGGAGTGGGGGAGGAGGAAATTGACGGATTATTTGCTGGTGGGTTTATGATGCTCCAGGAAAAACTGCTTCGTTAACTAACTTCGGGTTTGAAATTTCCAGCTTGGTGGATAGCAGAAGTTCGGGAAATTCCGGATAAAAAAGGGCGACCGAGAATGAGCAGATCCTCAAAATGGTATCTTTTGAGCCAGCATATTTTTTCTAAGCTGAGAATTTTCAATTGAATATTGAGCTGCTTTTTCAATACTGCCTAAGAGTATTGAGGTCAAGAGAAAACATATAGTTGGGACAAAGAAGTGCGCAAGCTGCCACCAAAATGAAAATAAAAACGAAAACTAAATCATTTGAAATTTTCTAATAGATTTTTAAGTTGAGTGGAATTTCCTTTTTTATTTATATTTTTCTCGAAAATTACCATTCAACTTTTCTTCATAGGACAGTCGTTTAAAATCGTGATGGCAGTAATTTATTTATTCTTTTGTTCTTGTTATATTCTTTCCTCTATCGTAATGAGTTGATTACAGTACTAAAACTAGTGCTGTAATTAATTCATTACAGATTTGTTTTCAGTTATATTTTTCGTTTTTTGGTTAGCAGTACTGACCTCCGATCTTATCAATTCTCAAATCAAATCAAATCAAATTCCGTAATCTGTCAAATTTCGTGAGCCACAACAACTGAAAAGATACAATACAAAAGTCACTAATCTGAATTTTCATTTGAATATCGAGGGTATTTCACAAAACTTTACTGGAATAAGAGCCCATTCTGCATCTTGTTTTAGAATATATTTTCTATTTCCGTATCGTTATGAGTTCATTACAGTATTAAAAATAGTGCTGTAATGAAACTCATTACAGCATTGTTTTCAGTTATATTTTTCATTTTTTGGTTGTCAGTACTGAACTCGGATCCTATCAATTCTCAAATCAAATCAATTCAATTTCCGTAATCTGTCGAATTTCGTAAGTCACACCAACGACCAAGATACAATATAAAAGTCACTAATCTGAATTTTTATATGAATTTCGAGAGTATTTCACAAAACTTGACTGAAATAGAGAAAATATATCTAAAACTCGTGGCAGAGGAGAAATAACAAATCATGCTGTCGAAAAGTCGCTCCTTCGTCGGTCTTTTTCGAATTTCGCATTCGTGTTGGAATACGAACCATTCTGTAACTTGTTTTAGCATATCAGCACTTCAGAGGTAAGGTGTGTTAAGCCACAAAATCAAAATCAGCCAGAAGAGAAATTTTTCAGTTCAATTATTGTTTCAAAGAATGTTTATCGCTATCTTTCAGCGAATTGATGTACGTAGAGAGTATATTGTGTTTTCCACTGAGAAGAATTTAATAATTTTAATCCAATGTTGTGGATAAATCGTGTCTGACAAAAATGTGACTTTTATTTATTTATTTATTTAATAATACGGTAAAGCCATTTTACATTATTGAAAAATTTTAACAATAACAAATTTTATGAAAATTACAAATATAACACACACGCATTTAAGTTTCACGAACACACTTTATCTCTGAGGTGCTCATATACTATTTCTTTTCCAGTGTGTTCCAGACTTCTATTATTATCATCATTATTTTTTGTGGAAGACCTAGAGACAATACTGACAAAACTCTTTTTATTCTGTGAATTACAAAGTTACTTAGAATGGAGTTAGAATGAACGAACGAGCGGAGTGAAAAAAAAATCAAGACAAAAGCCTGCTTTCCAAGATGAGCAGGCAGATATTTTTATTCGCTGTTGAAAAACCTGTAATTTCTTATATGACAGCTCGTCTAACTAGATACAATTTTCATTTTTATTAAGATAACCTCACTTTTCAACAGTTCGTAAAAAAATTGCTTAGGGCTTAGTGATGTAAACAATAATATTCTGAGCTCGACACAGATCTACAAAAAAGGGTACGCCAATGCCGAACGCATTCATTCAGTATCAGGGTCCCACATTAATCTCTCACTCAGAAATTAAAGAATCCAATCGTTCGAAATCATGAAATTATTCGAACATAAAAGGAATTGTATTGGCACACCGTAGGCCTCCAGTTTTTTTTTAACGCATAATGCTTCATCGTTTTATACAGTGAACGCATGGATTGAAATACTCGTTGCCACATTATTCGCGTTCTCCATTATTCTAAAGCGGAAACTGATGGTTATTTGCCGATAAAACAGTATATTGTTTTCGGCGCGTGGATGACAAAGATTCCTTTGTTAGGAACCATAACGGTTTAATTCGATATTGCTTCGAATTTATGCTAAAAAGCTGATTTCTCTCGATAATTCTCGATGAACAACGAGGGAAAAAATGCTAATGGTTCTCTCTCTGAAAAACATTAAATATGTTCGAATATTTCAGTTGCATTGTTAACGAGTAAATAGTCCATTGACATTGACATTTTTTGCTGTTTAATTCTACGGAAATTTCATTGACAATAATTAAAATATGTCGAAAAAAGTTGTGAAAATGAACGAAGTACCTATTGTCGTTGATTAATTTCAGTTATTTGTTTCTCATTTGTAAACGTCAGTTTTCAAAAACACAATATAAATCAAGAAGGTTTATTTTATCAAGTCACTAACTTGTAGAACTGACAGTTAACTTGCAAAATTTTTACAAGTTAGTTGTATTATTTACATCAGAAAATTTTGTTTTATCGTCATATATGTTGAAAATCATGGTACAATTGTTATTTCCAGTAACACAAATTTTGATGATGAAGGAGTCGATACTGATGATGATGCAGGACTGCAGAACATTTGTACTCTCCTTACTACCAAATAATTTGCTAGACATTTCGATTTTCGATTTTTTGTTGGCCGAATTATCGAGATAACTCATCGCAATTTCGGTGCTCTTCCACCCTCCTGCACGCTTCAGTGCTAAAATATCTTCACCCGAATCCGCAACCATAGTATCTCCAGTTCTGCGAAAAGAGTGGCCAGTGTATACCTCTGGGTCTTTAGACCTAAATATTTCGCTATTTGCTTTGGGACACCATCAATAGTGTGCTGGTCAGCATTGAGGGAAATGCACTTTTCATGTCGGTATTTCAAAAAAAAATCTTAGGCTTTCTGTTCCAGGAGGCCGAAGATTTACATATTTTCTATATAACATGCAGAGCTTGAAGCTGCAGCCATCATCGGTTATGGTGAATCTTCTTGTTGTTGAATTTTTTGTTTGCCGCAATGTCACAAAAACGTATTTTTCCATATCTTCTACATCATTCATGTTTAAGGATAGAATTTTGGTCACATCGACAACATCCAAATATCCCAAATATTGTTACAATTTTGGCTAGCAACCACTGGTCATCAGGAGCATGTAAAAGAAATTGTTCATCCTTTTCTTTACTTAATACCTTGGCCTTTTTTGGCGTATAACGCTCATTCTTTCGTTTTAGAAACGCTATTACTTTTTGAAATCTGCAAATGACAACTCAACGTCATATTTTTGAATACATTCTTCAAGGAAAACAAACCTGCGAATAGGGGCATTTACTTTCATTTCCAAGCAGCTTTTCAGCATAGACCATTTTACCCATAGAGTATCAGGGGTGAATCTAGCTGATTGTTGATTCAAGTAGACAAAACATCTTCAGTTAACCCAATCACACTATTTTTGTTTTGCCACTTTTTGAAGTCGTCGTATTCTTGCTCGTACCTTGAAGCTGATTTTGCAGGTGATAAACTTGATGGTACACTGCTGGCTGCCTCAATAATTTTTTCTAGTACAATCATTTTCGCTTCCGCAAAAACAAATGTAAAGAAAAATAAACAGACATGTTCATGGCAACGCTTCTATAGCTTACGATATTTTCGACAAATTATTGGGATTTTTTTGGAATTTATCTAACCTTTTTCAAGAATAGAAACGAATAAAATATAAAACAATACACGCAAGGTAACTGGTTTTACTGGCTCAAGGAGGTAACTGACTCGCCAGTAAAAACCCTCTTACCTTGCTAGTAATATTATATACTATATCACCTCCACAAACAACGAAGAAATGATGCATTCAACAAAGTATTTAACCCAGTGAAGTCGTCACTGATGTATTCAGATGTTCACATTTTTGTTCCCAGATTCCCCAGAGATACGGAAAAAAGTTTCAGAGAGTAACCGCATTATTTACAAGAGTTCCCTTGAATTTCAACCTCCAAACGAATTCACTGCTGTTTAAATATTAAAATTGTAAACCTGAGGGATTATACGCTGTCCCTCGAGCAAATTCCCTTCATTCCAGGGTAGAGACTGAACAGAACAGATAACGTTCTAAAGACATCCATCATTCATGGTTTTTGCTCATGTCCTGGTTCTTTTTTCTTCGCCCCGGTTAATTTTGAACCGTATTTGAATAATTTATATACACTTGCCGGGATCAAGAGAAATAAACATTGAAGGGATCTGTTGTATGCGCGTGTAATTTGTAGGTTAACATTCTGTCAAACCGCTGAATGTCATCGATTGAAATATATCGTGGGAGAATTTTGAGCTTTTCTTCTTTACGGTTTTCGCTCTTAGTTCATGGAAGAAAAATTATTAACGATTTTTATGAATAACTAGCTGACCCGACTTCGTACTGCCTCAATCCATAAATAAAAAAGGAACCTTAATTTTATAATAAACTGTTATGGTATAATACCTTGAAAGTGGAGATGAAATTGTCCTGTACAATTAGTCCAGTCAATGAGGGCGAAAATTAGGCATTACCTAAGAATTCTATCAAGATGATTCGATTTTGATGAAATTTTGGATAGAAGCTATACTTGTCTCCTACTCCTACCCTATGTCGTTTTATGCTTATTATTTTTAACCCTAGGAAGTAGGAAACTACTCTAGGACACACTGTATACCGAAAACCTACACACACGGACAGATATCTACACAACACCTCAAATCACCATCCATGCCAACGTAAAGGGATAATCAAAACGCTAGTCGACAGAGCGAGAATAATTTGTGAGCTAGAACAACTAGCAACCGAGTAAGAACACTTCATACATCAAACAGAGGCCTGAACAAAACAACGACAATGTACCACGTCGCCAAGAATCGGAAACAAAAGCATTCTTGCCGTTTATCCCACGGGTGACAGATAGAATCGGACGAATTCTGGGGAAACATAATATTAAGACAACCGTCGAAGAAGATCAAGGACCATCTCAACTCCCCCAAGGACAGAAGGGATACACTCAGTACACCAGTGTATGCCGAATTCCGTGCAACTGTGGGAGTGTATACATCGGTACAACGAAACGATCCATCAATACGAGGATCAAGGAACAAAAGGCCAATTGTAGACTGGGTCATTCAGAGAAATCCGCCGTCGCAGAGCACACACTGAACAACACGAATCATGCAATAGAATTCGACAAAACCCAAGTGTTGTGCACCACTACCGCATACTACTCAGGCTTTACAGGGAAGCATTTGAAATTCATAAACACCCAACGAATTTCAATAAAACGAAGGAATCTTTGAAAATCAATAGAACATGGGTGCCAGTACTCGAAAACACAAAACCACTTCCCCATAATATTAACCGGGTTCATGAAGCGAATGACGATCGGGAACCGGATGTGAACCGGTCGGACACCGGCGCGCGTTTGGTATCGGACGAGACAGGTCAAGCGTAGCCACGCCCCCCGACCGAGGTTATATAAGGAAGTACAATCAGCGTCACATGTCACATTGAACGATGGCCGCGAAAGCCTCAACCAATTCATTAATGTGTATCTTTTTTTTAAAAGCAGAAACTGAAGTATATCAAGAAAAATTTTTTTGAGAAGGATCACACTCTAGATTAAAACTTAATGATATCAAATTTAATGCCCTAAATTCACAACAGGGCGTTTAGAAATGGAGGTATAAAACAAGGTTCTGTTTCTCCCTGTAAAGTAAATTTCAGGTTAATATAACAAGACCCAATACTATACCTGGTGAAAATTTCAACAATATCTCAGCACCACGAAAAAAGGTACAGGGTGTTGAATTTGACAAAAATTTTGCCTGTCCAGAATTTATTGACGAGGAGTGTAGTTATTGATCATCGAAACTGATGAGCTCGAAGTCGAACGGAGAATTCTAAAAAGCGTAAATCTTCCTGGAAAAGCATTTAGCGAAAAACGCCACCCGCCTTTCAGCTTACAAATCATTGCGGACGGAGCTCGCAACATTAAGCCCTTCGAATAATGATACGCCTCCATGAAAATTGGCGGAACACAGGGAACCGTTTAAAATCCCCAGAACCGACGAAAAGCCTCCGAGCTGTTTCAATTAATCCGGTTATGTAATGAGAACCCCCACCGAATACGGAAAGGCACAATACGAAACCCCGCGTTTTTCTGCTTTTGCCGCAATAATTCGGTACCCGCGAGAGGGCGCCCGGTCCCGGAAACGTCATCTAATAAGAATCCAATTTGGAGGAATGAACTCCGGCCGAAATTCAGTCCTGAGAAATCATTTTTCACGAGAAGTGACAGTGAGCTTCGAGATTGTAGCTCAGTGGGAGTTTTGAGTTAACACGACGGTTGTCAGGACGGGCGGAAAACGTTGTATTTAATAAGAGGAAACGTTTTGGGGCAGCGGTCAGATTCCGGAAATCGTAGTATTTTTATACTCGAGGAAAGACTTCTTCGCATCTTCGGATCCTGGAGCTTCTGACGCAGAACAGAGCCTTCTGAAGGTATCAGTTGAGTAAGAGGAGTTCTTCATTGATTCTGTTTTCTTTATCCATCCTTTATTTCTCTGTCAACTTGTACGGCTCTTAGACTTTTCTGGCTGGCTGCTCGCCAATTATATTAGCTTTCTTCTCTTACGAAAAAAATTTTCTTTCACTAGCAGTGGAGCAGAAGACCACCTATACAGTTTCAGAGATTAGATAGATGATTTTATTGGTGTCAATGATAGTGGAAATGAGCTGTTGAAATTTATGCTACGATAGCAAAATTATTTTCTATATTCATAAGAATTAGAATGATGGGTAAAGAGGGAAACTCTGAAACTCATCTCCCAATCGTTGATGCCTTTAAAACTTCGACTTCTTGTCGAAAGGTTAGCTCCTCTGAAATAGTGGTATGCTCTGAGCGAACTGATGTTTCTATACAACCAAGGTGTTGCTTCTTTTCTAGTTACTGGTTATCACCAACGAAAATTTTGATTGTCTACAACCAAGGTTATTTAGATATCAATACAATCTTAAGTGTGGAAGCTTTGCACCTGAAACTTTGTATGTTCATTGAGTTCACTTTTGGCATCGTGTCTCCAAATTTCATTCATCTAGTATATTCCACTCTCAATCTATAAGTTATATAATTATAATTACAATGAGAAAAAATAGGCAGCGCCCCAGGTTTATCATTTCTTTGATAAATTAGTCTTAAAAATTCGAAAATCTCTGTGACATTCCATCAACTACATGATTTCCTTCAATTTCGTAGTCCTTGCTCTAAACTTTTGTTGTATCATCATAATGTTGTGGACACATCATGTTATCTCAATAGCTCAAATAGCTTGACACCAAGTCAACGAAAGGAGTTGACTCTACATCCACATTTACCGTTTCCTGTTCTATTTCGAATGTCCAAGCCTAGGAAAATATGGATAACAAAGCCTGAAGTGAAGTCAACTTCTCTCCCATGATGAGCTGAGACGTCAACCAGAGGTATATTTGGTTGTCAAGTTTCATTGATACATCCAGAGTTCAGAGCTAAATCAATCTTTTATTCCTGAAGAACCATCAGCCCTTTTATACAGGGTTATTTACGAATAAGGCTCTATAGAATATTTTCAGAAAAGAAACAAGATTCAGTATTGAAATTCTAAAGGTGAGCTCAACATAGGAAAACGACTTCTCGTATATTTTTTGAAAGTTCTAGGACTTTTTTCCGGAAGTGACATCAACTTCGGTTTTTCAAATAATAAAAAATGTTTTATGGGATAAATAGATTCTCCATTGAATTCTGAGTCTTTTCGATTCCAAAAGTTTGAATTTTCTCGAGAAAAGCCTCTTTGAATGAGGAAATACGAAAACAAATCTCAAAATTGAACTCTGTTGAAGTACAGACAACTTCGAGGTTTCTTCTATAAAAATTCTCACTTTCGAGAATCTCCAAGAAGAAAAGCTGATGCTGTTTTTCGTCAGCATGGTTTTCAGAATTTGATACAGGAGGTCACAAATTCTTTGTTACAGTCAGAAGTGTCGAAACATCAAAAATTCGTTCCCCATTTTTCGGAGCATTTTCGAAATCTTCGTCAAAAAATTATAGGAGCATACGCCCAAGACATTTATCCCAAAATGAATATTTCTCGAGATATTCAGGAAACACGATTTGGTCTTCAATTTTCAATCTCATTCCGCATGTGTTTTCATACTGGAAAATAATTAGCGGTCAAGTGAAATTTTGGAAATCTCTGTTATCGAGAAAATATTTTCTTATAGTTCTGACTACGTTTTCTTTTTAGTCGATGATAACATGCATATGCGTTGAAAGAAGAGGTTTTCTGTTCGTCATGATGCTATTCTATATACACCTTTAAAGAGCGCAACCTCCTCCACAAAAAAAATTGCTCAAGTGCCCAGAAATGTATCCCGACCACATCAGTTGATCCCCTACTGATCAAATAAATCCTCCGGTCATCAATTTCTCCGAATCCATTCCGGAATCTAATCTACTTACGGACCGATCCAATCGCTCAGAACACACTGCTACCAATTTTCCATGAGCGTAGGAAGCGCAAGCCACGGCAATCCCTAATTACCCAACACAAACACTAAGCCGAACGGCGAAGGGATACGTTTTTGAGAGTTGTCGGCGCTTGCCCTCCCAAGGGGATACGCTCCCCACGAGGGGGAAGGGGGCAGCATCTCCGATGCTGATGAACAATGTGTAACTCAAGCATTAATCAGCTTTCCTCCTGTTGGTCTCCAAATGCTTGTTTAAATGCAAACCGTAGTTTCTGTGCTGATTCCGCAGCCAGCAATGCATGTTCAACTAACCATTTAAGTGCTCAAGATAATGGACCCGTAGATGGAGCTCGGATCGGGATCAAGCGAGCTGCTGCAGTATCAGGAAAATGAATTATTCCATTTGAGGTCGGTTGGAGCCATGGATGTGGGGCATTTGGATGATGTGTGTGCGTGAATAAGAGATGAATTACCGGGTGGATCTCTGGTTTGGAATTGATGGCGAAAGCTTATTACTTTTGGTGTACCACCGGTAAGCTATGAGAAAAAAATATATGACAGGAGACAGTAATAGAACAAGTAGATAGGCATTAAGATACTGAATATTCAATCAACTAAACTGGTAATATGTAGAATATCTAGAAATCGAAACCCACACGTAATTTCACCCTTAAGTAGAATATCTGATGGAGTCTTTCAGCACGACTATTGAAAAAAGAAAAAAATTCATGAGAAAAAGTTCACAAGGACTATAAACTAGATCAAGACCGGTATAAATCCAGCCATTAAAATAAGGACTCAAGAAGTAAGATAGTTTGAATGCGTCCATTGTCTCCTTGATAATGTTCAGACAAAATGTCATTTTTGTGGATGCATTCTCGAAGTTCCTTAATTTGCTGAAGCAAAGGTGCAGATAAATTCCTGATGTTTCTTCCTCTAACATGCCTATAGAGCTCTTCTCTGGATGATGTTCATGAACCTTGATCAGCGTCGTCCTCATTTTTTGTTTGTTTGGAGGGCGGTTAGGTCAGTCTTGGTCCGAGAAACGATGCCAATTAGTTCAATGCTGAGCAAGATTAGTTGATATGATAGCTCCTCTCAGAATTGTTAATTTTTTCATTGAATTATTTATGCGAATTTTTGTCGTTTGTCATCCTCCAGGAGTATTGAGTACCAACCTGAGTTCCTTGTCTAATCAACAGACATGAACGCCTTCAATGGTATATTAAGTATAGAGAACGGTAAGGGCATTTTACCGATCGAAGACGACTCCAATTATTGTCTGAGATCGGTAGTCCTCAACGTTCGAGATACTTATAGCGTTTTTTGCACGATAGACACAATTTTTACTCAATCTACAAAATAATTATCTGACAAATTAATTTATTCGAGGCTTTCTCAACGCTGTGTAGGAATATAATATAAGGCGTTGTCTTGGTGATGAAAACTTAGTAGATTGTCAAAGTGACAATAATCAATTGAATTCACTAGCGTTGAAAAATGAGCAATATAGAATCTTCGGAAGATAATGAAATTCGAACAGCCTGGGAAATCGGCTGTTCTTCAGTTATTCCTGAGAAATCTAAAATCCGCTACGAGAGTACAGGGTGATTCATTTATCTTGGTAACCCCAATTTTCTCGAAAACGTCCAAATATTTTTTCATTCTGTGAATGGCGTTTTGAACAAGTCAATGTCGACTTGAGATGCGCATAAAAATCTGCGGAATAAATAAAGACGCCAGGCGTCGCGGCGCTATCAAAAATTTTTTCTCCAGGGACATACCTTTTTTATCATGTCATTCGAAAGATAATTTCATTCCGAATTTTTTTTTCGAATACAATTTTTATCGATTTCTAACCGTTAGCGATCTGCAGCGTGTTTTATATTGATTCTATTCCATTTATTTTTTTCTGTATTGTGATAGTATGCCTTTATTTAGAGACATAGATGTGATTTTGTGATTTGAATTCAAGAAGACTAGTTTTCTGGTGAATGTGCTCCTTCAAATAAGATGAAATATGTGGCTACAGCAAGATGGGGCTTCATGCCACCACGCTGCCATTCTCAAGAGATATTTAGATCAAGAATTCGGAAAAAAATGGATTGAAACCAATGGACCCATCAGATATCGCCAGACCTAATGCTCATGGATTACTTTCTGAGGGGTCCCCTTGAATATATGGTATACCAAACTGATTCTAATAACTTGGACTATTTGAAAATGAAGATAAGAAACTCATGTGCCCAAGTGGACCCTTATATTTTGACCAAAGTAATGAAATAACTTATGTATGGATCATAATGGCCGGTATATAAAACATATGATTCGAAATTTTTTGTTTGTTATTAAAAAAAATGTTTATTATTATAAGATATAATAATTAATGAATAAAAATAATAGAAAAATAGTTACAGAGCCTCCGTCATTTTACAGAACATAATCAAATTTAGGTCATCTAGCCATTATGATCCATACACAAGTTATATCATCTCCCTATTTCATCATAAGTCACTTTGGACAAAATATAAGGGTCCATTCATTTTCGAATTCTTAATCTCAATATCTCTTCACAATGGCAGCGTTGTGACATGGAGCCCCATCTTGCTGTATCCACATATTTGATCTTATTTAAAGAGGCAAATTGTTTAGAAAACTTGCCTCCTTGAATTCAAGGCATAAAATCATATCTATGTCTCCAAATCAAGGCATACTACCACAATACAGAAAAAAAATAAATGGAATAGAATCAACATAAAACACGCTGCAGATCGCTGACGGTAAGAAATGGACAAAAATTGTATTCGAAAAAAAAGTTCAAAATGAAATTATCTTTCGAATGACATGATAAAAATGGTATGTCCCTGGAGAAAAAATTTTTGATAGCGCCGCGACGCCTGGCGTCTTTATTTATTCCGCAGATTTTTATGCGCATCTCAAGTCGACATTGACTTGTTCAAAACGCCATTCACAGAATGAAAAAATATTCGGGCGTTTTCGAGAAAATTGGGGTTACCAAGATAAATGAATCACCCTGTACATACAATACTTTCAAGGAATGGATTCAGACTAAAGGCAGCCAAACCAATGGAAAAATGTTACTGACCTATTTTGTTCGAAGAATAAAAAAGCTGGGATCGCTTGGAGTCTTTGGACGGAATATTCAATGCTGAAGAGCACAATATTTTTGAACGACGGTATTGACATATCCAAGTTTGCAACGCTTATAGAATTCCACAAAAAAAAATCTATTGCTTACAAACCGAAAAAATCTGCTGTTTTTACAAGAGAAGAAATGAATAAATTCTTAAGAGAAGCACCAGATGATATGTTTTTAATTATTATGGTGTGCTTTTATTAATATAATAGTGCTTTATAAACCAATTATGTCCTTTCAGTGGTGGGAATGATATTAGGTATATCAGGGAAGTGTAGAAGAGAAGAGTTGTACAACATGAGCGTCAGGGACATAAAAGATCGGAAATCATTTTTAATCGTGAAAATTCCCAATACAAAAACCAACATTCAGAGAACATTCACAGTCATCGATCGAGATAATGAAATCAATCACCTGGAAATATATAGAAAATATTTCCGTCTGCGTCCACAAAATGCGCACAGCGAGCATTTATTTTTGAGATATCGAAACGGAAAATGCAGTAATCAAGTAATAGGCAAAGGGGCAATTGGAAGTTGGCCGTCAAAAATTGCAACCTTTTTGAATTCAGAAAATCCAAATGCCTATACTGGCCACTCTTTCAGACACACTTCGCCACATTTTTAGCTAATGAGGGAGTAGATGTATTAGGACTAAAACGACACGGTGGATGGCGGTCTTCGACTGTGGCTGAAAGTTACGTTGAGAATTCCCAGGAAAATAAACTAGACTTTGCTGAAATAATTTTGCATACTACGGAACGAAGCGAGTTGCAACATGAAATGTTGAATTCAGCAGAGGTTTCTGTGAATTCGGCTACTACTCAATCCAGTGGTATTTTCATCATCAATTGTACTTTTACCTTTCAATATTTAATGAACTGAATTCAAATTGTTTGTATTATTTCAAAGAATATTCAGTCATTTTCACTTACCGTTCTGTTTACCGTAGCAACCAGTAAAAATGATCTACCGATCTAGCAACAAACGCGGTAACTAACAAAATTCGTTCTATCGTTCAAAAAGACACTGAATTCAATTCTCTTCATCTCGTGTACTAAAGAAGAAAAAAATTTATTCATTATTTCAGATACGCACGCATTCTTTCTAATCGTATATCATAAAAAAAAATTTAGATGAGTAAAATTGAGAAAAGTGTCTTGGTCCAAGTGAAAAAGTTTTTGTTGAAAGTTTTTCAGATATTTTCGAAAATCGATAAAATACAAAATTTTTTTTCATCCTCAACACCCGTCATCAACCGTCCAATTTATCGTCGCAACAGAAACAAGACTTTCCTTACAACCGCCCTTAAATTCAAAGCAAATAGGCAATCCAACTCGCGAACAGCCGAAATAATCGACGAAGACCCCAAGAAAACGCCCAAAGAGGCACAGAGCGGCGGATTTCCTATCTACGGGCCACCGATGAAAGGGAAGAAGATCCCAATCTCAGCCCCGCTGGATGTTTTGCGGCCCAAGGCCCGCAGATAAGGCTCGAACTGTGTAACGCTTCTGCTTCTTCGCTCGTCGACTCGCGCCCTTCTAAGTGCGCCCATCCGGACCTGAAATCCCGCGGAATGTTCGCTTCCCGGGGCCTGTTCCTGACGGAAATAACATTTTCCCGGAATGGGGATGAGAAATATCAAGTTGGGTGTTCCAGATTGAGTTTGTTGATCCAAAGTTGAGGATGAGGAAGCGTACGACGTTGTTCGAGACAAAGTGTTCGGTTGGTACGCTCGAAATTGCGTTGAGCGACGCTTTCATCCAATGAGATGAAGGAATTTACGAAAAGAAAGGCCCTACGTCATCATAATTTCAAAGGTTCATGAACAGAATAGGGCAAAACTCTTTTATCCTGACGGAGAACATCATTGATTCAAAAGATGAAGCCAGATAAAAGACTCTCTAGGAGAAAAAAAAAAACTAAACAATTAAACAATGCTTTACCTTCTCTAACGCCATCAGAAAACTTATGGAATACAGATAAATTCATCGAAATGAATAAACATAAGATCAACATCCTTTATCAGACACCTGGAAAGATTAATCAGATGCTGTTTCTGACAGAAGATATAGACTGGTTTGGGCTTATAATGACCTCTTCAGAAGCCCATATTTCTGAGAGATCTTCTTCATAATCTTCTTCATTTGAACATATCTGAAAGAGCCTCTTGATTACGCTAGTACGAATCTTCATAGATGGCATGGTGAAAGCACCTCTTCAGACTCAGTCTGAATCAGGTCCCCTTTTCAAAGTGATGTTTGTGTTTCTGCTCTTGTGAACCCACGTTATTTAAAGAAAAATGAAGAATGTATGACCAAAAATTCTTGGCTTGGTGGAGATCTGTGACCCTATAAATTTAAGATCTAGGGGTATTTTCTTAGAGAGTTGGTCTGTTTAGCGTTTCCCATTGTTGGGGCTTTCTTATATTCGTCTTTGGTCAGAATATATCTTGCATTGTTTTTCAGATCTTTTCTGGTTTCATTAACGCCTATCATTCATTGTGAAGGAACAGTAATGTATGCATAACCTATATACACTGCCTCTCACCTAAAAAAATATTTTTAATCCGAACATAGGAACTCTACAATCCGAACGTCCGCCATGATTATCTTATGAAAATGTATTTGCACGTTTGAGGAATGATATCTTTAATCCGAACTTGTTCGGATTACAGATATCATTCATTACGATTATAAACCGAAAGGGTCTTCTCAAGTATCTGTCCGAATTAACCATAAATTACTGTACTCCATAAATATACAAAACTGAAACATAATTTCAATCCTAGATACCTGGGATTCAAGCTTGATTCCTCTCCAAATTTCAACGCGTTTGAAGCTTAAAAAACAATATCCTTCAGAAACTAGCTGGTTCTTCATGGGGCGCTGATGCAACAAAACTTCGTACGACAGCGCTAGATTTGGTTTTTTCTCCTGCTGAATGTTGATGCCCTGTTCGATTGAACAGTGTTCATGTAAAAAAAATTGATGCCAAACTAAATTTTTATATGAGGATTATTACTGGTACAATCAAATCTACACCTACTCCTTGGTTACCAGTCCTCTCAAATATTGCCCCTTCCCATATTTGCAGAGAGACAACAACTTTGATTTTTTGGAACGAATAAAATTCTTTTCCAAATTAATTTCTCATACTCAACTATATTCCAGATAATATGGGTAAAATGAGGACACTATAGAACATCTTATGAATAGTTGTCCCATCTATAAATTTCAAAATGGTTTCGAGGCTATACATAAAGTAACAAATGCAGTTCTGAAAATGGTGGTTAAATTCAAAATACACTCCCCGTCAATAAATTTCGGACAGGCAAAATTTTTGTCAAATTCAACACCCCGTATCTTTTTTCGTGGTGATGCGATTAAATTTTCACCAGGTATAGTATTGGGTCTTTTAATATCAACTTGAAATTTACTTCGCAAAAATATTTGTGGTTTATCTCTTATACAGGGAGAAACAAAACCTAATTTTATACCCTCCATTTCTAAACACCCTGTGGTGAATTTGAGGCGAAAAATTTGATATATATATATATATATATTCTTATGAAAATAGAGAGCTAAAATAATACAATAAATGTTGAAACAAAAAGTACCTAAGCTGAGGTAAAAAAAGAACGGGGTATCATAACATTCTTCGTATGATACTATAGAATCATACGATACTATCATCACTAGTATCATATGATACTATAGAGCCAGGGGAAAAAACCTCAGCCGAAAAAACCTGCCACCCCGTAAAAAAAATAACATAAAATATTAAATATCAGGAAAAATCTTGAAAGACATCATCTGCATGTTATCCGTCGATAGATTCTTCCCAAAAACGGCTTGCGATTCTCAATCTGAAATGAAAAAAGAAAAAAGCAAAAGAAACCGAATATTCAGAATAAATCAAATAATTTTGAAATTAACCACCCATTTTAGAAATGCATTTGTTACTTTATGTATAGCCTCGAAACCATCTTGAAATTTATAAATGGGACAACTATTTATAAGATGTTCTATAGTCTCCTCATTTTCCCCACACTCACAACTAGGACTCTCAACCGAATTCCATCGGAAGAGCATGCTATTGCAACGTCCATGGCCTGTTCTAATGCGATTTAGAACAGACCATATTCTCCTGGGAAGGTCAAAACCAGGAACTCTGATGGAAGGATCAGAAATAAGATCTTTATTGAAAAAATTGGATGCATTCCATTCAGATTGCCACATTTCTTTGTCGCTTCTATTCATATTAGTCAGAAAATTTGACCAAAAAGGTTTACGCGACTTCAATCTGGGTACCCTATTATCTGGAATATAATATCATTAAGTTTTAATTTCAACTGTGATCTTTTCTTAACAAAATGTTTCTTGATTTACGTCAGTATCTGTTTTGAAAAAAAGATTCACATTTTCAAAGAAAGTGTTGCATTTTTTCAATTTTCATAACAATTTAAAACATTACAATACCTTATCGACTAGCGAACATACACAAACATCTGAAAATTATTAGCGTGTATTTCCACCTCGCTTTCTCATAACTTCTACCATACGATTTGGCATACTTTCAATGCATTTCCAAATTGCTTCTGGGGAAATATTTTTCCGTTCTTCAAAAAGGGCTGTTCTTAAATCGGGCAAGGTGTTGGGCTGCCGATTTCGAACATGTGTACCTAGCATATCCCATAAAAAAATTGTATTCGAAAAAAAAAATTCAGAATAAAATTACCTTTCGAACGACATTCATTCAGCAAATTTTTATGACCATCTCAAGTCAACACTGACTTGTTCAAAACGATATTCACATAATGAAAAAATATTCGGACGTTTTCGAGAAAATTGGGATTACCAAGATGAGTGAATCAAGAATCACCCAGTACATCTAATATAATAAATTGTAATGATGGTAAACTTCCTATATGGAAAAATCCGTTGAGGTCCCTGATGTGAAAATAAATAAAATGAATAGAATGAGGAAAAAATCGTTATCGATATCTATTCAGATATTGAATGAATTAAGTCATTGTAGGAGAAATAAGATTTATAATTTCTTTCTATATTTTCGACATATATGAAAAAATAAATTCACCCATCATTAAGTACTATATAAAACTGAAATCATTAGGATTCTCAGGTAATGAAAATTCTGTTAAGGTTCCTACTATAGGAATGAGTGGAATAAATATAAAAACTATAAATGAGTTAATAAAAGAAAATATAAAACTCAATGAACTTAATAATATAAATTGAATGATATGAAATTGAAACGAAATGAATAAAATGTGAATTATTAAAAAATATCATAAGGAGAGAAAAAAATGCGCTGTCAATTGCAAAATTCAATTCAGGGAAGAACCGTTCGAGAAAAAAAACTCCGCCGCACCTAATACGAATTGACGCACCTCCCCCCGGGAAACGAAATACCTCAATTTTTTCATGAATACACATCAGCGGATGGGAAGTGTTCACTCGATATTCCTCGGAATTGTATCGTTCGAATTGAAAAATAATGAAGCCACGGCCTGGATGTCGTTAACTCGAGTCGAATGCAATTTCGACGGGGCAGGAAGAGACGAAATATAATAATGTTTTGGATATTGTCGAAATACGTCTCCAATATCCAGATGGAGTCCCGGTTGAGCG
Organism: Hippodamia convergens; assembly: GCA_038502775.1. Classification (NCBI taxonomy): domain Eukaryota; kingdom Metazoa; phylum Arthropoda; class Insecta; order Coleoptera; family Coccinellidae; genus Hippodamia; species Hippodamia convergens. The sequence continues at coordinate 15,700,372 of CM076607.1, read as the reverse complement.
CGAGTCCCTCGGGAACTATGAGAACGACGATTGAATCGTCTCGGTTCAATCTGGCGCAGCGGGACCGGTGTCGTCTGAGATGAGATCTGTTTTTCGCGAGTTGCCTGTATTTTGCATGAACAGGATAAGGCGGATCGGACTAAGGGTAGCGTTCCATTTTTCGGTTTCGCGTTTTGCTCTTTTCTCGACGGCACGATGCTATTGCCTGTATAATGAGGTTCTTCTTCCATCTCGTTCGACGTGGACATGAAGATTCTGTTGTCATTTTTGTGTCCCGTGATCATAGTTATGTTAGGGTTGCAGCGCTCCAGTATATACAGGGTGTACCAAGTTCGACGGCCTATTAGGCGTTTCTGGAGAACTAGACTTATTTGAAATCTGAAAATTGGGATTATGATATTGTTTGACATTATCTACCGAGCTCAAATATCCTTGGTGCCTGACCACTTTCAGTTATAGAGGAAGAGGAAAAAAAATTCTCAAAATTATTTTTTTTCTGTTTTTTTGTTTTCGAATTTGATAGAGTATACAATTCTGAATACATTCGTACTCAAATCGTTGCATTCTTCGAAATACTTCTCAAAATATAGAGAAAAACCTGAAGAAAAAGAGAGAACAAAGTATTCAGTATTATGTTTGTTATTCTTAATTTAGATACCTTAAGCACAAACCATTTTCAAATTTTCGAAGTCGAAGACTGTGGAAATATTGTGCATTTTCAGAATTTTGAAGAACTCATCACAGGATGTTCCAAATGTTGGGTCAAAAATTGGGATCAAGATTGACCCATAACTTTCGATTTTCAAATTGGAACCCTATTTTTTTATGATTGCGTTGGATTGTGCGAAGAAAAATGATGATAATGTTCTAACATGTTAATGCTCCTAAAATTAATAATTCTTGAGTTATTTGGGATTTCCTGATTTCATGTCGTACGTACCGTCAAATTCAAAGAATCTGTTTCATATCAACAATGAAGATAAATTACTCAAATAACTCACTAGTGACTTCCTTTTTTCTGAATTCATTTATCATTGTTGATGTAAAACAGATTTCATGAATAGAAACAGAAAATCCTAAATAACTCAAGAATAAGTAATTTTAGGGAATCAACATGTTGGAACATTATCATCAATCTTCTTTGCAGAATCTAACGCAATCATAAAAAAATAGGGTTCTAATTTGAAAAACGAAAGTTATGAGCCAATTTTGATTACAATTTTTGAACCAACATTTGGAACACCCTATGACGGGTTATTCAAAATTCTGAAATTGTCCAATATTTCCACAGTCTTCGCACTCAAAAATGTGAAAACACATTGTGCTTACGATATCTAGGTTAGGAATAACAAACATAATACCGAATACACTTATCTCCCTTTTTTCTTCATTTTTTTCTCGATATTTTGGAAAGTATTTCGACGAATGCAACGATTTGAGTACGAATGTATTCAGAATTGCATACTCTATCAAATTCGAAAACAAAAAAACAGAAAAAAAAATTTTTGAAATTTTTTTTTTCACTCCCTGTATAACTGAAAGTGGTTAGGCTTCAAGAATATTTTAGATCGGTAGATAATTTGAAACAATAATATAAACCCAATTTTCATATTTCAAATAGGTCCAGTTCTCCAGAAACGCCTAATAGGCCGTCGAACTTGGTACACCCTGTACCTATATTGGACTGATTCAAAAAAATCGACTTTTTTGTTTTCACGAACCCCCCCCCTAATTATCTTCAGGGTATCGAAAAAATACCTTTGTGAAAATATCAGCTCCAAATAATAACATTTAGAGGTCGCTCATCAATTATTTCTATTTTGCCTACTAATAGCAGGGGAAAAATTTCTTTTTTCAATAAAAAATTCCTAGAACACAAACCGCAATAGGCGGATTTCTTTGTGTGATACATTTTCGTATAGGCAATCAGATACTCTACAAATATATTCCTTACGATATTTCGATAAAGCAGCCGCTTCAAAAGTTATTCGATTCGATGCTAATATTGAGGTATTTTTGAAGAAAAAAATTATTCAAAAAAATCGACTTTACTTGTATTCACGCAACCCGCCTTATAATAATCTTCAGGGCATAAACAAAAGCCGTCTGTGAAAATATTAGCTTTGAATATTAATATTTAGAGGTCGCTCATCGATAGTTTCTATTTTCGCTGCTGATGGCAGGAAAAAAATTCTTTTTTCAATAAAAAATTTTTTGTTCACGGACCAATGGACGGATTCCACTGTATGATACATTTTGGTGTAGGGAACTAGATACTCTACGAAAATGTTCAATACGATATCTCGATAAAACCATTTAATTTGAATTTTTCTTTCCAAAATACCTTAATATAAGGTATTAATATAGAGGTATTTTTGAAGAAAAAGTTCAAATAACTTTTGAACGAACGGTTTTATCGAAATATCGTGTGAAACATTTTCGTAGAGCATCTAGTTCCCTACACGAAAATGTATCACACAATGGAATCCGTCAATTGGTTCATGAAGAATAAATTTTTTATAGAAAAAAGAAAAATTTTTCCTGCTATCAACAGCGGAAATAGAAGTCATCGCTGAGCGACCTCTAAATATTAATATTCAAAGCTAATATCTTCACAGGCGCCTTTTTACGATACCCTGAAGTTAATTAGAAATGAAGTTTCTTGAAAATAAACACAATCGATTTTTTTGAATAATTTTTTTCTTCAAAAATACCTCAATATTAGCATCGAATCGAATAACTTTTGAAGGGGCCGTTTTACCTAAATATTGTAAGGGTTATTTTTGTAGAGTATCTGATTGTCTACACGAAAATGTATTACACAATGAAATCCGTCTATTAGTTTCTGCTCTAGGAATTTTTTATTGAAAAAAGAAATTTCTTCCCTGCTATTAGGAGGGAAAATAGAAATAATTGATGAGCGACCTCTGAATACTATTATTTGAAGCTGATATTTTCATAGAGGTCTCTTTTCGATACCCTGAAGATAATTAGGGGGGAGGGTTTCGTGAAAACAAAAAATGTCGATTTTTTTGAAACAGTCTAATATATATAGAGGGTGGCCATTTGAAAACGAAACAGACGAGATTACAAACGAAATAAATTTTTTCGATAGAAATGCTCAGACAGGTCGATTTTTGTTTCGAGGAGGACAACTTAAGATGTAGGTTACGGACGCATAGCGCTTCAACCCTTGCTACTACCCCCAATTTTTGAATAGGGAAGATGGGGTGAGTGATACCTCATTTGAAAGGTATTTTTATACTGATTTCAGCTTCAAATGAGGTATCACTCACCCCATCTTCCCTATTCAAAAATTGGGGGTAGTAGCAAGGGTTGAAGCGCTATGCGTCCGTAACCTACATCTTAAGTTGTCCCCCTCGAAAAAGAAATCGACCTGTCCGAGCATTTCTATCGAAAAAATTTTTTTCGTCTGTAATCTCGTCTGTTTCGTTTTCAAATGGCCACCCTGTATATTTTGATTCAGAGGGCTAAAATAAGGATGTTGTGGTATATTCATTTTAAGAAAACTCACTAACGGTTAACTAAAAAAATATTTGATATCAAGATATCAAATATAAAACTAAAAAGATATGTTCAATTTCCTAACTTTCATAATCTTTTATTCGGTTCGTAGGATGAAAGGAAGGTTTCACAATATTTTGACTGCCCGATCAAAAATTGTCAAGTTGATTAGATCAGAATCGTATAAGCTATAACGGTTTCAGTAAAAGCTGTTCCAAATAACTTTTTTTCATTCGAAACACCCCATTCTACGATAGCATCTTTCTGTTCACAGCAAAGACATCCACGACAAGAAAGCTCAAACCCTCCAACAGATCTTCATACGGTTCCATTATAACCTCCGATCTTCCTAATTAAATTATCAAGAGATAAATCGTCTTCTGCTTGCCTCTAAGGGCAAAGATATCAACGTGTCAGCCTCTCGTCCACATGTCCACGAAATTGACGCCTGCTCTAGTGGAAATTTCATCCAATTAGCGACTAGGTTAGTTTCGGAACGAAAGGCGAAGAAAGAACGACGAAAGAATTCGAAATGAGCGTAGGACGTAGTTCGAGATTAATTAGAAGTATAGCGCCAATTACTGTTCGACTGTCGCAATTAAACACATATTCAAACGACCGCTTAGGGCGAGTATATTGACACCTTCCGGCATTGCTCCAGTGGCGGAACGCGGGTCTCTACTTTTCGAGATGCATAGTTTGGTACTTGAGTGAAAATATGACAGAAATTGTGAAAAAAAAAACATATTGCGATTTACTGTTGATAGTTTTTGCGAGGTGTAATAATTTCATTACATTCTCAACGATATGTGAAGCCAGTTCAAGTGAGTAACCAATCGTGGTTTTCCTCAACAATAGAATAAAATGCAATTTTCAAAACATCAACAAAACTGGACTTACCATTTCATGCAGGACACCATGAGAAAGATCCTTCCACCTGAAAGCAAAGAAAATAAAAATTTTAATTCAGTTCTTATCCAAGAGGAGTTAGAGATTAATTTCAAACTTGGGAATGAAACTGTTCACTTCTCTCAGAGGTGTGAGTTTTCCCAAAGCTGAATAACGTCTGGAATAGATATAAAACAAATTATTTTCTTTAGTTCTCTAGCTCTCATGCTGGGACGAGTAAACCTAATGGTTACTGGATAATCTCTTCAGACCAAATCCTGTTAACTTTTGAGGAGATTCAAGCTTGCCCCAACTAACCTGCTGAATATTTACCATGTATGTATGATCAGATTCATGTCTATAGAAAGAGCGGAGTAAAAATGATAGATGTCTTCATTTACAAGACAGTAACTAACAACTGTGGTGAGATGGTATCAGAAGTATTACCCTTTTTAACAACAAACAGGTCGCCAACAGTGGTTGACAGGAATATGAATTCATTCTGTGCAACCATTGGATACTTATCCAGGCCAAAACATTGCATATGGTTTTACATAACTTTGCCAGATTAAGCATATGTCTTTGGCTCTTGCTTTACACGAATTCGATAGCTTGGCTTCATTGGTTACCATCCTAATGCAATAAACTACGTCAACAATTTCGATAAAAATTCATCCACTAATGGATCAAATTCAGGAAGGGCCACAGGTATTGTGGTATATGGACCTGAATTAGGGATATCCGAGCCATTTGGAAAAGAATTCTCTGTTATACAGGCAGAGACGCCAACTGCCTGTACTTGACTCTAACAATGAAAATCAATTAACAAAACAAAGCTCTAATTGATTTTCGCAAGCAAAGAATTTTGTGGAATTCTCGCCTACCTACACCAGAAAGCTCATAAAGTTGCCACAAGCTGAGCTTCGGGTAATGGTATGTCTGCTGAACGAACACTGCTAATAATATCTTGTACCGCAAGGGAAAGTCAGCAGATGAAGTTTGCACGATATGTGGACCAGAGGAAGAAACGGCTGAATACATGGTATGTAAGTGTCCAGAGCTGGCAGAACTAACAACCATCCACATGGGGTAGTCAGTTCTGGCTCCTCATGAGGTAACAACTAAGGCTTCTAAGGATATCGTTATACAGGGTGTCCGGGGAATAACTGTACATACTCTTACCAGAGATAGAGTTGGACTGTGTGATTACTGATTGACTAAAAAAAATTAATTTCTGGGTTTCCCTAGAAAGCTACAGGGTGATTTTCCAACTTCATGGAAATACTTAGACCATCATAAAATCCAAACTTATTGACGGATATTATTGAAACTTGGGAGGTTATTGGCACATGCTAAGGTCAAGTCAGAAAGATATCAATTATTTCATTATTCCAGGGCCGGACTCATTAATCTTCATTTAAAGTGTTCAGGGTAAAACAAACACTTTGTATTTCGAATCACAAATAATTGATTCGCTTTTCAGAAAGAAGCTGAATTATGCTTTAATTTGTGATATCGCTCGAAGTTGTCACATCAACAATTATTTTTTATGAATTTTTGAATTTGGATAATGTTCGAAAAATTTAATTTATTTACCTGAACAGGACTTAATCATCTTGTAGAGGTCGAAAATAAATGATAAATTTTCTTCAGGGACCTATTCCATGGCCTCCTCGATATCTAGATTTCAACCCGCTAGATTATTTTTTATGGGAAAAATTGAAGGATATGGTATATTCTGGAGAAATCCAGCCAAGAGACTAGCTGATGAACATAATTATCAACTTATAATATTTTAAGAAATAATGGCGATATTATTCGCAAGGCTGTATCCAATTCGAACATTCGGCAAGAGAAATGTATACAAGCTAATGGTTTTAATTTCGAACCACTCTTGAAATAACGTTGACTCAGCAATTCATTCGTTCCTAATTTCATTTTTATTAGGTTCTCTTGACTGTATTTTAGTTTTTTCATTTGTTATTGTTTCGTTATGGAATGTGCTTATGAAAATTTTTTACTAATACTTTCCATTTTATATTCAAATATGAGATTTTAGGTTCTCTTCATGGTGAAAAATTCAATTTTTCGAACATCATCCCAATTCAAAAATTCATAAAAAAATAATTGTTGATGTGACATTTTTGAGCGATATCACAAATTGAATCATAATTCAACTTCTTTCTGAAAATCGAATCAATTATTTGTACTTCGAAATACGAAGTGTTTGTTTTACCCTGAACACTTTAAATGAAGATTAATGAGTCCGGCCCTGGAATAATGAAATAATTAATATCTTTCTGACTCGACCTTAGCATGTGCCAATAACCTCCCAAATTTCAATAATATCCGTCAATAAGTTTGGATTTTATGATGGTCTAAGTATTTCCATGAAGTTGGAAAATCGCCCTGTAGCTTTCTAGGGAAATCCAGAAATAAATTTTTTATAGTCAATCAGTAATCACCTAGTCCAACTCTATCTCTGGTAAGAGTATGTACAGTTATTCCCCGGACACCCTGTATATTCTTATGAAAAAGAGAGCTAAAATATTACAATAAATATTGAAACAACAAGTACCTAAGCTGAGGTAAAAAAGAACGGGGTATCATAACATTCTTCGTATGATACTATAGAATCATACGATACTATCATCACTAGTATCATACGATACTATACAGAAAGGGAAAAAAACCTCAGCCGAAAAAACCTGTCGCCCCCTAAAAACAATAACATAAAATATCAAATATCAGGAAAATCTTGAAAGACATCAGTGTGATCATCTTTATGATATCCGTCAATGGTCTCGGATACTCAGATTCTTCCCAAAACGACTCGTAATTCTTAATCTGAAATGAAGAAAGACAAGAGCAGAAAAGAAACCGATTATTCAGAATAAATCGAAGGCATTTTGGAAATGCATTTGCTACTTCAAAAAACATCAACATTAAGATTTCTTGGCCAAATAATGTTCGGAGATTTATAAATATTTATGACAGAAATGTCACAAAATTTGAAAGAAATGAAAAAACACTCCATCAATTTTCCCTTTCCTAATCTGTTGAAAAATTACGAACATTTGATTCATTCTGAATAATCGGTTTTTTTTGTCCTTTCGTCTTTTTTCATTTCAGATTAAGAATTGCGAGTCGTTTTGGGAAGAATCTGTTTATCCGAGCCCATCGACGGATAACATAAAGATGGTCACACTGATGTCTTTCAGATTTTCCTGATATTTAATATTTTATGTTATTTTTTTACGGGGAGACAGGTTTTTTTGGCTGAGGTTTTTTCCCCTGGCTGTATAATATTGTATGATACTAGTGATGATAGTATCGTATGATTCTATAGTATCATAAGAAGAATGTTATGATACCCCGTTCTTTTTTCACCTCAGCTTAGGTACTTTTTGTTTCAACATTTATTGTATTTTTCTAGCTCTCTTATTCATAAGAATATATATATATATATATATATATATATATCCTCCTATCATTATGGCTTCATTTAACATGCAACCACCATTCATTATGGCTTCAGTCGAATTACGGCTTCAGTATATGTGAAGCCATAATGTAATTCACATTTGCCGCTCATTGAGGCTACCGATTTGACTCTGGTTTATGTCAGTCGGAGCCCTGAGTAATACGGAAGAACCTTGAACACAAAAATCTGATTCAGTTGCAAAGATGCCATCATGATTACGAAATGAAAATTAATTCTTGAGACGCTCTAATGGTAGGAGAATGGTCAATATTGTATATTTTAGTTTGAGACTTTACCACCGGTGCCGTGACTGTAGTATACATTTGGTGTATATTGTGAACTAGACCTTGTACTTTACGGACTCAGAGATGTGGCAACACCACCCTAGCTTTTTTATGCATCTAATAGAGAATTCTCATTCAGCTGATGACTCGCTGATATGTCTTGCGGAGGCAGAATTCTTATTGCGCTTCAGCGTAACTCGTCTAGTGGCGTTCCAAATCTCGTATTAACGTGAACGTCATATATGGATGGTGATATTCTAATCGGTTGTAAAAATTTACAATATTTTTTATTAGTCAAATGCATATTTTGAGTGTATACTAAAAAATAAGTTATATTTATTTTTGAATACAACTTGATCTTTTGAAATTATAAACGTTTCGAATATAGAAGAAGTGATTATGAAAATTGTATTGCTTCAAAAAAGTTTATAGATGAACTTAGTGTTCGAAATGCAACCTCGGTGCATTGCAATCGGGTGATTGACCAAAATATAATGGCTTCCGGAAATTGTTGTTTCGATGATTCGAAAAAAATCAGGAAAATCTTCACTCTGTGAAGGTCTTCTCATTCCTGATGAAAGTCTTTACTTCTCTATTTTTTTTTCGTGTTCTTTAATACTGATTAATGATTCTTTATACCATAGCCCAAAAATTAGAGCCAGCCAATCCACCATGAAAGAAAATGACACTACCACGCTTCGCCTAGATTCTAGTGTTCTCACTGAAAAAAAGTACTTTGCAACTTTGGGAAGTGAATTTAGTAACTGACGCATTGAATGAGGATTCCGAAACGGTATGACTCTTGCTAGATTATTATTCCTCAAATAGTGGTCAATAAAATTTTCTGCGAAAAAAACCACCTTCTTCAAGGTTGATTCTGTTTTGAGTGAGGTAGTGAGAATCATTTCACGATGAGAGAACAAGACATTAGATAATGCTATCAAATAAGATCCCCAAAAAATTATGCAAATTGAAAACAGCTGAATTTGTCAATAATGGAATGCTCACCGATTCGATATCACGTTATTATCTGATGAAGTGTTATACAGGGTGTCCCGGGACGAATGCGACAGACCGATACCATGAATTTGTGTCATCAGGCTGGACTCATATCAAATGATTTTAATCGCCTGCGTGCCTTCGTTTGGGGTATACAGGGTGATTATTGAAATTTTCAAGATCGATAACTTTTGAACTACTCGATAGAATGATTTCAAATTTCGAAGTTTAATCACACTTACGCTCGCCTCTTTTCAATATTAATACAACCGAATAAGTCAGATTCAGTCTGTTTTTTGTTTTTCGAATTTGGGAAAAATTCTAGGAGGGCAGTCGTAAAGAACGGCAAAACTATAAAATTTGAAATAATTTCATCATTAAGTTCCAAATTTCTAGAAGAGAATGTGTATTGAACACCCTGTATGACGGTGCCAAGCAGAAATTTTGAATTTTTATTAGAAAGTGATTATTTCTTTGTGGCACGGAAACGAAACATAGTGTCCACTTACAAGGTGATCCAATATTCACGAAAATAGGCGAAAATAAGAAAAGGTTGAAATTTTCCAAGTCTGGATGTGATTTATTCGGTTCCAGAAATATTGAAGGAAGGCGATAGTGAAGGGTGACAAAACTTCAAAACTTGAAATCATTTGTTCGATTAGTTCAAGAGATATTAAACCGTGAAATTTCACTCATAAGTTGAACACCACCCTGTGTACACCAAAGGAATGCACTCAGGTAATTCAAACCTCTTGATACGAGTCCAGCATGATGACATTAATTCTATCCGTTAGTCGCATTCTTCCCGGGACACCCTGTATCATGTAATGTAACACATGATCAGATAAGATCGTGATATCAATTATCTGTTAAATCACTCCGAGATACTCTCTAACTGTCACTCGTGCAAGTTAAGCATGCTCATTTGTTCGAAAAAATTTCTCTTAGAATTGAGAATTTTTCTGATGTTTTTGTAGAATTTTTCGATACGAGCTACACGAGTTTGACGGTCTCACAAATAGCAACATTTGTACTAGCTGTAAGTACGTCTGATTTACTAGCTACACGTCTGTCTTGCTCCCACATCGTGAAATGACTTTCCCAATTTTAATTAAATTAGAATAAACCTAATTAAGTTCCTGGGCACATCAGACTTATTTTCAAATAACTAAAGCCTTGGTTTCCTCGAAAGCGGTACCGTCAAATTCCGACCGAATTATTTCAAGTTCCTTGTCAAACATGCGTTGTACTTTTTTGAATGTGTAGGTGAGCTAGTGGTATTTTTAAATATATGGCGTGAATTTTATTCGAGCTGAGAACATTACAGGCCATATTAAAAAGAATCTTTATTCAGTATTAGCATCAGGAGATATGTTCGTTACTAAGTGTAGATTTTTCAGTTTTTTTCTGAAATGTCAATATTTCTCAAACAACATGAGTGAATTTCATTATGAATTGTTCATCTGGATCGCCTGTATGTATTAGAGCTCACTCTCTTGTCGCTATAATATCTTTAACAGTAATCGCAAAATGAGTAGGTATATGGAAGAAAAGTAATGAAAAATTCGGAATGAGAGTAATGGTTCTTCATCTATAATTATTTGATTGAATCTTCATAATGTGGACCTCAGATTTTGTATGTGAACGTTAAGAAAATACACTAGAGAAGCAATGAGCAAGTTATAGTTATAATTTTTTTTTTTCTAGTATATGAAGAAATTGTCTTTTTTTTCACAGCTTTTGTTATGGTTTATATATTTCAGGGAGTGACTGTAGATGACGATATGAAACTTCTTACCAACTCAGGCCTAAGATGGACCATAACTTTCCAATCTTCACAAATACTCGATATAATTGTACGAACTTATTGGACGTTCAGTACAGTGTATGTTTTCGAATGAAATAAATCGTTTAGTGATAATAGGGGAGATTTGAATGAAAAAAAGTTGGAATTTTTTATTAGATCATCCAGTTTTTAAATCGGAATCAAAGAAAAGGACTATGACTAGCTAGCGCCTTTGCGGTGCATTTCAGGACCCAACTATATATGAAGTTAATTGTATTTTTTGACATCTTTTCATCGAGTTCTTCAACTAAATACACAATTAATATATTTGAAGAAAATGTAAAAAATTCGAATATTTTTCAGCATGACTTGTTCAGAATAGAAACACCGTTTAACTTAAATTTGGATACCCTATAGTTGATTTGGAAATGATTAACTCCCGCTATGAATTCGGAATGATCAGTTGGTCATAGGTTTTAGAAAATTTAGTTTTGTTCAGACTACTCCATCATTAACGTCTAAGTAATATCTGTGAACATTTGTCTCGAAATAAAAAAAAAAATCATATCCCCCTCTTTTTTGGATTAAAAAAAAAAAATTTGTGTGTTTTCTCTCTCTCCAAAAATTACGAGCTTTTGTAAATAGGAAGAAAAATACGTTCAAATTTTTTTTTTCACATTGGCGAATTTCAAAGGTCAATTGATTTATTTCCAAATAAATCGAAATCTATATCAGCACCCCAGAGGTAAAGTGTGTTAAGTCACAATTTCAAAATTGGACAAAAGAGAGATTTTTCAGTTCGATTACGTTTCAAAGTATGTTTACTGCCATTATTTGGCAACTTGATATACCTAGGGAGTCAAAAATGTGTTCCACTAGCTAGAATTAACTAATGTGAATCCAATATTGTATATAGTTCGAGTCTGAAAAAATGTGACTCAACACACTTTACCTCTGAGGTGCTGATATTAATATTTATCGACATACATTCCGCTAATTCATCCTTCTCATTTTCATCATCATTATTCTCATCTAAATGTATTGTTACTATTAAGAAGGTCATCATCATAAGTCGACAATGCTCATTCAAGTTTTATTTCGTGTTGATTGATGAAACTTGAAAGGCATTAATATCAGCAGGAAATTCGATGGACTCCACAGAAATGAATTTCATGAAAAATTGCTTCGCATGAGACAAGGTGTTTTTTTAGTTCACTTCATGAAAAAGGTTCTCGAACAAATAATTAAATACATTGTTTCCAAAATACAGGATATTTTGAAATACATTTCGGATATCTTATTTCCTCGAAAATGGTCGATTAGAAAACGATTTAGAACAATCTTTCAATGAAATTATGATGAGTGATTAGTAGTATGGTCGAATCATGTATTGGCGGAATTACGCAATTAAATAGAGATTTCATGACTGATGAATTGATACACAATAAAATGCTTCCTTTGGGAAGTCGGGGCAAAATCAAATGATTGAAACTCATTTAAAAAAATAAAAATATTAAATATCCTGAAAACTTCTATTAGGAATGTTGGGTGAGCTAATTAGAAATAATTTCTCCACTTCACCTGAATGAAATATAAAAATTTAAAAAACCAAATGGCATAAAATTTTCGATTAGAAAAGTGCGTTGCGGTGACTGATGGCAAACGCCGCTCAAAGCTTCAAGTCAAATAAGCGCTTAATTTGCTTTTATTCTGAGTAAGTTGTGAAATTTCAAAAAAAAAACAAACAAAAAGATTTTCCAGAATTTCTAGACGAATAAAACGTTTCAAGATATTCCATTCAAACACCCAGTATGTTGAGAACGATGCATTTCAGTATCCTGAGAATAAGTTGAGGTCTTCTCGAATGAGTACAATTTTGTTCAAAACAAGGAAAGCCGAATAAGTTGGATACCTGCAGAAAAAAATTTGAAATTATATATGTACGATTGAATATTTTATTTTATTTGTGCTCGCGTGCAAATAACATTATTTGGGAGCCTCAGGAAGAATTTCTTTGAACGATTTAAATACTGCATAGGATCGCGCTTCTAACAACATGATACAGAACTTAACGTGGATATCCAATTCAAACTGAGAACTGTGAAATCATTGCCATAATAGTCGGGAATAGTATACTTATCTGACAACGCTGTAAGGGAATCGAACGCATATTATGTGAGTCCGTAATATTACCTTCTTATACAAAAATTGTATATTTGAAGCCACAATGGTAGGAACTTATAATGAAGCCATAATATACGCTAGACATCAAAAATTTGTATATTTATTTTCTCATCGTACGGTATTCATCGTGAAGAGGGTGCTTAATTTGCCGTGTCTGTTGTATATACACGAATCAGAGCTGACATAGGTCTTCCCGTTCTATGTGACGCCACATTGGTTGGTATATGGTTTGAAGCCATAATGTTCAGAGATGTAAATATATATATATATATATAATATATATATATATATATTAAAATGTGATCGCTGTTTCGTCCTGTGGTGTAATATACCAAAACTTGACATTAGTAACTACGAAATACAATACAAATTATAAACTGTTTTCTGCAAAAAAAAATTCGCCTTCTTTCTACCAAACATTCCTGCGGCACCTTGCGAACAAACAGCCCGAATAATTCAGTGCGCAAATAAATTAGGAACAAATAGCCGCTTGCACAACCTGACGTGCGGCAACGCCCATGAGAAATCAACGGGTAAAAAATTATTTACCCTGTCCAACAACCGCGTCGGGCACAAATGTATGCAAATATCAACATCAACCCGATAAAAGGGCTTGAAGTAAGGCGGTAGCCCGGCCGGGCCATGTTTTCGCGGCGTTATTTGAAACGAGACCGACTAAATAATACCGCGCATTCAAAAAGCGCTTGTGTTTTTTAATAATGCCCTTTATATGCGGAATAATTGGAGTACCGCATGTTCGCGAACGCTTTATATTCTGGAGAGGGACGCCGGATGGGTTGTAGGCGTCGTGATGGAAATCTGAACCCGTGACGGAGTTCTCTAACAATAGAAGTTGTTCCTGTTTCGACTATCATGATAAACGTTCAACGCTTCTGGGGTGAAAAAGAGGAATTATGAATTAATTGTGTTGTTGTTTATCACCTGACGAAGACCCAACTCTATTTGATACTTTTTTGTATTTCAAAATCTTTCAAATAATAGAAGAAGAAATACCCTTCCGTAAAACTTGAGCACTCATTTGTCAGGGGCCAAATCTTTTAAAAAAACTGAGGCCTAACAATGAAAAAAGAGAAATCACTTCGAACTCTAAAGCTGCGTGACGTTTCGACGTTGAGACTGGGAGAGAAATCCCTAACAAAACCTTCACAAAAATGCAAAGATTCAATAGATACCCATGTGATACTGGTGAATGAGTAAGTTAGACATGACAAAACTCTGAAGTCTAGAAGTTTTTGGAGTGCTATGACTGCCACAAAAATTTAAATTTTTGACATTTACACTAACTTCAGCAGACTTAAAATTCACTACACTACAGTAAAATTTGGACTCTTCATTAAATCCGAAATTCCACATCTAGAGGATACTTCATTCAAAGCAAGATTAAACTTTTCAAGAACTTTTGAATTTTGATGGAAGTACCTGAAGATCAGTGTTAGTGACTTCAATTTACAGTAGTAGGTTGAATACACATTGATTTGACAGTTTTGCCTCTCTCTTTTTTCATATCAATATCACTAACTTTTCATGGGTCTGTTTTCCGAAGTTTTTGCTTCTAGTTAATCACATTTTTCTTTCATAGATCTTATCCGCAGTAGGTTTATTTCCGTACATTTCGCCATTATAAGCAATTGAATTTCATTCTTTCATTCCTGTCTTTTAGTCGAAAAAAGAAATAGAGCATGCAAAAATGATTTTGTCTCGAATTGAAGTATATTATTCAATGAGCGGTAATGTAAGTCATAACTAACTTGATGAATAACAGCACTCGCCTGCGGCTCGCGCTGGAAACTTCATATGCGTGAGTTATGACTTACATTACCGCTCATTGAATAATATACTATTTCATCGTTCATCACAAGCTGATTTTCTACAACCTTCATTGTCCGAAAAAGACTCAGATGTCTTCGTTCACTTATGTTTTTCTCTTTGAATCAATGAAGACTACTGATTTCTTGTGTAGTATCATCAAAATCAATAATATTATTACTCTATATAAGTATCGCAATGATTCAATTACAGCATTGTTTTCAGTTATATTTTTCGTTTTCCTGTTGTCAGTACTGACCACAAATCCTCTCTCTCAAATCAAATCGTTGCAGAAGGCAATTCCAACACTCATGCTCTCGAAAACATGCTCCTTCATCACTGGTTTTCGAATTTCGCATTCGTATTGGAATTGCCTTCTGCAACGAGTATCAGACGATATTTTCTCTATCGCAGTCATGTTTTGTGAAATACTCTCGAAAATCAAATAAAAAATTCAGATTAGTGACTTTTGCATTGTATCTTGGCAGTAATGAGTTTCATTACAGCACTTCTTTTAGTAAGTACTGTCATGAAATTATCACGATACTGCAATGATGAAATAATATCATTGATGTCACTACACAAGAAATCAGTTATCTTCATGTTGTAATGAGTTAAAATGCAGCTCTACTTTCAGTACTGTGTACTTATTACGATATTGAAATACAGAAATTCACATTAGAAAAATGAAAAAAAGTATAAAGTTTTGGAATATCGTCAGGGTTAACCGGATTTTCTCCAATTCCGAACAAAACACCATTATCACGCACAGTGATGATTGAAAATTAGCAGATCAGGCGAATACCCTCAAGCAATCGTCAGTTCAAGATACAGCACATAAAGGACATGAAGTTGAACCTTATATATCTTTATCTGACGAGCCAAAGTAGGTCCAAATGACTTTTTTAAAATTTTTTTGCAACTACAAACCATCCCACGATTTCGCCTCAAATCCCAATCGTTAGATTATTAAATAGGAGAGTTTTTTCAGGTCCACTCAACATTTTCTTCAGAAATTTTTTTTTTTTCATTTTCAACCCTTACCCACACCCAACCATATCAGTCAAATGGTCAAATTTAGCTATATTCATAATTAGGACGCAAGAGTTTATCAATGCAGTAGTTTTTTTACTTTTCTGAAAGCCCATAGCTGCTCTAAACACCGATGATAAAGTACACATTATATAACATCTTTTTCTTTTTATCATCTGAGCTTGCAACCCAATAGTTCTTCATGATACTCGAGTAAATCCAAATTCAGCATCGTGGGATCCCCTTTCACTACATTTAATTTGAAGATTTTTGATATTGACATCGTGCAATTCTGATAGTCTAGCAACAGGCCTTATATGTTTGTCTGTGTGTGTTCTGTTCATTATATTTTCTTATACTGGCATTTCCTTTCATTCTTATGCAGATAAACTGGTTAATACATTTTTATTTGATCTGTGGCTAATATGGTTATTATCGTCATGATCTCTTGCTCTTCCTAATATTCCGAATGAATGACATCTGCTCCTGCGTGAAGGTACACATCCTTCTCCAAATTTTTCAAATTTTTTCCAGTTTTGTCTCTAATCTGTGCAGGATGCCCGTTTCCTCCAAACCGAGAAACCACTGAAAAATTCATCCCTCCGACGTAGGTCCTGGTCCAGAAATCCCAGGAGAAACTGAGGGACGGATCTCTTGTGGCATCCTAACAGCTTGTTAGAACAACTTTGACATACACAACACAAATTTCGGCGAAACTCCATAACCTACCCTTATTAAGGGATTATTTTGATGGATGACCTGCATGTCAGGCTCGTATGTTTGGAACTTCGTCATACAGGGCGAATGAAATGTGTTTTATTATATGCAGGAGCAGCTGAAGACCTCATTCATATACATAGTGCCTACAATTTCCTTCTACATAGAATCCTTGTTGCTTGTTTTAGATGATCTGAGGGGTTGAAATTTTATCTGTAGAGGGTATTGAAGTGATTTAGTTTTGCTCACGATCATTTGGGTATCAATCACTCTCATAGGTGTCCTTCCAGAAATCCAAATGCTTTTTACATTCGTGAGCAACAAGATTTGATGAGGGATAGTCCTTATTATTCCAATGATACTTCATTTAATCATCTTAGAAATATAAGTAAAATTGATGAAGTACATTTCAAATTATCAATAATTCGAATGAGGTACCTATTGATCTGAGCATTAACCCTAACTGAAAGATGTGCGACGGTCTTAGCTCTACGATTTATCAGACCGTCTACAGACGCCTTATCGAATTGCAGCCTATCGTTTAATCTGAGGGATCACTGAAGGCTATATCGTTTCCAAATATTGGCTTCCAGCAAATATAGGTTTGGAGTTTTTCGGGCGCAACCGATACCAAGCGCCTAGGGATGATATTAATCTATCGTTTTGTAGTTTGCGTGACTGTTATGTCGTTATCGTCGAGTTCAACGCGGTTACTACAACTTCTTCATTCGAGATAAATCCTTGAAAAGGGCAATCGAACCACTGATATATCTTAATATACTCTCAATCCCTTTTCTTAAAACCATTTGGGGGTTCTTAAAGCTTATTGTATATTCATTTTGTTATTTGGGTTCTAGGAAATTCCTTTTCGAATTCCGAATTTTTCTGTATTTTTTCCAATTGTAATTATCAACAGAGTCGTCTTCTAAGTACAGATCGACAAACCCAAGATATTCAGACACATATTTCCTCTGAAAACGGAAATATCGCATATGACATCATTCCGAAATATCTCGTTAACTATCTCTCACTCTTTCATCTATATCCGACATGAAAATAATTCAAAGGAATCATACCGAAAAAACTTATCGAATGACGGAGGATCGCCTCCTTCGATATGAATAATTAATAGGGAAAAGCGCTCAAGCATTACTAATGACGTAGACGACGGGATGGAACTGATTGATTATAAATAACGTAGTTTGAATTCATTGCACTCATTCTGACCTTATTGATCGTTCGAGCTATGGACGAAAGCGTCTCGATGCAAGAATTTTCGGCATCGAGTGGAACCAGCAGTGTGGAAGGAGAGCTTGACAAGAGCAATATCTGCCGATACTTGTACTCAACACCGTATAGAATTTCACGAAACTTTACACCTTGGTCATGTTGACAGAAAAAAAATTGGGGTAATTTGTTTCATGAAGATTTTCTTTCGAGGAAATATTTTTCAATGCTCTATTTTTTTTGTTCTTCCAATTATTTACAAAGGAATTAAATACCGATTTTTTTTAGTTTTTTTTTATTAACATTTTCATGGCATCTTCAAAGCTAAATTATTTTTCTCTTCGTTGCATTATAACGCTAGTTTTTTCAATTATTTTCTTATGTCTGTTCGAGGACTGCTTTTTAAAGCACCCATTTTTAGTTGCACTCTGAGTTGTTCAAAGTGAGTTTCTTGCAGATTTTTTGCCTTCAACTTATGTCAGGAAGTCTCGGCAAAAGTGCTGTAAATGGGCACAGATTTTACTATTTGGATTAGTTATATTTTCTGTTGACAATATCCTGTTGACGTTCCAATTAAGAAAGGACTTCCTGTAGCTTTTTCATTTTGATTCTTTGTCCACTTTTTGTTTTAGGAGCTCTCTGATTATGTTTTCATTGACGGGAAGTTTCAGTATCCTTTTTATTTGATCGTACTGTGTTCTTTCGTTCTTGGAACCATTTTTTTTTGTCACATCGAATACTATTTCCCCTATAGTTTCATTTTTATTACTGCTGCCTTTATTTCATGAGTCACCAATTATTATTCTTTCTCTGTTTAGAGTCCTTTGAAGTTTTTTCTATAGCTTTTCAAATTACGTTATGATGGGTATGAGCACTGATCTTATCTTCCCTTGAAATTCTTCTTTTTATATTTTTCTCCCTTTGGCATTAAGAGAGTCTTCCGGGCTTATTGGCCTTGGTCTATTAGGAATCATTTCACCTAACGTTTCATCTACAACTGCGGTGGGCATCTTCAGAGTATTCTTGGTCTGAGGTTGTAACTCGACCGTTGAATTTCCGAAAGTGATGATTATTTCACCTATAGTTTCAACGGAAAACTTTCTTAATGTCAGCATATCCGGTCGTGAAATCCTGAAACTATTTATTTTCTCCCTTTTTTTGTTGAATTCAAGCTCTTGATTTAGTATGACTCCAAGATATTTTATTGGCCTAATCCATGCAATCCCTTGGCCTCCTATCGTAGAGTAGAAGTACATTTCTTGAAAACTTAATTTGGGTATTCTCTCCCAGTCTCTGAAATAAGAAACTATTAGAAAATTTTTTTAAATAAAAGAAGAAAGGCCCCTGCGTAAAAATTTGAGCACTAATTTGTCAGGAGCCAAAACTTTACAAAAAGAAATTGTTGCCTAACAATGAACAAAAAAAAACATTTTGAACTCTGAAGCGTAACGTTTCGGAATCTAAATCAGACTCTTTCGTCAGACAATTACTTGTAGAATCGTAACAATATTTTGACGATTCTACGAAGTTGAATGAAAACTACTAATTGTCTGACGAAGGAGTCTGATTCAGACTCCGAAACGTTACGCTTCAGAGTTCGAAGTATTTTATTTTTGTTCATTGTTAGGCAACAATTTTTTTTTGTAAAGTTTTGGCCCCTGACAAATGAGTGGTCAAATTTTTACGCAGGGGTCTTTCCTCTATTACTTAAGAAATTTTTCTAATTTTTTCAGAGACTGGGAGAGAAAACCGAAATTAAGTTTTCAGGACCTTCCAGACAATATTTTAATAGATAGTAGAAGTACATGACAAGTTGAGCGTTTTCACTCCTCGTTTCTGGTGAATCTAATATTTTTACATTGGAAAGTAGTATTCTTTGTTGTTTCTCAAGATCATAGGCTTATTGAAAAAAGACTGTATCTTCTACAAGCGAGTTTGATTAGTTTTATTACTGCCTTGAAACTGAAAAAGAAACGAGAATCAAAGTCTATACTCATGAGATTTTTTTCGCTCAGAAAGCTTTAGTCAATCCTCTATAAGGTTTCCTACTGAAAGTATTCATGACAAATAAACATAAATTCTCGAGCTTGATAAAATCTACATGATTATAACATTCATAATCCTCGACATTATTTGATCACAATCTTAACTGAAAAATTCTCGAAAATGTCAGATTTCCCTTCAATAATTACACGTCCTCTAGTCCCAGGCGATTTAAGATTTTCACTTAACGAATAAATAACCCCAGCATGACCTCATCAACATCTTATTATGGGTAATTTCGAATAAACACCAATTAGCATTTTCTTCATTTTGTTGATGGAGCCAACTCTGAGTTGATGCCTTCGGTGTCATAATTAGAACGTTTGTCGGCTATTACCACTGCCTACTCGATTTTCACTTATGATAAATGCCTGGCTTTTGGGACACGTCATTCGTACTCTTGAGGTCCAATGTCAACGATACACGTATAGAATTTTTATGTATTTCATGTTCTTCATAAAATTCTAGTACCCTCGCTTCATTCATTACCTCAATGAGGTAGGCAAGAAAAATAGGGTCTCTTTGATTTGGGTTCCTGGTCATTCGGGAATCACAGGTAACGAGGAGGCCAACAAATTTGCCAGAAAGAGTTTCTGGAGAAGGAGAAAACTGAAAGAGAAACACTCTGGCAGAATCTCCAATGGTTTGATCACTCCGAAAAGTTTCTTCGGAATTTTGAAGCTGCAAGATCCAAAGGATATTTGGATCTCAGTAAGAACCAACTACACCTCCTCACTGGCTTTCTTACAGAGCATTGTCGCCTCAGAAAGCACTTGCTGAGAATGGGCGTTTCGGACACTGACGAGTGTAGATTCTGTGGGGAGGAGGAAGAAACTCCTATTCACCTAGTCACAGAATGCTTTGGCATTGTAAGCCAAAGGAAACAATGCTTTGGTCAAGAGACCTGTAGGAGTGAGGAATTAGCATCACTGAAACCTTTCGAGATACTGGATTTCATAAGATCACTGGGACTGGAAGGCGAGCTGTGAAGCTTTGTCAGGGGCACAATAGACCATAAGGTCTATTAGGTCCTTTTAAACTATCAACTATCAACTACATGATGAGCCATTCCAAATTCAATTTGGTAGCAAAATATTTCATCGCAATACGTTGATTTTTCAAAATCTAGGAAAATATCTACAGATAGATAATCAAGTTAATATCAGCTAATTCAACAATGTATGGAGTTGTATAAGAAACACAAAAATGAATACCTTCTCTTTGTTGAACCAGGTGCTTGTTTTTCTATGAAAAAAATCATGCCTGAATTTAACAAATTTCTCAAGAAAATGATGAAGATATTATTTAATTGCCTGGAAATCTTGAACAATTTTTTTCCAGTTATAACAAGATCTTTGTGATTAGTTAAGTAATAACCATTTTACATCGATTACGATATCCAGAAGAGGTTAAGCCCTTTAACTCGAAAATATGATCCCAAATATAGGACCCTGAAGAACACCCACAACTCCTCTCTGACCCCACTCAAGGCTCCACCTCTCCCGAAAACAACCGAAATCTTCGTCCCGCCATTCGAAGAAAAACTTCGAATCGTTTTAGAACCCCCCACAGGGGTCCCCACCCCCAAAAACCGCCCCTTGGAAATTCGCCACAGCAAACAAGTCCTCGGTTAACATCGCAAATCCTTTGTTGAAGGATCGTACGTGGTTCCATTCCAACTGCGCGGATTTCATTATTTTCCGTGATGAAAAATAAGGACCCCGGCGATGGGAACATCAGACCGCGCCAGTGGCGCCGACCTTCATCCCCCGAAACCCTAATAAGTGCACGATGCTCCCCGGAATTCCATTAAGGTGCATTACGCCTGTTTGTTTGCATGCACCCGCAAATAAAGGCGGTCTCTCCCGAAGTTCGCTGTTCCGGGATCGGCAAGAGATGATGCCGGGAGAATTACCCTCTTTTTCTGGACCTCGTTATTCGAAAAACTTCAAATGCTCCGCGCGCGGTTGTAAAAATTGAGCTCCTTTTATTGTTGTGTTTGCGTCCGCTTGTAATGAGCATCATGTGGGGGATTATTTCGTTCTCCGCATCTGTGACAAAGGGAAAATGGGAGCGGAATTGCAGCCGTAGGATTTGGGTATACACAGAAGTATATACGAATAATGAATAGATATTGTTTTGCCTTGGCGCACTCCTATGATTATTTTTGATACTGTGGAATCAGAGGTTCTTTTGTGACTCCCATTCGTTCCTCGGGTTCTGGCATTCAGCGAATTCTTTCCGTTAAATATGCAGCTTGTTTGTGTCCCGAAGTTGGTATCGCATCCACCATTATTTCATGGCGCATCCTCCATAAAAACATTCGGAGAAAAGTTCCAGAATTATGCATTTTAAACGAATTCGAATGTAGCTTTACATTATCAGATCTCTAAATCAACTGCATTATGAATCTCACCAAGCATTTTGTCTAATAAGATTCATCTTGTCTAATACACTTCGCAAAAAAATTAACGCACATTATGGAAATTTCAAATTTATTCTACAACTGAAGGGGTTCTCAATGATAATTATTTTTATCAGAATAATGCATGCATATGTTATCCACTTTCAAAGTTTTTCTTCAATACAGATGCTTTTTCCCAGCAGGAATGAAAAAAAGATGATATTATAAGATTTTGAATGTATTCGCTCCATTCTAAAATAATTTGTTCTCGATCAATTCTAGTGATCAATAGTTCTTCTTTCGCTTGATTTTCCACACTCGATCGCTATGCAACGCGAAACACGTAATTTGACCCAAGGGGAATGTGCCCAAGCGATAGTTTTGCTAGAAAAAGGGTGGACATACACAAGAATTGCAGAAAGGTTTGGAGTTTCCCATACAAGTGTGTCCAGAATATTGCAGCGATTCAGGGAGACAGGTATGAATGTCCGAAGACCACGACAGGGTAGACCACGGGTAGCAACTGCCATTCAAGAACGTTACTCGAGAGTTTCTTCGTTGAGACAACGGTTTGCAACCACGCGTCTCCTTCAAAATCAGCTTGAGCAAACTTATGGGGTGCAAACTAGCACTCAGACAATAAGAAATCGCCTTATAGAGAATATGATTTAAGGCCTCGTGTCGCGGCAAGAGCATATCCATTGGGAAGGGGCCGATTGGGAAAGAGTTCTCTTCACAGATGAGTCTACATTCTGCCTTTACCATTGTGATCGACATTCCCTTGTATACAGACGTCAACATGAAAGATATGCTCAGTGCAATTTCCTGAATACTACTGGTTTCGGGGGAGGATCGATTATGGAATAGGGTGGAATATCTTTGACTGCTCGCACAGACCTAGTGGTCGTTGATAATGGAGCTATGAATGCTGATAAGTATATAAGGAATACTCTCGAAGAGCATGTAGTGCCATTTGCCCCATACATTGGTGAAAAGTTCATTTTTATGGAAGATAATGCCAAACTCCATCGTGCGCGCATCGTTCAGGAGTACCTTGAAGAGGTTGAAGTCTCTCGAATGGAATGGCCAGCAAGAATTCCAGATCTCAATCCAATTGAGCAGGTTTGGGACAATCTCAATAGAAGGCAGAGAAGTTCAGAAAACCATCCAGCTACTCTTAATGACTCCAAATCGGACAAATCTGGGAAGGATTAGATCAGAACATTTTAAGATCACTCATTTTGAGTATGAACCGTTGTTGCCGAGCTGTAATTGACGGGGTGGAAATACCAAGTATTAAATCACTTTTCAGCTTTTCAGTATTTTGAAAATTGTTCATTTCTCTTCTTTCACATAAGATTCGGTGAAATCTTGAATTTTTCTTCCATTTAATGTGTCTTCTTCGTTCAAAACCTTCCCGGGAGAACATGAAAAATAAGTTTCTCTATTTCAATATCGTAATGAGTTCATTATAGTACTGAATGTAGTGCTGTAATGAATTTCATTACAGCATTGTTTTCAGTTATATTTTTCGTTTTGTGGTTGTCAGTACTGACCTTCAATCGAATCAAGTTTCGAATCAAATCAATTCAAATTACGTGATCTGTCAAATTTCGTATGTCACACCAACTGCCAAGATACAAAACAAAAGTCACTAATATGAATTTTCATTTGAATTTCGAGAATATTTCACAAAAATTTACTGAAATAGAGAAAATACCGTCTAATACTCGTTGCAGAAGGCAATTCCAACACTCATGCTATCGAAAACTCGCTCCTTCGTCGCTCGTGTTCGAACTTCGCATTCGTGTTGGAATAGGAGCTCATTCTGCAACTTGTTTTAGAATATACTATTTAAAGTCAATTTAGAGTTTCATTTCAATTGAGATCTTCAGAATGTGCGTTAATTTTTTGCGCCATATTTCTGAATATTGCAAAAAAAAATATTAACATTTTTTAACCTCCTCAAGTTTGGTAGAACGCGTTATAATGCAGAAATTCTGCTGGGAAGAAGCTTTATCGGAAGTTTCCACTCGGAACGTCGAATGCGGAGGCATTGTGCAACCGGGAGACCCTTCCAGTAGTAATTCAGTCCAGATAAAGGATTGAATAGATGTCGTTAAAGCAATTGAGTCGTTATCTTCGCAAACATCCCAGTTGGTCATTTCGGTAGGATGACCATTGTTCGACAAGCAGTAGACTTAACGAGACCGGTAGGACGGTCTAGTGTTCTTTAATGCAGAATAAACGATCCGTTTCATGGTCAGGATAGAGAGGTTGGCTATGGTGGATGAACAATGATGGAGGGGGATTGAGACTGAGGCCATCATTGGAGGCGGGAAGTCATGTGCATTCTTCACGTTATATTCTAGAAGTTCTTAGAAAATAACCTGAATCGTGTACTCAAAAAAGCTAACTGAAACAGCTGAAGAGAATTTTCTAGAAACGGTCGATCTTAACAATATCACAGTTGAAATAATATAACATCTACCAAATCATTAGGTACATACTAGGAAAAATTCAGAGAGCTTAGTAAATATACAAGAAAAAATACAACAGTGAAACCACTCCCCATCTTTCCGAAGGCTATTGGAAATCTTCATTTGCATTGATCTGTGCCATCTGTGACATTTTTTGTTTGTTTGCCCACTGAGAGTTCTTGACGTGTGCATATATTTTCTAGACATCACATAGTTTGCCTTCATGAGATTCATTCAGCTTGTGAAGAAAGTATTGAGTTACTCTTAAGGCCCTTCACTAGTAGATTTAAAAGAACAAGTTTTCTTTCATGATGTTATCTATCTATCTATCTATCTTAATTGAAATTCCAAAAGCGGTCTTTCTCTGCTTTGAGGGACAATATTTGGTGAAGGTTCGCGAGCCAATAAACTGATGATAAAATTTAGAATCACTTTTTTAAACTCATTTAACTTAGAACATAATTTATCAATATTTTAAAAAAATTGTTGGTACGGCCTCCGTGAGGGCAAATTATTCTTTATTGAAATATTGTCTCGGAGGTCTTTGCATATTTCTGAAAAACTTAATTTGGGTTTTCTCTCCCAGTCTCTGAAACAAGTAACAATTAGATTTTTTCAATAATAGAAAATTTTTAATTAATTTGATTCCTTATGTTCATGGACTTTCAAAAGAAATTGAAGGAATTGGTTCTAAATTCAACATGTGAACTATGATCTACGATATTCATTAATGAATACTAAACCTTTGAATGAGAACCAAAAATCAATAAATTGTATTTACAATATTTCCTGCATTTGTATAAAATCTTATACAGGAGAAACATCAAGACGATTAGAAATCAGAAAACGAGAACACAAGAATAACATGAAAAATAGGGATATTGGTAGAGCGCAGATAGCAGATCATGTGTGTTCCAATACCGGCAATCACATGATGAATTCGAATGGCCCAAAAATTCTAATGACGGAACCTGATGATTATAAAAAAAATCAAAATGCCAGCTTGTATTTTGTTGGATGAGGCTAAAAATCTCGCCAATTGTTCAGTAGGAATATATCGAATTTGGATTGATCTATTGAAAAAAGAACTGGTTTCAGGGAATTTTGAGATAAAATAACGATATAAACATCTAGTAATCAATATTAATCTATCTTGATCATATATTGAAAAATGTCAATCAAAATATTGTCACGATTCTACGAAGTCGTATGAAAACTAGTAATTGTCTGACGAAGGAGTCTGATTTAGACTCCGAAACGTTACGTTTCAGAGTTCAAAGTGTCTTCTTCTTGTTCATTGTAAGGCAACAATTTCTTTTTGTAAAGTTTTGGTCCCTGACAAATTAGTGCTCAAATATTTTTAAAAATGTCTTATGTTGAATTTAGAACCAATTCTTCTAATTTTTTCCAGTCCATGAGAACAGCAATCAAATTAATTAAAATTCTTCTATTTAAAAAAAAATTTCAAATTGTTTCTTGTTTCAGAAACTGGAAGAGAAAATCTAAATAAGTTTTTCCGGAATAAATTATTTTTTGTTTTTAATTTTTTTTGGACGGTTACTATGATTGTAACTTCAAGGTCATCTGGAAAAATTGTTTCCTTGAGCTTACTGTTAATGCAGACTGCAAATGGCTGAGCTATGGGCTGAGAGTTTTTGGAAAATTTGGTAACAGAGTTTACCCTCTTTCTGAAATGCAAAAAAAAAATAACCTAGTAGCGTCATGAGCTGTTTTAGGTATTATATTGTTGTTCTGATGATATATTGAAAGGAAGCAGTAGAAGAAAATTTCATTATTCTATTCCACGATACTGATATAATCGTATAACTGTTTGCAGGACATACACAATTTACAAAATTCATCTCAAAAATCAGACTTTGAATCGAAAGAAATTTCACACTTTCTATTGTCCTTTTTCGGAAGACCATCGATCGTCTCCGTGAAGAAGTCACATTCTCCATCCCGAGATAAGATCTGCGTGCGAACTCTGACAATGCTCAGCATCCCCCGTAATCTATGCTCTCCCATCTTCTTCATTAGACCGCCTCCAATCATTGTCCCGAACGGATCGATCGGGTCCATCGTTCGGATACTCTGCAGGATTTTAGAGTCCCACTTCCACGATTATTGAGAGCGGTGATTTACGAGGCATCCAGGACGTTCCCGAACTAATGAGGTATTCACCATAATTATTGCTCCTATCCGGGTTCACGTAGTTCGTTGTAATGACTCCTTGGGAGTTTTATTGGTCGATTAGTCCCATCGATGCTTTATCGACCAATCTTCGCTGCTGCAGTTGTTGGTGAGCAATTTCGTGGATCTGTGCTAGGCATCCTGACAAAGTGTCACGTGCGGCTGATCGATAACTGGCGACGAGAGCGACGTACGTTCTAGCCTCCTACAATGCTGGCATTTTTTTTATTTCAATTTAATTTGGGGGAGTACTTTTCGGTGTGAAGTATTGTTACAGTTGAAAGTTTATCAATACGTTTTTTTCATTTGGAATGAATATCCTCCTGAGTCCCTACATCATATCAAACGTGATATAAAGATTTGGAAATTTTTGTTCATTAAACACTGAAAACGTCATACAATTTTTTTGAAAAATTTTACTCAAAGAAAAGAACAGAAAAAGATGTCCCATGAGATGACAATCATTATAAATAAATCGTAAATGAATGTTTCTGAAACCATTATATTTGCCTGTCAAGCACGAAAATAGAGTACATTTTTCACAATAAATTTTGGTTTCGAATTTACACCCTGGATTTTTACATTTCGAAGCATTTTTCAGTTCTCTCGCTACAGTTGGTAAACCATCATGATCACAAACTTCATTATCAAATAAAAACACACTGCAACATAGCAGCGAAACAGCTGCAAACCCAAGGCGTTCATTCATCCATCCAATACGTTGGATCGAGAGATTCACTGCCATAAATGCATAGAATTAATAAATAAATAAAAAAATCTCGATGTCCAACATATTGGACATCAGGACTCAGGAGGATCAATAACATTAAAGGCATAAACTGCGTCCCCTTATTTACAGTTCATGCTTCAAATTTCCACATGCGGACTACATTTTCTCTTTGAATTGAGGTTGGAAGATTTGTTTGTAGACTTTATTAGTTTTTATGCTCTCCTGAAATGGTTTTCATTTGAGGGGCAATGAAAATTGACTACAGACTCGTACATTTGAAACAGAATGTCAATTGAAAAATAAAATTCAAAAAAGCATACGATGAATTGCTTTTGAAATTAAAAATGGGCAGGTGCGAAGATTTTCGTTGACAATTCTCTGTGCAACAATTGTTGACGATTTATGTTACTTTTTTGACACGCTGTACAGGGTGGGCAAATTTGGTGATCCTTAACTAAACCTTTTCAACCGTGCGATATAGAGGAAAATGAATGACATGTTACGGTGGTCTTTTATAGAGAAACTAATAATGTCATCAACTGCATTTTTCTATCATCTTTTGTTTTCGAGTTAAAGTCCAAAATGAAATGAAATTTGGGCGATTTCAACTTTTGCCATTATCTCCGTTTCTGTGTGTGCTAAGATGTTGAAATAAAATCATTATGGAGGCACTTTTTTCATAGCAATCCAGTAGTGTACCTTGTTTTTTAACAAGAGGTTTCCTTGCTGAGCTATAAAATAAAGTCGTGTTTTTTTCTCATGGAAACCATAGTTTGAAATGGCTTATAAAGAATCGTCATTTTTCTCCGGTTTCAGAAACATATCATACATCATACATCGCCCTCAGATTCATTCAGATATCATGAAAAATATAGTTGGTATTTGAAATTTGAATTATTGAGTATTGCGTAGGATGAATCACAGAATCATAAGTCTATACGCATGGTGTCATTATTAGTTTGCCATTGAATACTTGATTCAATTCTCCGTGGTTTGATCTCTGTTCAGAACAACTTTAAATTATTAGAATTCGAAGTCATAATTGCCAGCAATATGGAAATGTTCAAAACTTACAAGAAATATGTTATGTTAAAATGTTTTATTTTAGCGACAATAATGACTTTGAATTGTAATAATTTACAGTTGTTTTCAACAGAGATCACACCATGGAGAATTGAATTCAATGGCCAAATAATAATGACACCATGTGTAGAGACATATAATTCTTTGATTCAGCCTACTTTATACTCAATAATTTAAATTTCAAATACAAATTTAATTTTTCATGATATCTGAATGAATCTGAGAGCGATGTATGATGTATGATATATTTCTGAAACGGGAAAAAAATGGTGATTCTTTCTAAGCCATTTCAAACTATTGTTTCCTTGAGAAAAAACACAACTTCATGTTATAGCTCAGCAAGGAAACCTCTTGGGAAAAAACAAAGTACTCTTCTGGAATGCTATGAAAAAATGCTTGTATAATATTTTATTTCAATACCCTAGCACAAACAGAAACGGAGGAAATGGCCAAAGTTGACATTGGCCAAAGTTCATTTTTGGCCTATAACTCTTGAACAAAAGAGGATGGAGGAATGCAGTGGATGGCATTATAACTTTCTCTAAAAAAGACCACCGTAACGTATCATTAATTTTCCTTTATCTCTCACGGTTAATAAGTTGTAGTTCAAGTATCACCTATTTTGCCTACCCTGTACAAACAATGTTAATACTATTCGAGTAGCTAACAGTTGAAATTAAATACATTTTATTAAACATTCCGATCAAGCAATTGCCACTTGGGTATAACAATGACGTGAATAACACAGATAAAAAAAATCAAACATGCAAAATTAAAAAAACTCCGCAATTTCGTCAGCCCGTCTCGAAGCACTCCGTATAATAAAAGGAAAGAGCGAATAAACACCACTTTGCCCCAGACAGCCCCGCTGAAGAATTTCAATCCCCCTTTTCCAAGTTCCCAACTAATGAATAACACGGAGTATGTAGAACGTTTCAATTCATTCTCGCGGAAAATTCTTATGAGGTTTTCACTTTTACGGTTGGCGACACATTCGCGGCATTTCGCAGGGGCGGCATAACGTTTGCGCCCCGCGAAGCTGAATCGGAGGGAAACTGTAGCGACATCTGCCGTTCGAACTCGGTACGCCGTGGCGGGGTTAACGAATATGGTTTTGTGTTTCCGCATTATAGCGTTATAATGAGCGGAGCGGAGCTGGCATCGAACGAACTGGTTCTGTTTTTAATTGGCGTCTCGGATATTGAAGGCGTGTTTTGCCTGCCAAAGATAGCATGGGTTTTCATCTGTACATCCGCGCTGTTTACGAGAATCAGATTGAATTCAAGGGATGCCAATAGAAAAAAAAATTGAAAACATTTGTTTAATGAATTAAGCTTATTTTCTACCAGCTGGCCTACGTAACTTCGTTACTGCAATTGTTATTACACTGCGCAAAAAATCAACGCACATTCTGAAAATCAAAATTTTAATGGAAGTAAACTCTACATTGACTTTATAACTTATTTTTTATGTTCTCTCGAGAAGGTTTTGAACGAAACAAGACACACTAAATGGAAGAAATATTCAGGATTTCACCGAATCTTATGTGAAAGAAGAGAAATGAATAATTTTCAAAAAACTGAAATGCTGATAACTGATGTAATACTTGATATTTCCACCCCTTGCATTAATTACAGCTTGGCAATGAATGTTCATACTCGAAATGAGTGATCTTAAAATGTTCTGATATAATTCTTCCCAGATTTCTCCGAGTTGAATTCCTAAGTCATTAAGAGTAGCTGGATGATTTTCTGAACTTCTCAGCCTTCTGTTGAGGTTGTCCCAAACCTGCTTAATCGGATTGAGATCTGGACTTTTTGCTGGTCATTCCATTCGAGAGACTTCAACCTCTTCAAGGTAATCCTGAACGATGCGCGCAGGATGGGGTCTGGCATTATCGTCCATAAAAATGACAATGTATTGGGCAAATGGCACTACATGCTCTTCAAGAATGTTCCTTATATACTTATCAGCATTCATAGCGCAATTATCAACGACCACTAGGTATGTGTGAGCAGTCAAATATATTTCACCTCATACCATAATCGATCCTCCCCCGAAACCAGTGGTATTCAGGAAATTGCACTGAGTATATCTTTCATGTGGACCTCTGTATACAAGGAAACGTCGATCACAATGGTAGAGGCAGAACCTAGACTCATCTGTGAAGAGAACTCTTTCCCAATCGGCCTCTTTCCAATGGATATGCTCTTCCGCCAAATCCAAGCGCGCCCTTCGCAGGGGTAAGAGCTAGCCCTCGTGCCGCGACACGAGGCCTTAAATCATATTCTCTGAGGCGATTTCTTATTGTCTGAGTGCTAATTCGCACCCCATGAGTTTGCTCAAGCTGATTTTGAAGGAGGC
The DNA here is from genome assembly GCA_038502775.1 of Hippodamia convergens. Classification (NCBI taxonomy): domain Eukaryota; kingdom Metazoa; phylum Arthropoda; class Insecta; order Coleoptera; family Coccinellidae; genus Hippodamia; species Hippodamia convergens. Next base: position 15,669,122 of record CM076607.1, on the reverse strand, counting down.
GAGCGGTTGCAAACCGTTGTCTCAACGAAGAAACTCTCAAGTAACGTTCTTGAATGGCAGTTGTTACCCGCGGTCTACCCTGTCTTGGTTTTCGGACATTCATACCTGTCTCCCTGAATCGCTGCAACATTCTGGACACACTTGTATGGGAAACTCCAAACCTTTCTGCAATTCTTGTGAATGTCCACCCTTGTTCTCGTAAAACTACCGCTTGGGCACATTCCTCTTGGGTCAAATTGCGTGTTTCGAGTTGCATAGCGGTCGACTGTAGAAAATCAAACGAAAGAAAAACTATTGATCACTAGAATTGATCGAGAACAACTGATTCTAGAATGGAGCCAATACATTCAAAATCTGATTATTCCTGCTGGGGAAAAACATCTTTATTGAAGAATAACGTTAAAAGTGGATTACATATGCATGCATCATTCATCATTCTGATAAAAATAATTATCATTGAGGACACCTTCAGTTGTAGAATTAATTTGAGATTTCCATAATGTGCGTTGATTTTCTTGCGCAGTGTAGTAACAAACATCCATACTCACATCCTCACAAACTTTCTCATTCATACAGGGGTTGTTCAAATGTGAAGAAGACAAATGATGGGTGGCTTGAACCAGCAAAAAAAGGAGATTCGAGGCGATATTCGTATAATCACTATTATGAAACCTAAAAATGTTAGATTGCATACTGCAAAATGGGTACATGATTCTTTGGTTATCCAGAAGTGAACTGTATCAAGGTTAGGACGGATTCAATTATCAGATGGAAGAAATAATTAAAAATAATTGGAGGAGATTCTTGAAGGTTTCAGATCATCTCCTACTCTCACTCATATCAAGTCAATTTGAAAACGCCCATCTCCAATATTTATTTTTATATATTCCACATAATATTTTACAAACAATGACAAATCCGCGACCTAACCGAATGGAATATTCAACTATCTGTAGTCCTTTAATCAATTCGAAACCCACCCTGGCGAAATTGATGTTCGCCGCTCTAGGGGCTGACTTAGTTATGCATAGAATCTCTCGTCACTGTCACCTCTTTCGCACCAATGGCTCGTCACATGAAATAACGAAAGCCTGTTTCTCGGAGAGAGCTCTAATATAGCGAACAAACTTTGCTGGGACACAAAGACTGGAAATCCATCGTTGCTGGAACATTCTTCAGTTTTCACTTCCAGTGAAAATTGCAGAACGTTTTCAAATATTTTGTATAATTAAAAACTTTCCATATACAAACATAATTGGTAATAACTCTACATTCTATCACTGATTAGAAAAGCAGTAGAAAATGGTATCCTTAACAATTTTTGTCGAACCTACCATTTCCGAAAGAAATTAATTGGAATAACGGTACTGTTTTCAAGTTAAGCTTTTTTAATCACCCTCTGACGATTCCCACAAAATGGTTGGAAGTAATTCATATTTTGTGTGATTTTGTATGAGATTTTGATGGGTTTTATTACTTGTCTCCGAAAACACCCTGTATATGTCGAAGGTCTTGAAGAACCGTCCATAAACTGCAGAGATCTTCGTTTATTCTTAGGACCCTCGTTTCCTTATGAGTCATTCATTCTTGAGCTGATTGCATAAGGATTAAGATCGTTAAACGTCAAAGTAAATATTTACCGAACTTGAAGCGAGGTTATGGGTCCTCCATTATACAGCTTCGGAAGATTTAAGGTTACACCCACTCATTTCATAAATAACCGAGCACTGGATAAACACGGGACATAGATTCGGAAGTTGGATAATTCAATACTGGCGGCAAACAGAAGGGTTTAGAATTGCTATGACGATTTTTTAGCATGAAATAGTCGTTTTGAAGAATTTCAAATACACTGCGCAGAAAAATTGACGCACATTATGGAAATCTCAGAATTATTGTTCAACTGAAGATGTTCTCAATGATTATCATTTTTATCAGAATTATGCATGCATATGTTATCCACTTTCGAAATTTTTCTTCGATATAGATGTTTTTTCCCAGCAGGAATAAAAAAAGATGATATTATCAGATTTTGAATGTATTGGCTCCTTTCTAAAATCAAATGTTCTCAATCAATTCTAGTGATCAATAGTTTTTCTTTCGTTTGATTTTCGAAACACGCAATTTGACCCAAGAGGAATGTGCCCAAGCGGTAGTTTTGCGAGAAGAGGGATGGACATACACAAGAATTGCAGAAAGGTTTGGAGTTTCCCATACAAGTGTGTCCAGAATGTTGCAGCGATTCAGGGAGACAGGTGTGAATGTCCGAAGACCAGGACAAGGTGGACCACAGGTAACAACTGCCATTCAAGAACGTTACTTGAGAGTTTCTTCGTCGAGACAACGGTTTGCAAAATCAGCTTGAGCAAACTCATGGGGTGCAAATTAGCACTCAGACAATAAGAAATCGCCTTAGAGAATATGATTCAAGGCCTCGTGTCGCGGCAAAATGCCCAGCTCTTACCCCAGCCCATCGAAGGACGCGTGTGGATTTTGCGAGAGAGCATATCCATTGGGAAGATGCCGATTTGGAAAGAGTTCTCTTCACAGATGAGTCTAGATTCAGCCTCTACCATTGTGATCGATGTTCCCTTGTATACAGACGTCCACATGAAAGATGTGCTCATTGCAATTTCCTGAATACTGCTGGTTTCGGGGGAGGATCGATTATGGTATGGGGTGAAATATCTTTGACTGCTCGCACAGACCTAGTGGTCGTTGATAATGGAGATATGAATGCTGATAAGTATATAAGAAACATTGGTGAAAATTTCATTTTTATGGATGATAATGCCACACCCCATCGTGCGCGCATCGTTCAGGAGTACGTTGAAGAGGTTGAAGTCTCTCGAATGGAATGGCAAGCAAGAAGTCCAGATCTCAATCCAATTGAGCAGGTTTGGCACAACCTCAATAGAAGGCTGACAAGTTCAGAAAATCATCCAGCTGCTCTTAGTGACTTAGGAATCCAACTCGGAGAAATCTGGGAAGGATTAGATCAGAACATTTCAAGACCACACATTCTGAGTATGAACCGTCGTTGCCGAGCTATAATTAACGCAAGGGGTGGAAAAACAAAGTATTAAATCACTAATCAGCATTGCAGTATTTTGAATATTGTTCATTTCTCTTCTTTCACATAAGATTAGGTGAAATCAGAGAGAACATAAAAAATACGTTATAAAGTCAATGTAGAGTTAACATTAAAATTGAGATTTTCAGAATGTGCGTTAATTTTTTTGCGCAGTGTAGATCTTCTCACTGAATTTATCATAAATGTTATCATCAGGAAGTATAGCCCATTTATCAGCGAATAGTTTCCAATGAAGTCGATACTAACAAAATTATGAGCGATCCATTGAAACTTGTGGCAATCTCACCCAATCTAGGTACCCTATCCGAGAGTCCGGCCGAATTCCCCAGCACATTCTCCCTTTTCAATCATCCAGGAAACGACCGTCCATCCCATGAAGAAGTCCCTCAAGGTGGCTAAGTGATATGAGTTTCAACTGCCCACTACCGGGAATCGTTCGAATTAATCCCGGCCAAATAAAACCGAGTGGAAATGAAACTTTTTCCGGAAAAAGTACGAGAACACGGACGGGAACATTAGGGCAAACAAAAGGAGCCGAAATTGGAAGTCTGAAACAATGACTTTGATTAATGGAATCCGCCGAGTCCCTGCGTTATAGAGTGCACACAAAAATCCGGAGTGATTGATTATAAAACAATGGAACGTCGTCCGAATCCGGAAAAAAAAAGTGTAACCGCGCCGGCCGGAATTCCACTTAAGTTTTTCGCGAATTTTTCCGTTCTATCTGATTTGTCGGGGATTTATTAGGGGGGGACGTTTGACGTTCGGTCGCTGAGGATCCGGGATTTCGGGCTTTAGGCTGCGGTCGGGTCCTAATGGATGGCCCCGTGATTATGGGAAAAAAGCATTCGGGGCGGGATCGTTAGGGCCTAATCTCGACGGTGGTGGAATTGGCTGTGACCCGGTTTCTCTGAATGGCAGTCCTCCGGGAGAAGTGGCAACGTAGCTGTTTGAAAATCCTCTGGACGACACTCCGAAGTGCAGGAGAACCTCAGCAATGTGTGTGGAGTTCGATCAGCACTTTTGGAATTTCTAGAAAATTCTCAGTATGCTAGGTTTTTGCCTCTTACCAGCACCGGTGTTTTTGGGAATTACCATTGGCTTCATTCATGTTCTGGAGCAGTGGGCAATTTTGGGAGCGCTTTCAGTTTATGCTAGGTAGCGGTAGCGAAATCTTCGTTCGGTGAATGCGACCATCGTTACACCAGCCGTCTACCCTCGCTTGCTGGGCGTTATTAACGTTGACATTCACAGCAATGCGTGGAAATCGCATTGCGTCAACCTCCGCAAGGGTTATCGCAGCGAAAATCAGTTTTTGCTCGATAGAACGAATTTTGTAGTTACCGCCTTCGTTGCTAGATCGGTAGATCATTTTTACTGGTTGCTAAGGTAAACGGAACCGTAAGTGAAAATGACTGAATATTGTTTGAAATAATGAAATAACAGAAACAATTTGAATTCAGTTCATTCAATATTTAAAGCGAAAGTACAATTTTTACAATAATTGTTGATGGAAAAACCACTGGATTGCGTAGTATCCGAATTCACAGAAACCTCTGCTGAATTCAACATTTCATGTTGCAACTCGCTGCGTTCCGTAGTATGCAAAAATTTTTCAGCAAGGTCTCGTTTATTTTGAAGGAGTTCACCGTATCGTTTTTGTCCTAATACATCTATTTCCTCATTAGCTAAAAATGTGGCCGAAGTGCGTCTAAAAGAGTCGCCACTATAGGCATTTGGATTTTCTAAATTCAAAAAGGATGCAATTTTTGATGGCCCACTTCCAATTGTCCCTTTGCCTATTACTTGATTACTGCATTTTCCGTTTTGATATCTCAAAAATAAATGCTCGCTCTTCGCATTTTGTGGACGCAGACGGAAATATTTTCTATATATTTCCAGGTAATTGATATCATTATCTCGGTCGATGACTGTGAATGTTCTCTGAATGTTGGTTTTTGTGTTGGAATTTTCACGATTAAAAATGATTCTCGATCTTCTATGTTGTACAACTCTTCTCTTCTACACGCCCCTGATATACCTAATATCATTCCCACCTGAAAGGACATAATTAGCTTATGAAGCACTATTAAATTAATAAAAGCACACCTTAATGATTAGAAACGTATCATCTGGTGTTCTTTTGAGAATCTATTCATTTCTTCTCTTGTAAAAACAGCAGATTTTTTGGGTTTGTAACCAATAGATTTTCTTTTGAGGAATACTTTAAGCGTTCCAAACTTGGATATGTCAATACCGTCGTTTAAAAATATTGTGCTCTTCAACATTGAATATTCCGTCCAAAGACTTCCAGGCGATCTCAGCTTATCTATTCTTCGAACAAAATAGGCCAGTAACACTTTTTCATTGATTTGGCTGCCTTTAGTATGAATTCATTCCTTGAAAGTATTGTATGTACTCTCGTAGGGGATTTTAGATTTCTCAGGAATAACTGAAGAACAGCTGATTCCTCAGGCTGTTTGAAATTAATTATTTTCCGAAGATTCTATATCGCTCAATTTTCAACGCTAGTAAATTCAATTGATTATTGTCACTTTGACAATCTACTGAGTTTTCATCACCAAGAGAACGCCTTATATTATATTCCTACACAGCATTGATAAAGCCACGAATTAATGAATTTGTCAGATAATTATTTTGTACATTGAGTAAAAATTGTGTCTATCGTGCAAAAAACGCTATAAGTATCTCGAACGTTGAAGAATACCGATCTCAAACAATAATTGGAGTATGTCTTCGATCGGTAAAATGCTCTTACCGTTCTCTATACTTAATATACTATATAATGGATGAAGTCCATGAACGTGCTCAACACGAGGGAAAACAATTGATGAATATCATTTTATTCACGAACCAATACTACACTCTAGACTTCTAGACAATAAAATTGACTTGCAACCGAGTAGTAGAGTTTGAATCATCCAGTGTAATGTTTATCTAACGATACCAGCTACGAGCTGTGAAGAGCGTAACTGCTCTAAACTTCCAATGACCATCGGAACTTCCCCTTAATTCTGATCACTCCCAAAAATTTTCCCGCAAGATACGTCAAACCCCAACCAATAGACTAACTAGTTCCGAGCCTAGCCTTAATGAGTTCGTTGCAACTACAAACAGCGTAACCACAGCCTGATTGCCAGAGCTATCAGATCAATACAGAACAAATTTACACATCAGTAAGATCACAGCAGCTCTGTTGTATGCAGACATAGACCGAATCTGTGGCGTATTTGTTCTGCTGCATCTGTTTCAATCGGTATGATTGACTGGAGACCTTTACTGATTAGAGAATGTTGGATTCGGGTGGAATAAGTGAGACAGTGATGTAATATATGGACGCAACAATTTGTCTTCTCGAACTTCATATTTCATAATCCATTAACAAAATTTGAAGGAATGTCTTCCTATGGGTAGAAGGTTGAAAGTTTAAACGTCTACATTATGAGAAAAGCGACAAGATTTTAAATTTCTCATTGAACTGATTTGTACTGGACAAAATAATTACCGATGGTGGCGCTACATTCGCCGATCAGCTGTTTCCAGTTGGAATCTATGAGATCATCATATTGAAGAAATGATGTCTTATGAAAATGATGGTGTAAAGGTTGACAAGATTATGTACACATACCAAGCAAGATTGTCTGGAATTTGGAAGCATACTACGGTACAAGGTTGTACTTACTACGAATTATCTTGACAATTCTACTGATTGTGAAGGTGAAATACATTGTTTAGTATTGTCTCTGCTGTTTTTCTTTTTGTTTTCCATAACAATGAAATGTACAGAACAGAAAACATTAGGATTGTCCATATTTGATGAAAACTAAGAGAAGGTTTACGACGTAACAGAATATGAAAACATGCATAATTGTAATGTAATTGAACATCAGCATGAACGATATATTCATTCAATATATTTCTGTTTAGGAAGGTGAAAAATCTATATAAAAAATGGGTGATAAATTTTGAATAAAAATGCACATTCTCCAGAGAACCGTATATATGCAAAACATGATGTGAACATCGATTAATCATGTTGAAGAATTCATTACTCGCTAGATTCGAATGTATTATTCATTTATTGTATCACACTTGTGTCTAAGTCTGCAGTTATAATAAAATAATATTAGTCAACTTATCTATCATTCAAATGCACCTTTTCCGTTGCTAAATTAATGACAATACTATCAAGTTAGTTTCAATATTAATATCAAATTGATACATATATGTATGATATGTTGTTTGAAATTTCCAATTCTCGGAATTTTGTTTAAATTCCACATGAAGATTTGATTGCTGCTGACCATAAGTTTATTTTTGCAACAATCAAGAGAATCACACTCAGATTGACCCTAGTTTTATTGCACATTATCATATGGCCTGCATTCAGCACTTTTTCACTTTCAACTAGGCTCCTTGAATTGTTGAGACCTTTATATATTAAAAAATATCAAGTAGACTCGAAGTAATTTATTTCGATAAGAATGAAAATTATTGTACAAGAACGATCTGAACAAAAAGTTGAAATGACTTGACTTGAAATGCTTTTTTGCTTGGTTTTATGAAGGTACTGCTTTCTTCTACAGTAGCTAAAATGTTTTCATAGTAAGAGTTTCTGAAATAATTCAAAACATATGAAGCATTTTTTTCAATTGACATCACTTTCCACTCTTGCCTGTTTTCATTCTATAATCTTCTGGTCGGAAATGCAGTGAGCATACTCTTATTTATTTAAATACAAGTTTTTCCATTATCAAAACATGCTCTCAGGATTTACGTCTTGTAATTTCCTCTACGATTTCTAGTTTGTTGGTTACGTAAACATTTCAATTTTCACCTCGAAAATAATGAAAATGGGCTTCAGGATTCCTAGAATTTTTAGAATTACATCCATAAACACAACAATTAGTGTTTTTCACGGTTTTTTACTCAGGAATATCTTTTCATCGCAATAAAAACGTAAAAATAAACAAATAAACACAGCTTTCACGTACTAACTGTCAAAACGAATACTCGTTTCGGGCATAGTTTCAGCTAACGCCGCTACCGCTAACTCGCATAGAGTTGTGTTTTGCTCAATAATATAATGATCAATGCCTTCAAACAACGCTATACAGAATCAGCCCCGTTCTGCTTTTATTCCCGCATCCAAATAGGTCACACTGTCGGCGTATTTGTACATTTTCGAGTCTGATCCGTGAAGTGTTTACCTTTGCGGCAGTAATTCGCGTCCCGCGAAACACTACGGAAAATAAACATCATTCGTTGTCCTCGGACAAACGGGATTTACTATCGATAAAACTTTTAACACTGCACTTCGCCATCGTTCCGGGCACATCGGATTGATGGCCGAAGGTAAAACAACTACAGTTCGTTTGGGTTTGCGCCATTCGACCCCAGCTATAAACAGGGGTCCTAATTGAAAGCTGTGATGGTATTGCACTCGGCTGTCGATGATGAGTACTTTTTCAGGGTTTTTACGAAGCTCATTCGAAACATCATCTGCGATATGGAAGAGTTAAAACTGATGGTTATTTTGTTTGATGACCTTAAATATCTAATATGTTCTTTGAGATAACTGAATAGGTCGAAATTAAGGAAATAATTTCATTATTGTCCATTTCGACATCTTTGATGCCTTTCCCAGAATATTCTAGCGTGGAAGGTAATAGTATATCAAGTATAGAGAACGGTAAGGGCATTTTACAGATCGAAGACAATAGTTATTGTCTGAGATGGGTAGTCTTTGACGTCCGAGATACTTATAGCGTGTTTTTCACGATATTTTTACTCAATGTACAAAATAAGTATCTGACAAATTCATTTATTCGTGGCTTCATCAATGCTGTGTAGAAATATAATAAAAGGCGTTGTCTTGGTGATGAAAACTTAGTAGATTGTCAATGTGACAATGATCAATTGAATTTACTGGCGTTGAAAAATGAGCGATATAGAATCTTCAGAAGATAATGAAATTCAAGCAGCCTGGGAAATCGGCTGTTCTTTAGTTATTCCTGAGAAATCTAAAATCCGCTACGAGAGTACATACAATACTTTCAAGGAATGGATTCAGACTGAGGGCAGCCAAATCAATGAAAAAGTGTTACTGGCCTATTTTGTTCGAAGAATAAAAAAGCTGAGATCGTCTGGAAGGCTTTAGGCGGAATATTCAATGCTGAAGAGCACAATATTTTTGAACGACGGTATTGACATATCCAAGTTTGCAACGCTTATAGCATTCCTCAAAAGAAAATCTTTTGGTTACAAACCCAAACAATCTGCTGTTTTTACAAGAGAAGAAATAAAAAAATTCTTAAAAGAAGCACCGGATGATATTTTTCTAATTATTAAGGTGTGCTTTTATCGATATAATAGTGCTTTATTAACTAATTATGTCCTTTCAGGTTTGAATGATATTAGGTATATCAGGGGCGTGTAGAAGAGAAGAGTTGTACAACATAAGCGTCAGGGACATAGAAGATCAGGAATCATTTTTAATCGTGAAAATTCCCAACACAAAAACCAACATTCAGACAACATTCACAGTCAACGATCGAGATAATGATATCAATTACCTGAAAATATATAGAAAATATTTCCGTCTGCGGAAATGCGAAGAGCGAGCATTTATTTTTGATATAGCAAAACGGAAAATGCAGTAATCAAGTAATAGGCAATTGAAAGTTGGCCGTCCAAAATTGCGACCTTTTTGAATTTAAAAAATCAAAATACCTACACTGGCCACTCTTTTAGACGCACTTCGGCCACAGTTTTAGCTAATAAGGGGGTAGATGTATTAGGACTAAAACGACACGGTGGATGGCGGTCTTCGACTGTGGCTGAAATTTACGTTGAGGATACCCTGGGAAATGAACTAGACTTTGCTGAAAAAATTTTGCATACTACGGAACGTAGCGAGTTGCAACATGATATTGATTTCAGCAGAGGTTTCTTCGAATTCGGCTACTACTCAATCCAGTGGTATTTCCATCAGCAATTGTAAAAATTGTACCTTCACTTTCAATATTGAATGAACTGAATTCGAATTATTGGTGTTATTTCATTATTTCAGAGATTATTCAGTCATTTTCACTTACCGTTCTGTTTACCTTAGCAACCAGTAAAAATGATCTATTGATCTAGCAACAAACGCGGTAACTAACAAAATGGTTCTATCGTGCAAAAATATAAATATCTTTCTACCCTAATAATACTATATTACTTATCCTATGCTACTTATAATATGATTGCGAGAATTCGTGAGGATGTGAATATGGATGTTTGTCACTCTTCCACGTGAAAACTGCTGAACGGATTCATACAGAACTTTCCATAAAGATAGTATATCCATAATCATACTAACTAGTCGTTAGTAGGATTCTGGTGAAAAAAATTTCTACTTGTATTGTTGCTCCTGAAGAACAAACTTTAATACCATTACTTTAATAAGTAATTATATGCAACTTTCTGCATATATCAGCCACCTTCTGGTATTGAGAGTGTGCAATATGTGTTCAAGAGGGTTATGAAAAGATTTTTTGACATGCCAATAAATTCGAACACAACGAAATCTGTCGAGAGAGCTTAGTACAAAATATATAACCATTTCGAAGCTTCCTTCATCCCTTTCAAAGTTTCCATCGCCCGACTCTCTTCAATCTTAATTGACGAACTGGCTTCTTGAAAATCCGGAATATCCCACTTTCTTGAATTTGAACGGTACATCAACATCTGCTGCCTCCCCAGCTGTTTCTATTCCGGAATCTAATCCTCGTCGTGGCAAGTCGTTACCGAAAGTAACAAGTGAGCTCTTCCTGTCCGAAAATAAACCCCGATGTCACTTCTCTCTAGCCTGATCAGGTGCATCTCTTGCAGCGGAAATGGTGGTTGCAAAAATTGCCCATCAACGGCCTGCGCTACGCTGTTAATCACCGAGGTAATTTTAACCGCTAGCGTTTTTTTTTTTTTGTGATGTCGGCTTGACGCAACCTCATTTGGCAGCGTTCATGAATGAAGATAGAGGAAAATTTGACGAGATGTGTTGGATTAGCGTCGGTAGTGGAATGTTCGTTTAGCTTCAGGACCTTTCAGCAGAAGTTGAGGTTTTCGACCTCAATCCTGAATCCTGAATTGAAGTATTAATCAACTGTAAAAATTGTGCAATCGAAAAATTATTTTCAGAATACATTTGCATCGAGTATTATCAACCTCATCATTGAAGAAGTGTAAATAATTGTTGATAAAGCTAGGAAGAGTGTAGAGTTCCAGTAAGTCGAATCCATATGCGACTTCGATTGCAATGAGATGTTCATCATTGGATTCAATAACAATCCTAGCTCTTAGGGTATCAAGGCATATTTTCGTGTTACAAGAGTGGAGAAGGGCTTATCACTTAGTGATACGCAGAAGTACCCGAGAGCACTATGGTGTGAAGTGTTTCAATTGTTAAACACTGAGTACTGCTTTTGAAAAAGGTTCCGGTGTTTTCACGAGCACAAAGCACGATGCTTTGGCACAGCTCAAACGGGAGGGGGATAACCTAAAATCGAATGTCACCCATTATTGACAAACAATTTTTTTCTTATCTTAAGTAGTTTCGAAGAGAAAATTCGGATATTGAAGAAGGACTCCCAATCAATGTGTTATACTAAACACACCAGGATCATTTTCCAAAGCTGTTCAAATTTCAATATGGCAAAACAAAAAAATTTCACGTCAGAAATGTGTCACGTCCCAATTTTAACTGAGATATATTTTATTGTTATCTACCTCGAATTGATGATGTTTGGTTCTTTCTTGTAAAAACTGATGAATCAGATAAAATTGAGTACGTTACCTCGAGCTTAGAGTTTAATGTGGTTGTTCGCAGATAAAACACCTTGAACGTTATCATAAGATATCTATACTCATGAAATTCCTTCGCCTAAGTTAACACGCAACAAATGAATCACGAGGTTTGATATTCTCACATGAGTACTTAGTCTGTAAGCTCCCATCACTTCTCGTACTTCATCAAAAAATTCCGATGACGCCCACTCACACCTAACTAATTCCAGTTAATCATATTAAGGTGTCATTTCTGGCACAGAAACACGTGTTGTTGAACTTCTTCTCTATTTATCGCTCTTTCTATCAGATATATTATTTTTGTTCCGTCATAAATCACTGTAATATTAGGGGAATATTACTGATGAGATAAGTGCTTGGATTGGAGTCTATTTCGGAATTTGTGTCAACATGTATAGATCTCGGGAAGAATTTTAAATGCTCATGATGGCTCGAACGAGAACACAATAATGGGTGGCTTAGAGGATGCTGTGCATTTCATCTTGTTGAATGGAGGAAAAATTACATTTCGTTGAAAATTTTTTATATGATTCATCAAATTTCGTTGTTCTCCTCTCAGCGGTGATATTCAGAAAAATAAAATAATGCTTGACATTTAAAATATGACCAGTTCGGAATACGAATACGCTACTTCAACTGAAATTCAACTGATAACAAAGCCGCGATACCTCGACCAAGTCAGCTAATATAAGAGATTCGTCAGAAGCCTCCTGCATTTCAATGCCGAAAACCTCCAATTAAACATTCCATGGCCCCACGAAGAAACACCTAATTTCTTTAATTAATTTCCACTCGTGTTGTTTATTCGTTCAACGTCCGTAGAATCTGCACGTAATTAATTAATTAGTTCGCAAACAATAACTCCTTAGCATTTAGATTGAGCTGTAGGATTGAAATTAGAAAAATTAGCCCCCTCTTTCATGCGCTGCTGCAACTCAATTAGTTTTCGAATTGGATGGGGTGGAAAGAGGAATAAGGGTTCATAATTGAAATGGTATTAATAAGAACGAATTTCACACCTTAATTGTCCCCTCCTGAAAGTCATCAACATTTCGTTTCATCAAAATTTGTTAGATGAAGGAGAGTTTGATATGGAAAAAATAGCAACAATGAGTCCTCGGACAGAACACATCCTAAAATAATCATTAACAGATCCTCCTTATGCTGCAATCTACCTCTGCCTAGTCTCAATTCATCTCGTTGAATTCCGAATGCTGATGTAATGAATATCTGCCAGATCAACAAGAGGTGAGTAAGGTGAGTGGATCATAGCTCGAAGGTCAAGAATTAATTAAAACACATGAATGAATCAGTTGGAGGCTGGAAGAATTCGAGTAAACATGAAATAGAATAAGTCAATTCGTATTTCTATGAAATTTCTTGAAATTGATTGATGATTACTATAACAGTGACAGAGAGAATTTATCTGAGAGCGTCTGAGCTTTTTATTATAATTTTGGTTTTTTAAATTCATATTTATTTTAAGTATTCAATCATTCAAATATTTCTTTATGGTATCTTTCGTTCTTGAATGAATGTATATATGGTAATGACTGGCTATTATATTTGGATATTAACATCACATCTCATGGAACTGATGTGGAATGTAGAATACTCCTAGAATACATTACAATTGTTTTTTAAACTTTTCCTTTTCGTCGAGAGATAATTTTTTTTGCCTCGTAAACTCTAGGACAATTTCAGGCTTGTTCAATCAGACTGAGGAATCAGAATACCCCTATTGTTTTGAGCAAAACGGAATACTGATATCGCCTGTGCCTCATGAAATTTTTATTCTGCTTCCGCTGAGAAGAAATTCTGTGAGCACTCATTCTCAGTGCTGCCTTATTATTATGTAGGTTATTTTTCATTTTATTGGTCTGCTCTTGAATTCTTGTTAATCAAGTCCCACAAATTCTAGAAGACGTTTTAAAACTATTCCAATTTATATGACAAAGGAACGCATAATCCAATTGATTCACATGAAAAGTATAGATGGCCAAGTCACATTCCACTTTTCGAATATTTCCTGTGTAGTCTAGGTGCCTTCATTTTGTCTTTCGAAAAAATACCAAGCTCTTTGAAATTTTTCAATTTCTCATCTTGTTTTTATTAACCCTACCTTTCTGGCTTAATGCATAGAAGAAATATTTTGCTGGTTTAATATCCACGGGCCCTTCTTACTTTAATGAACTTGATCGTGAAACAAAACCGTAATATGTGTCATAGAACAATTCAATTCCAAAGCAAACAAAATCAACGGAGTACGTAACATTGTTTTGCACGTGCTCAACATAACCGTCTCTATTATGTACGTGGTGCAGGGTTTGATTAGTTAAGACGAGGTGAAGCCAGACTTAAAACTTGAAGGAGTCTTGTGAGAGTCTGTCTTAATTGAATAACGATGCAAGTAGGCTTCGGAATAACTTAGCTGTCCTGAAATTGAATCTGTTGAATTGTATTTTTTTCTTGATAAAAAAATATCATGTTTCTATATGTTTTGCTTTACGTTAACACCTTTTTTTTAATTTGATTCTGCATACTTTTCATGGGATTTACCTTCATGTGTTCTTTAAAAAAAAAAAATCCTGTGAATGTCCCTTGTAGTTTCGTTAAGGTATTCTGGAAAAAAAAAATCGATCTCAAGTCTGCTTGTATGGGTCCCAGAAGTTCTTTCCTCTCTTCCATATACCCTAAAATTCCACAGATCTCAATAAAGCGAATCTCGCGATTTCAAAACGAAAAGAACCTCTATTCTCTGACGTAACGAAGTTTCATTCACCGCATTTCCTCCATGTCTTTCCACTGTCGGACTGCCAAGTGGATTTCACATATGAATGAGCGATCTCGAGACCGCGCCAGATGCGTCCCATAAATAAAATCCGCCAGCTCGATCCCTGAATGAAACCAGCGATTTCGACTTTTCGTCGGTTTTAAAATTATCCCGCGAGCGCGGAATCAGGTGCGTCCGCTGCGGATGCGTCCGAGTCATCAACACGATTGCGTGGGCGAGATAATTGCGCCTTCCATGTTTAATTTATAGTTTATGAATGTCGCGAACCTGCGACGAACATCTTGTCGAAATAAATGGCGTCACTTGTGGTGACAGCCTGAAGCTCTCAGGAAAGAAGGAATTCAGATTATATGAATGATTTTTTGCGTCCTCATACATTAACATACATGTATGAAACGAGTCAGTTAAACAATAAGTTATGAACACAGCAAAGGATGGAAACAAAATAAAAGAAAACATGAAAAAACCAAATCTACAGATCGAATCAACATACAATGCCAAAAAAAATTAACGCAGATTCTGAAAATCCCAATTTTAATGAAAGTTAACGCTACATTGACTTCATAACTTATTTTTCATGTTCTCTCGGAAAGGTTTTGAACGAAACAAGACACATTAACTGAAAGAAAAATTCAGGATTACACCGAATCTAATGTGAAAAAAGAGAAATGAACAATTTTCAAAATACTGAAATGCTGATAAGTGATTTGATACTTGGTATTTCCACCCCTTGCGTTAATTACAGCTCGTCAACGACGGTTCATACTCAAAATGAGTGATCTTAAAATATTCTGATCTAATCCTTCCCAGATTTCTCCGAGTTGGATTCCTAAGTCATTAAGAGTAACTGGATGATTTTCTGAACTTCTCAGCCTTCGCCTTCTATTGAGGTTGTCCCAAACCTGCTCAATCGGATTGAGATCTCTTCATGGGGTGTGGTATTATCGTCCATAAAAATGAAATTTTCATAAATGTATGGGGCAAATGGCACTACATGGTCTTCAAGAATGTTTCTTATATACTTATCAGTATTCATAGCTCCATTATCACCGACCACTAGGTCTGTGCGAGCAGGCAAAGATATTCCACGCCATACCATAATCGATTCTCCCCCGAAACCAGTAGTATTCAGGAAATTGCACTGAGCATATCTTTCATGTAGACGTCTGTATACAAAGGAACGTCGATCACTATGGTTGAGGCAGAATTCAGACTCATTTGTGAAGAGAACTCTTTCTCAATCGGCCTCTTCCCAATTCATAAGTTCTCGCAAAATCCAAACGCGCCCTTCGATGGGCTGGGGTAAGAGCTGGGCTCTTGCCGCGACACGAGGCCTTAAATCATATTCTCTGAGGCGATTTTTTATTGTCTGAGTGCAAATTTGCACCCCATGAGTTTGCTCAAGCTGATTTTGAAGGAGGCGAGCGGTTGCAAACCGTTGTCTCAACGAAGAAACTCTCAAGTAACGTTCTTGGATGGCAGTTGTTACCCGTGGTCTACCCTGTCCTGGTCTTGTGACATTCATATCTATCTCCCTGAATCGCTGCAACATTCAGGACACACTTGTATGGGAAACTCCAAACCTTTCTGCAATTCTTGTAAATATCCACCCTTCTTTTCGCAAAACTACCACTTGGGCACATTCCTCTTGGGTCAAATTGCGTGTTTCGCGTTACATAGCGATCGAGTGTAGAA
This sequence comes from Hippodamia convergens, assembly GCA_038502775.1. NCBI lineage: Eukaryota > Metazoa > Arthropoda > Insecta > Coleoptera > Coccinellidae > Hippodamia > Hippodamia convergens. The sequence goes on along the minus strand of CM076607.1, from coordinate 15,652,671 downwards.
AATCAAACGAAAGAAAAACTATTGATCACTAGAATTGATCGAGAACAACTGATTCTAGAATGAAGCCAATACATTAAAAATCTTCAAAGAACATTTTATATGAGGTATTTCTGATCAAAGTACATTTTGCAATTGTTTTTCTTAGCTTTTTCAGTTTCACGAATGTGTTTTCCTCCCCCAAAAGTGTTTTCTGTAAGCATAAATCGCCCAGTTCGAAATGACATCTTACGACGAGTGTGCAGACGAAGAAGAGCAATCATAATTTTTCTCTCTGGTCTCAACGCGAACAGGAAGATGAGAGACTAAAAGACGGATATCTTGACGTAACACGAAGCGTCTCTCAGACGAATTGTACACATTCTGTGCGCGACTTCGACCAAAACGACTCCGTCGAATGAACTGCAAAAAGTCCATGAAACTTCCGTCAAATATGAGAAGTGAAATATAGCGAGCGTCGAAATGAACTCGGATTCCAGTTCGGGAAATCTCAGACGCTTTTCCAAGCGGTGACATGTCTGGTTTCGTTCACATAATCTCAAGGAGGCTGCGACGCCGGATGTAGAGGTCAACACATCCTTGACCGTACTCCATAGAGGGCGGAATGCGGAATATGTGCCTCAATTTTTTTTTTTTTGTAAGTTTTCTATGCCGTCTCAACCTATTATGAATTCGTTTCAAATATCTTCATATTATTTAATTGAATTTGTCTAATCGTTAATAATCAAAAACATAAATTCGGCGTAGAATGAAAGGGCATAAGTCCACAAGTCAACGGAAATTGAAAAACAGAAAGAATAAGGTTTTCCTGAATGCTCTGAAAGATAAGTGATTTGTTTTTCAATTTTCGTTGCATTAAAGCTTCTTTCTCCGATTTTCAGTAGAATAAATTATCTACACTGCCCAAAAATTTAACGCACATTCTGACAATCTCGAACAATTTTCAAAATACTGAAATGCTGATAAGTGATTTAATACTTGGTATTTCCACCCCTTACGTTAATTACAGCTCGGCAACGACGGTTCATACTCAAAATGAGTGATCTCAAAATGTTCTGATCTAATCCTTCCCACATTTTTCGAGTTGGATTCCTAAGTCATTAAGAGTGGCTGGATGATTTTCTGAACTTCTCAGCCTTCTATCGAGGTTATTCTAAACCTGCTCAATCGGATTGAGATCTGGACTTCTTGCTGGCCATTCCATACGAGAGACTTCAACCTCTTCAAGGTATTTCTGAACGATGCGCTCATGATGGGGTATCACATAATCGTCCATTAAAATGAAATTTTCACCAATGTATGGGGCAAATGTGCCCCATACATGCTCTTCAAGAATGTTCCTTATATACTTATCAGCATTTATAGCTCCATTATCAACGACCACAAGGTCTGTGCGAGCAGTAAAAGATATTCCACCTCCCGAAACCAGTAGTATTCAGGAAATTGCACTGAGTATGTCTTCCATGTGGATGTCTGTATACAAGGGAACGTCGATCACAATGGTAGAGGCAGAATCTAGACTCATCTCTCTCGCAAAATCCAAACGCGCCCTTCGATGGGCTGGTTTAAGAGCTGGGTCTCTTGCCTCGTCACGAGGCTTTAAATAAAATTCTCTGAGGCGATTTCTCATTGTCTGAGTGCTAATTTGCACCCCATGAGTTTTATGACCAGGTTTAGTTCAAAACAGTAGATTAGGGGCGCTTTTTCGAAAAGGTGAGTAATCTCTTCCCCTTTTTTACCCTAGCTCTTTTCAAGTAGAGATTATTAATTCTGTTAACTCGGATGAAGGCTGCATAGTTTTTAGTTTCTCGAAGTCTCTCGCTCAGATGAGCTTACTTTATGTTCATCAAACAATTAGTAACGAAATGACGATCCCTAAAACACAAGAAGATCCAAATTAAACACGTGGTTATTGACATCTCTGAAATTCCAGTATCTACAAAAGTTCTATGATATGACATTCAGAAGATTTTCTTTTGAAATTTCATAAGGAAGTTGTAATAACGAATCGAATATGGGTTTTTTCAATGCCATCCCTTATGTGAATAAACAAAACTTTGAAAGAGTAGATTCAAATGAAAAATCTGCTTCATAACTTGTCACAATTTCCTGTGGGTACCTACAAGAGGTAAATCCTGCAAAGCTCCGATTTGAAGAATAATAACATAGACTGGAAAATCGTCATAACAGGGTGACCATCATATTAATTCGAACACATGTTCGTCAAGTCTGATCCTTCACACGAGCATACCCAAAGTTCGTCAAACAATTGCCGAGGGAAAGGTGATCACTCTACAAAGAACCCCCAGCAACGGCACCATAACGTACAAAATTGGGGAACAAGAATGTGTTAAACGCGTTCTCCCTTTCCTCCGCATTCCGCTGCTGATGGTTAGGGTCAGAAAATGAGACAACTGGCCCACGCATTTCGGCCGTGTTGCGGCTTCCAGAGCCCGAATTGCTAGCCTGGCCCTGTTACTCTTCCTCGCCGCCACCCTAACCTTTACCTGGTAATAACAATTACGCAAATTGCGACCGCCGTTGTTTAACTGCCGGCCATCAAAACAATCCTCGAGTATTTGCAGAAGATCCTCCCGAATATGGCGCCCTTAGTTTTGTTCCGCGATTTAACGCATCCCGAGCGGAAAACGGCTGTTTTTTTCCGTATTCTTCCGGGACTAATTAAAACGAGCAGGCTGCAATGATGCGGTGAATTTTTCGTGTTGTTCGGCAGCGGAGGATTTTTTGTGGTGATTCGTTCGGGGTAAATTGCTTCGCACTACAGTAGCAAGAGGATGGGCATTTGTTTTCCTGTTGGAATATCATGAGCAGTTGATCAGCACCATTTGAGACCTTGTCTTTTTTCGTCCCTTATATCCTATGATTATTCAGAATTTCAATGTATTACATCGCAAATTCTCGAAAAAAGTTCTAGATGTAGCAATTTGACTGTGTATTAGGCACCAGATAATTTAATAAAATGTGTAATGAGTAGATGAATAGAAGTAAAAAAAACAGACAACAAGACCTCGGGATTTCAGTCATTGAACGCACGTCTTTGATATTTTCGTCTTATAAATCTTGTTTCGACCTCTGAACTAGCTTCCATGTATTCCGCCAAGTCTAAGAATCGCGTCCCAAGATTTCGTCTAACGTCTAACTTTTCCGAATAGTGTCCGTCTAACCACTTCGTCGAGAAATTCATCTAATCGGTTCTTCTGAACCGCGTCTAATTAATTCTTCACATTCAGACCGACCCTCTTCCCATTCTCTGATCGACTCCCTCAAATCCTCTAATCGACTGTCCCTATTTTTCTCGAAGTACCCCCAGAACTCTTTTCCCCGCTAGACCTATGAACCTTCAAGTTAATATCTTCTCAGGAATCTCGATTCTTTGAATTGATATCTGGTAACACTCAAGATTTTAAGTGTCTAGCGTCAAGTGCCTCGAACCGTCTGATAAATAAACCCTCTGAATGGTATACTCGAGTCGAATGCCATAGGTTAAAATTTAAAACTATATTATTAACTGACCTATTCGAAATAAAATCTCGGATCGCACATTGATCACTTCACAATGTTGATGTGGAATAGAAACATTCCTGATGAAGCCAACAAATAGGGGATGTTAGCATGTCATTTCTCTTCCGAATGATGATACAATTGATACATTTCTTCACATGATCTTCGTCCCTGAACCTGAAATATGCGTCTATCTGGTCAAGGAAAGACTTGGGGAACAGCTCTCAATTAGTTGATGTCCACAACTTGAAGCAGCTATTACGTAGAAATCGCTCAACACATAGAGAGGCTGTTATTGGATATTTCTGAGCTTCTGAGGTTCAATAAAGAACCACAAAGTATTGACCCAAATGTTGATGAATGTGACGATGATCCATGCTTGATATGATGAATATTCCTCTGTCGAAACAGGTTTGCACTGTTGACAATTCACATGAGCTGGAAATGTTTGGATTCTCCTCTACTAGTGCTTCTTGAGAATCATTATTTTTCAATAACTTTGTATAAAAAACTCATATCGGTTGTTTTTTCAGAGTGATACAACTTTGAATTGGCAAGACTGCTTCATTTTACAACCTATTCAACATTTCATTGTTGAAACATAGATTAATTCAAAATAGTAATCATCGAAATGAATACCATTTTCAATTCCCAGGTTCAGAGATCTTTTATCATGAGGTTGGAGAATTGATATTAGATTTTATCACTGAGATGAGCGATATACCGGTTTCATTGTTGTTTTTTGTTAAGTAGCGTTTGACATTTCATTATGAATGAACCCACTTCAGAAAAAACGTCTGCAAAGTGTTGAAATGCAAAATTATGGTGTTGTTCGTCAAACTTATCGAGCTTTTCGTATTTTTATGGTGTACATAATTTTGCAGAGGGTAATCCGAAGGAAGATGGGACCCTTTTGAACCAACTTCAGTCTCCCTTCATCAGTGAGACTGAAGTTGGTCCAGATAAGTTTGACGAACAGAACTGTAATAAATGGGGAAATTGATAATTTCCTCATTCAACAATTCAAGACTGAAATCTATGAATACGGTATTGTATCCGAGAAACGTATATCGAGTTTTCAGCTAGGTTATCGTATTTCGGAGCTACCCTTCAATCATCACGCATTAAAACAGATCCGGCCACAGCCCAGTTGTTTTTTCAACTACCAGAAGCATAGAAACCCGACTCTGACCCAAATAATTATGACCTCGTCGGCATAAACATTCGAATGCAAAATTGACAAGGCACTGGCAGTCAAAAACGGTGTTGTCGAATGGTTTATTATAAAAAAAGAATTGTGGGAGTTTGTGATCCTCAAGTTCATGAAAACTAACACTTCCACACTTAAGAAAAACATAGAACTATATTATTTATTATTATAGGTCGAAGAGGTCACTCCTACAAAGAAGAAGAACCTTTGAAAAAGGAATCTTATTGGTAATGGTTAATTTTCATCGTCAGGGAGAGGTCAGTAGATTTTTCGGGACGAGGTAGGAAAAAACCCTGAAAATTGCTCAGAAAAGTCAAGTAGATTAAAAGGTCGTGAAATGGGCGACGGCTTAGGTCAGTCAGGAAGAAGAGAATTTCATTTAGATGAAATCCACATCGTTTTGGACAGACAATAGATAAAATTCGAATTCACGATCTACGCCTGATTCATCAATATCTACTGCTCAGTTTGCTGGTTCGATATTGCTTCTAACAACAAAAATGCATCAAACTCGTTCGCATGATTGCCATCAAAACACCATTTTTTTTCAATTTCCTCACCTTTTCACACACATAAAAAACCCAATTCCGACGTTGAAACATGAATACTATCCCAACATTGTTTTTATCTCACAGCAGCATCAAAGGACCTTGGCACAATGGATATACCTCCGGAAAAAAAAACGATCGATGTGAACCCGCTCTCGCACTATCTACTTCACGGTGAAAACCCACAATGAAAACTTGGGATTGATAAATTGCCCGAAAAAACGTTGATGTCACCTATAAATTGCCGTCGCGATTTCATAACTCTCATAGATTGATTATGTTGGCGAGTTTCATGTGAAGATACCCATGTCGGGCAAAGAAAAGAGATAGACAGATATGGTGTACAAGCAGGGTTGGAGATTTTGCTGTTTCATTTCTCCGTCGAGCCTTGAAATGTAACGGAGAAAGATCATGCATTTCATTGCAGAAATTCCTCTGATTTTTTTTTCAAGAATTCTATAGTTCTTGAATTAACAAACCCGTTCTAAAAAATGAGTCTCTGAAACGGTACACTGTTTCAATAGTAGTTTGATTTCACAACTCGATTTCATATCCGTTAATTGACAAAGGAGCCTATCAGATTTTTTTCTCTGTATCTCATGACAATTAAAATTCTCGGACGGGTCAAACTTCACCAACAATTAACATTGAGATTGAATAATTTTGACCGAGGAAACCTCAAGTATGCATCCCAGCTCTATTTTGTTCAGTAGGTTTTTTTTATTTTGATATTTTTATTTCTTTTTTCATTTGTTGCCAGCGTTTTTTTTCACAAATGATATAATTTCACATCTAATAGAAGAGAATTGCTCCGCTTGTTCAATAGGCACTTAGATCAACGCATTATATGAATGGTACACAGCATGGTAAAATTGCTAAATCACTCACCCTTATCCCAAGTCTTGTCAAAATTTGTGCAGATACTTCATAGCAAGGAATGACATATGGTGTGACAGAATTTTTTCTCTGTTCTTTGTTGGTTGAAACTTTAGATACACCAGCTCATTCCTGTAAAGATGGGATAATTGAATTTCAATATTTAAGTGATCTAGTGAGATTCAAAATTGCAAACTCATTTCTTTTATAAATAATAGACTGTTTCCAGTAACCTGTCGAACTGAAACCTTATATATTCAATCACGGCCTTAAATATTGTATGAATGGATTCTTGATTCAATCCATTCTCTGAACAAAAATGAAAACTCATAGGTTAAAACACATTGAGACAAATACGTAATTATTCAGTTGACAGAAACATATTGCTCAAAGAAGCTTGTAGCTTGTGTGATATCTGGGGATGAGGGTGATTCCTTTGCTAAAATCACCTATGCATCTCCTTGCTTTGCCATATGTAAGGTGTTCAGGACAGTTCGTTCTGGACAGTTGACAACTATTATTCAGAGCTTGATATTCAGAGATTCACTTCGGTTCAGGTTACAGGAGAATACATATGAAACCATGAGTAGTATAACTGAAAGGATGTCCCATTTCTCAAGCTTGTGAATTTTGTGTATCATTGACGAATTATAAATACATTGTTCAAACTTGAAATCCTGAATTTTTTTTTTTTTTGACTGAATAGGGAGATACAGTATTTGTGGTTCGAAACTTAGTGAACTAAAAAGCGACAAATCTCATAGTCATCGGAAAGTAGAGGGTTCCTTGTGATTTAATGTAATTCAAGGATAGTTTTCCAACTATAAACTACTGTCTCGTGGCAACGAATAGTGCTTGGAATTATCCACTCAAATTCGCATTGCCATGAGGCCGGAAGCATACCTTCATCCACATTCGGATCCTGTTTGGAACGAATCCACTCATTTGTAAAACATAAACGGGACATCCTAATATCCTCTTTCCAATAAAGGTTCGATATGGGTAATTTGGATAAGCTCATTATTCCCTGTTCACCCACTACGACCCTCTCGTGATAGTTCAGCCTGAATCGCTTCTTCTTCGTATCTGATTACAAAGATCGATGCCGAATCAGGGGATAAAGTGAATTAGGATACTTTCTTGGACCAATGAAACTGAGACGACCAACGAAGAATGCTTGCTGGCTCGGCAGATTTTTATTCGTTTCTATTCGACGTCATACCTCGCTAGAATCGTAACGCTAAATTCACACACACCGGTTGTGGACGGCCGGAAACCGGCCGGTCGTCGAAATTCCAATAGTGAATCACAGGTGCTTATTGGACCTTGCACACACACCGACCGCTGAGCGGCGCCGGTCAAATGCCGGTCAGCAGCCGGCCACTGCCACTGCATCGCCGGCAGAACCGGTGAATAGTGGCGCACATGATTAAATGAACGCATGCACACACACCGATTTTTTGCCGACAATTCCACATGATAGCTCTGTGAAATTATAGATGCTCGTACGTATTGAACTAGTCTTCGAATTACTGGCTTATTGAAAAATGAATTTCATTATTGATAATGATGTCCTCATTTGTTTGATAGAGGCTCGACCTGTTTTATGGGACAAAACTTGCTAAAAATTCAAAGACAGGAATTGTAGCAGGGATGCATGGAGGGAAGTGTGCTGCGGTCTGAGGAGTGATTTCGAGATTATGGAGTATACAGCGATACAATAACCAAATCGAAACAACTCCTTTGAGATTCATTATTTTCATATAATCTCTTGTCATTCTGGAGCAACTGATTGTTTGACCGGCAAATATCCGGTGTGTGTGCAAGTATCTAGCATCGGTCGAATTTATGCCGGCCGTCTACAAACCGGTGTGTGTGAATTTAGCGTTAGGGTTTTGATCAATGTAGAATTCGGTTTGTGGCTTCGACTGACATTGACATATTTGATCGAAGTGCTCAAGAAACTCGGAATTTATGTAATGAACTTTATGCTCTATATTTATTTCTTCTTCAGCATAGTCTTTTTCAATATTTGGGTCAACTCCAGCAACTTCAAATGCACCTTTTAGATAGCTTATCTGTTAGATTCACGATAAGTTTGGTGCAATTGACCATCGACTAAAGAACAATGATGAATTATTAAGCTTGGGAAGAAAGATTTTAATGGAATGGTAGCACAGCTGTGCCTCGTGCTCGTGAGAGCACTCGAAGCCCTCTTGTGTTGCCCAGCACTGTGCTCTCAAGTCCTCTTTCGAAGCAGTGCTCAGTACATATTAATTGAAGCACTTCATCAAATGGCTTAGTGTTTAGTAATCCCCTAAGTGCTCCTGAGCGGATTACTAAGAACTAAACCCTTGTCTTATCTTGTCGTAACACAAATATATGCGATCTAGGCCGACGCCTTGAAACCTAGGATCTAGATTCGACATTCAGTCGAGTGATATAAATCTCACGTTTGTGTGTGACGTAAGTGCTCAGTTGCAAAGATCTAGTGAGTTTATTGAACGTGCTTTCGAATTTCGTGAAGATCTGTCTGCAATTATCAATACGATTGAAATAACCGCACGCACAACACTTCCTAGAAAAGTGCTTAGGAAATATCGAATTACTTTCACAAAGTGCTGAGTAATCCGAAGCATTTTGTGAAAACCGGTGCTTAGTGCTCGAAGCACTAATATTCAGTGCTCGACACAGCTCTGAATAGGAGGTATTGAAGTGAAATAATGAAACCAGTATGCATTTTCTACTCAACTCCATATAGATGCAGAATTAATTTCGAAACTTCAAATGATTCTCAAATCGAATGATTGGCCTCTATCAAAAAGCATTGTTCTGGTCGGGCCTCGTCTGTTGAACAATAAAAAATCTGTGAAGGATAAATAGCGATAACTCAATACGAAACAAACTAATCTCGCGCTTCTGGAATCGGATATCAACTCCGCCTTCAAATATTGGTTTATATTACATTCGGAAATCTGCCTTTTCTCCATACGAGGCGAATTTATAACCAGAAAAAGAATGCTAGCTCGCATATCTGATCGGAAACGTCGACAAGAAAAAATTGGGCCGTTTTATTTTCATATTCGGACGCATTGAATTCCAACAGATATATAACTTTGCCGGAATCGATGTCTGTCTGTGATATTCGAGGATACAAGCGAAATATATGAAAACAAAATACGCCTGGAAGACGTAAAACATAAGGAAAATAAAATAAATCGATGTCGGGATTAGTCTGGTACCATGACACTCCGGAATGTTATTCGGTATTCATGCCACCAGATGTCGCGCGAGCGAAACAAAGTTTTCGTTGATGTTTAGAATTCATATTGGATTTCCGAAAAAAAAAGATCATTATAACTTTTAAAGGCCCCGTCACCGATTCTGAAAATATTTTGCACAGTGAATCTATAGGACTGCCTGATACTACAGTCTCAATTACAGCTCTGGGAAGGCAGTGATTTTCGAGAAAAAAAATAAATGAAACTCATAAATATACTCTAGAGTGAGATCCCGGGGCCCCCAGACCTTACTTATTTTTGAAGTAACGAATTTTTCAGTATAGACAGTCTTATATGTGTTGAATAGTGTGTGCATACTCGCTATCTTGGCTAGACGGCCCGTTCGCAGGTAGCAGGTAGAAAAAGTGGACAAAAACATACCGAACTTGTCTTGAATTCGAAGAACTGATTTTTTTAAATGTCGAGCAGAATATTATGAAAAATATATATTTCATATTGCCAGACCGTTTCCGTCAGCCGTAATTCCTCCCAGACGCTTTAAATTTCAATAAAAAAAATCGCAGTTAGAAATATTGTTGCGAAATGGCCAGCTTCAGCACTTTTGTTAAATTCGAAGCACTGATTCTAATATATAACATACAGAATATTATAAAAAATAAATATTTCATATTGCCAGACTGTTTCCGTATGCCGTAATTCCTCCCAGACTCTTTAAATTTCATTAAAAAAATGAACTTTTCTTACATTTGAAGTCTTCAACTTTGAATATAATCCTTGGGGAATTATTTTAATTTCTTTTGTGGAAAGCCAGACCAATCCCAAGGGCCAAATATTCTGCAAGTTTACAATCAGAATTTTTATTAGTTTCCTAGAAACTATGAATTTTTTGCCTATGAAGTGTATGCGAGGAATTACGGCCCACAAGGCAGGTTCTACCAACATGAGGAAATTCGAACAACCCATAGTTATGAAACCTCTATCAATAAAAATATTGTAAAACGCCAGGTACGAGTTAACCTGACAATGAAGATTACGATTAAGATGAAAAAGATTATATTTTTCTATTTCTCTTATCATTATAATAATAAATTGTCATTACCATAATTTGATGTTGAAAACATACACTTTATGGGCAAAAAAATTAATAGTTTTAAAGGACCTAATAAAGTTTTGATTGTGTCTGGCAGAATGTGTGGCCCTTGGGATTAGTCTGGCTTTCCACAAAAAGTATCAAAATGATCCTCTGAAGACTTCGACTGTAAAAATGGTTTTCTTTTTCAATGAAATTTAGAGCACCTGGAAGGAATTACGGCTCACGAAAACGGTCTGGCAATATGAAATGCTTATTTTTATAATATTTTGCGTTACATATATAAGAATCAGTGCTTCGAATTCAACAAAAGTGCCGAATCTGGGCATTTCGCAACAATGTTTCTAACTGTGATTTTTTTATGGAAATTCAAAGCATCTGGGAGGAATTACGGCCCACGGAAACGGTCTGGCAATATGAAATATTTATTTATTTATAATATTTCGCGTTATATATAGAAGAATCAGTGCTTCGAATCATGGGCGCCCGCAGAATTTTTTCTCAGGGGGGGCCAAATAATGATTCGATGAGGCGCAGGCGAAATCAGTATTCGGTTTTGCTCGAAAATAAGGAGCAGATCAAAATCTCAGGGGGGGCCACGGCCCCCCCTGGCCTCCCCCTGCGGGCGCCCATGCTTCGAATTTAACAAAAGTGGTGAATCTAGCCATTTCGCAACAATGTTTCTAACCTGTTTTTTTTTTATTGAAATTTGAAGCGTCTGGGAGGAATTACGGCCCACGGAAACTGTCTGGCAATATGAAATATTTATTTTTCATAATATTCTGCTTGACGTATATAAAAATCAGTTCTTCGAATTTGAGAAAAGTTCGGTATGTTTTTGTCTATCTTTTCTATCTTCTACCTGTGAACGGGCCGCCTAGCCAAGATAGCGAGTATGCACACACTATTAAAAACGTATGAGACTATCTATACTGTGAAATTCGTTACTTCAAAACTAAGTAACGTCTGGGGGCCCTGGGATCTTAGACTACTCCATTCACCTCGGATACGGCTCTGATATAGTCTTATAAAGTTTAGTTTAACAAGGTTAGGTTATGTTAGGTTAGGTCATGTTCATTTTCCCTACCAAAAGTTGAAAAAAAATTTGTGAAAAATTAAAAAAAAATTGGTTAAAAAAAATATACAACAAAAAAAACAACTGGGCAAGGAACTTTATAATTACGCTTGATTTTATCATGAGAGTTTTTCCTGCAAACAAACCTCCGGCGGAACATCATCCATATTTACCCCAAAAGCAAACCCACCGACCTCGAACGTTGACGAAACGTTCTCTAAATTCCCGGCAACGTCCTGTGGGACCTATTCGCCCCATCCCTTCCCGCTGAACCGAACCGCCCTCTAATACGTCCGTATTAACCCCCTCCGTTCGCAGTTTCAATTTCCACCCAATCAAAAATTCATACCGCGCATTTGTTCCTCTCAGGAGCCAGACACACAATGCGAAATATCGAGTACGGAGTCATTTTTCCCGTTCATCCGTCAGCGGGGGACTCGATACCAGGTAGGCCCCGGGACGCTGGACGCTACTGCGTCCGCCGACATTGATATATGCGGGATTCATTCATTATGTCGGCCGAGTACATCGGCAAAGTCCACCGGAATGAATCATTGTCCTTCTGGTCGGAGCGGGCCCGATGAATGATTGAGTGACGACCTGACGTGGGAATAGGGAATATGGCGGATGCGGAGAGCAACAAGCTGTTTTCAGCACAATGGCGGTTGAGGCTGTTATTCTTTCCTCGTTCGTGTTGGGTTCTGGATGAATCCTCGAATTGACTTCACTTATCGGATAGCCGTCGTGAAAATCAATACGCGATAATTCCATAAAAGTTGACTTTACTTCACATGGAAAATAATTTGAATCGATATTACGTGAGCTAGCAAGGTCGAAAAATGAAATTCTCGTCGGCCAGTTTTTGATATGCCGTTCTTTTTGGCTCCTGGACATGAAACAATCTAGCTGGCTGGAGGTAGTGGTTGCGTTCATCAATGGGCGACGTTTCTATGTTGTTAGAAGAGTGATTTTTCAAATCATTTCAGTAAAGTTCATTTAACTTCTACTTTATTAATGAGACTTGTTGTACGATAGAACAAATTTTGTTAGTTACCGCGTTTGTTGCTAGATCGGTAGATCATTTTTCTGGTTGCTAAGTTAAACACTTACCGTTCAGCAAACGTTAAGTGAAAATGACTGAATATTCTTTAATATAATGAAATAACACAAACAATTCGAATTCAGTTCATTTAATATTTAAAGTGAAAGTACAATTTTTACAATTGCTGATGGAAATACCTTCCACTGAATTTAGTAGCCAGAAACCTACCAGAAACCTCTGCTGAATTTAACATTTCATGTTGGAACTCGCTACATTCAGTAGTATGCAAAATTTTCAGCAAAGTCTAGTTTATTTTCCAGGGAATCCTCAACGTTACTTTTAGCCATAGTCGAAGACCGCCATCCTACGTGTCGTTTTCGTCCTAATACCTTATTGGCTAAAAATGTGGCCGAAGTGCGTCTAAAAGAGTGGCCAGTATAGGCATTTGAAATTTAAAATTAAAAAAAGTTGCAATTTTTGACGGCCAACTCCCAATTGTCCCTTTGCCTAATACTTGATTACTTCATTTTCCGTTTTGATGTCTCATAAATAAATGTTCGCTCCTCGCATTTTATGGTCGCAGACGGAAATATTTTCTATATATTTCCAGGTAATTGATATCATTATCTCGATCGATAACTGTGAATGCCCTTACCGTTCTCTATACTGAATATACTATTCGAAAGATGAACCTGTTATTGCCAGAAATTTTCAATGCTTAATTCATTAAAGAGTAGCGTCAATCATAAAATCAGGCCATATAAGATGGCTTCTTGCTTTACCGCTAGCTGAATCCGGATGTCTCGTCAGAAAGAAACCTTACACAATTGACGAACAGCCAGCCATAAAATATCATATAAGACTCACAGACTAACCAATACATTGTACTTTTGTTTAGTTTCATAATATTCGAGGTTGTTCCATAGAAGATCTATACAGATGACTCAAGAAATTTCTGATAGATTCAGGTGTGGATCGAAAACGTAACTCCTGTCCAAAAAGTACCGGGAATTTATTATTTAACACGCCCGCTCTGAATTGATTTTGGATTTTTTTTATTTAGGTGAGCAGGACTGTATTTCATTTTAATACCAAGTTTGAGGGCCATCTGTAAAGCAGTTTCTTCACGGCAAGTGAGTCAACCTCTTAAGTGCGTGCTGATTCAATTGAATCAAATCATTGAATAAAAAGTTTGCCGTTAAAAACGAAATTTCTTGTTATCTATTGAAATATTGTCTGAGGAGGTCTTTGCATTTTCCTGAAAACTTATTTTGGGTTTTCCTACTAGTCACTGAAAGAAGAAACAATTGGAAATTTTTTTGAATAATATAAGAAAGTTATCTGCGTAAAACTTTGAGAACTAATTTGTGAGGGGCCAAAACTTTACGAAAAGAAATCGTTGTCTAACAATGAACAAAAAAAAACACTTTGAACTCTTAAGCGTAACGTTTCGGAATCGTGACAATATTTTAATTTTTCGATTGACATTTTGAAATTTCTTGTGCTGGCGCGTTAAAAATGTTGCAAAAGACGTATGATGATTTAGTTTTATCCGAAATCCGCGCATGTTATACGCCATCTAGAAAGTGCTTATACAAGATATTTTGAAGAATGGAACCAACATTCGCACATGTGTTTAGCTTCTAATGGGGTATACTTTGAAGGCGACAATACAAATTTTGTTGATTCAATGCAAATGTGTGTTTTATTTATCAATTCCTGGTACCTTTTTGACAGAAGGTACATCCAAGTTTTGTCAACACCACCGACGTTATCTTTTCAAAATTTAATTCCGCAGAAATCTCGACATCAAGGAAGCCGACAAGTGACCTTCATCTCCATTCCCACCACCTCCAGCATCAGCAACAACCCTAAGGGCGTAACAACTCGAGTTGAACTCGCTGTCAACACAAAAGACACGAAAAACTAACGCAAAACCTGGATTCAACGTCGGGGATGCTGGATCTTAACACGAACAAGACGCATACCCAAACCCCGACCCGCGGAACAGAAATTGGGAACATCCCGCATAATTCCCGTTCTTCAGCCTTCCATGGCCGCTGCTCTCGCTCTGCTCCCTTGCGGAATGCCCTCGCATTATCTTTCAGATGTGGGATACTAGCCAGGAGCTGTTCAGACGTGTTTTCCCCGGCGGAGCCATTATCCCGGAAATCCTGAGGTTCATGAAGAATTCACTTCGGCCATTTTACACCCGACTTGATAATTCCGGTCTTAAGGCGACGCCCGATTTGCATTCGCCGAAATTGCCGGTAATTTATGGGGTTTTAACGTTTTATCGCTACGGCGAGATTCGCGGTTTAACATCTTTTGTACCCGTGAAAATTGCGACTACAAAAGATGTCATTATCGTGCAGAGGCGGTCTTAGTCCAGATTTAGTAAAATGGGTAAACAATTTCTGTGGCCTCTCGCTAATGTTTCAATAGATTGGATCTTTAAAGTAGATCTGTGACGCTCATTCAGCTCATAATTTCAGTCGAAGGTAAAGTAATTTTTCTTCCAATAAATAGTTTATAAAGTATAGAGAACGGTAAGGGCATTTTACCGACAATTATTGTCTGAGATCGGTAGTCCTTAACGTTCGAGATACTTATAGCGTTTTCTGCACGATAGACACAATTTTACCTCAATGTACAAAATAATTATCTGACAAATTCATTTATTTGTGGCTTTATCAATGTTGTGTGGTAGTCAAATATAAGGCGTTGTTTTGGTGATGAAAACTTAATAGATTGTCAAAGTGACAATAATAAATCGAATTTACTAGCGTTGAAAAATGAGCGATATAGAATCTTCGGGAGATAATTAAATTCAAACAGCCTGGGAAATCGGCTGTTCTTCAGTTATTCCTGAGAAATCTGAAATCCGCTACGAGAGTACATACAATACTTTCAAGGAATGGATTCAGGCTGAAGGCAGGCAAATCAATGAAAAACTGTTACTGGCCTATTTTTTTCGAAGAATAGGAGAGCTGAGATGGCCTGGAAGTCTTTGGGCGGAATATTCAATGCTGAAAAGCACAATACTTTTGAACGACGGTATTGACATATCCAAGTTTGCAACGCTTATAGCATTCCTCAAAAGAAAATCTATTGATTACAAACCCAAAAATTCTGCTGTTTTTACAAGAGAAGAAATGAATAAATTCTTGAAAGAAGCACCATATGATATGTTTTTATTATTGAGATGTACATTTATTAATATAATAGTGCTTCATAAACTAATTATGTCCTTTCAGGTGGGAATGATATTAGGTATATTAGGGGCGTGTAGAAGAGGAGAGTTGTACAACATGAGCGTCAGGGACATAGAAGATCGAAAATCATTTTCAATCGTGAAAATTCCCAACACAAAAACCAACATTCAGAGAACATTCACAGTCACGAACGAGAAAATGATATCAATTACCTGGAAATATATAGAAGGCGAAGTGCCAGCATTTCTTTTTGAGATATCAAAACGGAAAATGCAGTAATCAAGTAATAATCACAAGTATTAGAGACAATTCGAAGTTGGCCGTCAAAAATTGCAACCTTTTTGAATTTAGAAAATCCAAATGCCTATACTGGCCACTCTTTTAGACGCACTTCGGCCACATTTTTAGCTAATAAGAATAAGGGAGTAGATGAATTAAGACTAAAACGATACGGTGGATGGCGGTCTTCGTCTGTGGCTGAAAGTTACCTCGAGGATTCCCTGGAAAATAAACTAGACTTTGTTGAAGAAATTCTGCATACTACGGAACGTAGCTAGTTGCAACATGAAATGTTGAATTGAGCAGAGGTTTTTGTGAATTCGGCTACTACTCAATCCAGTGGTATTTCCATCAGCAATTGTAAAAATTGTACTTTCACTTTCGATATTGAATGCACTGAATTCAAATTGTTTGTTATTTCATTATTTCAAAGAATATTCAGTCATTTTCACTTACCGTTCGCTGAACGGTAAGTGATTCACTTACCGTTCTGTGTACCTTAGCAACCAGTAAAAATTATCTTCCGATCTAGCAACAAACGCGGTAACTAACAAAATTCGTTCTATCGTGCAAAAAGGTTGTTTTTTTGCGGAATGTGTGTGGATTTGACTTAGTGAATCACAAACAAATATATTCATGAAATATGTTCGATAAATAAATATTATGTTTGCATATCGAAAAAACACATCCTACCCATAATGGTTGAAGCCGAACTTATTCATAAGAGTTCGATTCTGAGGCTCCGAGCTGATTTCATATTCCATCGAGTCGCGAGAAACAGTTCCGTCAAGTTTTCTGGTTTTCCCTCGCAGACATTCAAATTCGCCGAATGGGGATATGAAATTATTTTCCAAACTTCACACTAACAAGCCTCAAGTGTAATTTTGTCAAGTAATAACATTGTCTCCAAGTTGTACAATTCAAATCTTGAGTGCTACCCTCCTCCAGTCGGCGATGTCGGCAATACCTTTCTGTTTCTGCGTGGTTTATATTCAGACCGAACTTCTGAAACTGCCACGTATGAAGAACGGGACGTATTTGGTTTGTACACTCGGAAAGCCATCTCGATCTTGTGGGTTGTTGTTTGAAAAAGCTCGAAACTTCGACAATCTTTGCAATAGATGTTCAATATAGGTGATGAATGGGACAACTAAAATTGAATACATTTCGAAAGAAATGATACCAGGAAAAGGGTAAAATCAAAACAGACGATATAGTAATTGTAGTAGACGATTCTACATGCAGCGGAAGAATAAAATTCTTATCTGCACCGAAGAAGATGTCAAGATGAGGATAGGGTGGTGAAAGTCTGAAAAGAGGCCTTTTTCGAATAGCTTTGAATTCATTATATGAAATTAAACAAAATGGGATGGAAACTGACATAAATGGAAGGTCACATCTTTTCATTTAGAAGATATTGGGAATCATTTTTGCACCTGAATTGTAAACATCAATGAAAGGGAGAAAACTAAATACACAAAATGTAATAACCTTAAGGCTGAAAGGAACTCGGTCGATGTCTATTGGATATGTATCCTACGATTGAGCGTTTATAAAATGTGTGATCAATTTCAAGATTTTTTCCTGCCTTCTAATTCATGTTGATATAGTTTCATGTAGATAATAGTTATTTATGATATGAGTGTTAAAAGAGACGTTTTATTTTGTGAGTGAAAAAGTTCGTGAAATGAGCCCAGCGAATTGAACAATTTCACGAACAAAATAAAATCACTTTTAACACAAATACCATACAATGTTTTTTTTACAACTGCCCTATTTTGATGATGAAATGGCCGAATTCGCAATAACAATAAACTTCAAAATGCATTTTAATATTCAAAAAAATCAAAAGGTTGTTGTGAATGGCAAACGTTGCCAACGTTATGATTACTAACAAATGAGAAAAGACGCTGTCTTTTGAATTTCGTTCCTGTCCAATTTTCGTATAGGGTTTTTAACTACTTAATATGTTTGTCGAGAGTCCAATCATTAATAAAAGTGACGATTTGGTTGTTCCTCTGGATATTGAAGAGTCTGCAAGAAGAGCAAATCTGGAACTCCTACCTCAAAAATCTTTATAGGAGTATAATATTGCATAAAACCATTTCCTGGTCTGCTGTAAATTGAAAAATGTAGGAGGGAACTTCAGTGGAACTGTTTTCCTGGCATACTTTGAAGAAAAATCAAAAATATGGAGTCCATCAACTTTGTGGAGCAAATTTTCAATGATAAAGTCAAGCGCCCTTGTTAAAAATGGTGTGGATGTTAGTAAATATTTTGAGGTAATAGCATATTTAAAACGGAAATGTGAAGGATATCGTCCCAGAAAATCGAAAATTCTTACTCGTGAACAAGTTGAAAAGTTTATAAAGGAGGCACTAGCTGAGAAATACTTGATGGTTAAGGTTGTAATTTATTAGTGAAAGACATCGAAATAATGAATAAATCATTGGTTATACAACTTCCAAATACAAAAACGAAAGTCAGTCGTTCTTTCAGTATTATTAGGAAGTATGTAGACTATTTTCATAAGTTCTTTGCACTGTGGCCTTCTGTCATCAAACATCGTCGTTTTTTCCTAAAATACATGAAAAATAAATGCACTGCCAATCCAGTTGGTATTAATACATTTAGAAAAATTCCATCTATTATTGCCGAATACCTCAAACCGTCAGAAGCAAAGCAATATACAGGAGCAAATATTACGGATATAAAAAAACATGGTGGATGGAATTCTACGACGGTAGCCGAGGACTATGTTGATCATTCCATTGCATATAGAAATGTCATTGCTGACAAAATTCTCCCAGCCTCAACAGATTTTGGATCATCATCATCCAATATTGTTCTTCCGGTTTCTACAACTACACAGTTCATCAATGTCAGTAATTGTTCTAGTTTTACGATTAAACTTATGTTTATAAGTAATGATTTTTAAATATTGATAATAAAAATTTGCAATTGCTGAATTTTCCTGATCTGATTTCATCATAAAATAATGGAGTGCTAAAAATATTTTTAACACTAATGTTGAAAATATTTTTAACACGCTTCCACGTAAACAATCCATTTTAACATTGTTCGCTGTCATTTAAAGTGTCACTTTTAATGGCAGTTGTACAAAAACTAGTTTTTATTTAATTTTCATTATCATTTGTATTACATATATGGATTCTTGGGCCCTTTCTCTTAGTAGCTTTGTGAAGATGAGACTTAGAATAAACAGCTTTTTAAGGGTTTTTCTTGTATATGCAACAACCTGTTCAGATTCCAAACCACATTTCTTCTATCCGCAGCTCTCAACAACCTGAGCCATTAAGCCCTATTCGAATCCAAATTCCCACCACAAACTCAACAGTTTCCTCGAAGTCATACGCTGAAGTTGTTCGGCTCGGTCCCAATGCTGGCGAGAATGAAAAGGCTGAGACTTAACTCTGCCTGTTCGGATCGATCGCTCTGAGGAGTTCTATGAAGTTTCCATAAAGCATTGTAATCTCGCTATTGCAGGAAGCCGAAGTTCGGGGAATTGGATCCGATCGAAGGCTGTTGAGAGTTTGATGTATTTTTTCGTCGGTGCGACGCTTTGATGTGAACGTATCGACGGCAAGTTGGCGATACGTGAGCGCCGCGACGGCATGTTTGCAGCCTGAGTGGATGGGATTGGTTTTGAGGGGCGAGATTCCGCAGACGGAGAGGTCGGGTGGGATTGGTGGCATCCACGTGGAAGGACTTTCTTCCTCGGCATTATTAGTGCAGTAAATTTGTCCGAAAAATATGGCTCCAAGCATTTCTCGTGGAAATTGTTCAGAGGCTTTCAAAAAGCTCAGCCTGAAAAAAAGTCTTTCATCGCAGTGTATATACTTAATATGAAGAGGAGCAGACTTTTATAACCCGAACAATTGTTCAAGAAACTATCCACTTCCGAGATAGATGAAATCCAAAAAATCTTGACTACACTTCTTTCAATTTAGGATTTCTAAATTTTCCAAAAAACTCTTGGAGGAAATGCTTTGTCACAACTTTTCTCGGAGTTATGATTTCAAAATATACCGCGTTACATTGTTGTTCACCAATGTTCCAATTGAATCCAATCCAGAATTAGGCTTGCCTTAATATTCTTGAGAGAAATTGACCTATAGATATCCTTAGAACGTTATGCTCATATGAACCAGATGAAAATGTAGGAATTCTACTAGGAAAATTACTAGGCACCAGGTAATTTTATAAAATGTTTTATGAGTAGATTTAAAAAACACTGACAACAAGAACTCGGGATTGCAGTCACTGAACGCACGTCTATGATTTTTTCGTCTTATAAATCTTGTTTAACAACTTCTGAACAAGCGTCCGTCTATTCCGCTAAGTCTAAGAATCGCGTCCCAAGATTTCGTCTAACGTCTAAGTTTTCCGACTTTTGTCCGTCTAATCACTTCATCGAAAAATTCGTCTAATCGGTTCTTCTGAACCGCGTCTAATTAATTCTCCACGTTCTGACCGATCCTCTTGCCGTTCTCTGATCGACTCCCCGAAATCCTCTAATCGACTGTCCTTATTTTTCTCGAAGTACCCCCTGAACTGTTTTTCCCGCTAGACCTAGGAACCCTCAAGTTGATTTATCTCAGGAATCTCGATTCTTTGAATTGACATCTGGTAACACTCAAGAAATTTAGCGTCCAGCGTCAAGTGCCTCGAAACTACAATATCAACTAACCTATTCTAAATGAAATCTCGGATCCCACAATAATATTTCGAAATTCCTTAGAAAAGTGCATATTATTTTTTATGTTGAAAAATAGTAAGATTTCACTTATGTGTATTATTTTCCTAACTTCATGTATGAATTCATTTACCTATATTATATTGGTTGATCATAATGTCATTCTGTGAACATGTCTGAGCTCAGCTGATAGAATGTTTTCATAAAGTTAAAATTTTGTTTCAAACTCACAAGCAAAACAGAACACAGTTAGTAAAAAAATTGAAAGACGAATCTTGAGTAATGCACTGGGATTATATCACTGTTACTGAGCTTCCAACAAACTTATTTCCTAGATAATATTAATTATGGAAAGAAGATGTTGATATCGGAAAAATCATCATCACATAATTGAAATAGCTCGGTAAGCTTAAAATTATTCCTCTTTTTGGTTATATAATCACCAAGATTAAAAGTACGAATATTTCTCAGCAAAAAGTTATGGGCCAAAACTATCGTTAATGAAGTTTTGTACTACCTCGCATTGAAAAGTATACCTACACACATGGTCGTATGAGAAATAGAAAAATCAGCCGTTGAAGCTTGAAGGCTCTTTTTCCTCAATTTATTGGTCAAAAATTTTTCAGAGTACCGGCAGCCATGTAATCCTCGGATAAAGCACGAAAAAAAATTTTTTTTTTCAAATTTTTATTTTTGCTCTACTCGGATGGAATTTTTTTTTTGAGCTAGACAGATGCAAAGGCCTCATAGCCTGTTTATTCAGCCCTAATTTGTTTTTCAATACCTTCGAAAATGACCTTTTGTCTTCGAGATATCCAATTTTGAATGCAAAAGGACTCTTTTTCACATAACTGCCGATATCTCCGGAACTACTGGAGGCCTACCAAACCGAGAGCGGGATTTTCTTGCAAGAAAATTCCCTACAAAATTCTTTCATGTGCGATAAAAAAAATTTTTTTTCAAATGCCATTTTACCATTCATTGGTTTACGGACTGTACAGTTTGTCATTCGACTAATAACTGAAAAAATTTAATTAATAATTTTCGAAAAGATTAGCTCCAGTTTAAGAAACAAAAACCTTGTTCCCTAAATCCTTTCAAAATTTCAATCGATTGGTCCAGGAAAACCGCTCCACCAATCTATCTACCGATTCAGAAAGGCCTTTGAGTTACATTAGTCTGTAAAATTCTCTTGTAACCTTAGCTTTCCTTCCAATATTGACGAAGATACAATCAGTTAACCAACAAATGGCAAAATGGCATTTTCTTGCTCTTTTCTCACATTACCGTTACAAGTGACAAAAAATTTCTTTCTTCATTTAACATGATTGGTTTTTGTAGAAAATTTTCCGCAGAAAAAGAAACCGGCTGTCGGTTCGATAAGTCTCCAATTGTTCCGAAGATATCGGCAGTTAAGTGAGAAAGGGCCTTTTTGCATTCAAAATGGGATATCTCGAAGACAAATGGTCATTTTCCAGAGTGGTACAAAACAAATTAGACCTGAATAAACAGGCTCGCATCTGTCTAGCTCAGAAAAATTTCTGTATGCGCGTAGAGCAAAAATAAAAATTTCAAAAATTTAAAAAAAAATCTTCGTGCTTCATCCGAGGACTGCATGGATTCTGGTAGTCTGAAAAACTGTCAACTAATAAATTCAGAAACTAGAGTCTTCAAGCTCCGAAAGTTGATTTTTCAAATGATTATTTCTCACTGAGATACAACCTGTTGAAATACACCAAAAAATTTGAAAAATTTTTCTGTTCCTTTAATCGTTTTGCAGACATTTGATTTCACTGTTTCCGGGACAAATCCTAACTGCTATGATACCTCTTCAAACGAGAGGCCCACGTCTCAATCAGGTTCTCCCAGAAGATTCAAAACATATTTCCTTCTTTCAGGTTCAACACAAGCACTAAGGGACGTCAGAGTCACAATCCCCCAAGCTGCGCGGATTATGGACACAGTATCGCTCCAGTGCCGCTATGATCTGGAAGGAGAACCTTTGTACACGGTTAAATGGTACAAGGGCTCGAAGGAATTCTTCCGATTTATCCCGAAGGAGTTGCCCAACACGCAAGTGTTTCCACTGCCTGGCATCGATGTTGATGTGAGTATTTTCTCAGAATTCCTTTCATAGGGGAAAGTGGGAATAGTCGAAAAACAATTAATAAGTTTTCATTTCTGAACATCATTTTCTCCAACTGATTGGTACTTCGGATGAACTATTTTCTCATTTATTTGAACCACATCTCTGAGAGGTGCGCCATTGGAAAATTGATAAAAATTGTATGGTGAAATGCCTGAATACAAATTGGCGAATGCGCCGGACCACCATTGGCTTCTGTTAAATCTGATCATATCCGCAGCTTTCTAACTTTGTGCTCTCATAAGAACCTTCTCCATAAGATAAACACTACCACAAAATATAAATTCGTTTAGTAGGTTCAACTTTTCAAACGTGAGGCTCTTAAAAAAGTACTCCGTTTTTTTTAATAGATATTGTTGCTAAAATTATAGGTTTTTAGAAGTGCAGGTTTCATATTTGCACTGGTAGCGGCTCTTACGACAAATTTGAACAACTCAAAAAATACCCCAGAAAATTTTCATTGAGTTTTCAGAAACTGTCTTCATATTTCAGTTGAGCAAATCAAACGCGAATGAGGTGGTGCTCAGACATGTGCAACCCGAAGTTACCGGCAAATACAAGTGCGAAGTTTCTTCGGACGCTCCCAATTTCTACACTCTGGCCGTCGCTGGATACCTCTTCGTTATTGGTGAGTACAACTATTCTTCTCCCTGTGTCTGAAACTTCTTATCAGCAATCAACTGAAGAAACCTTCAGCATTTCATTTCTCGTAGGTCTAAAAGAGTCATGTATCTTTTGAGATTAGATTATCTCAAGAGACGTTTCTGCTTTCTTCACTGGGTCGTTAATCCAATGGAGTAGCAGTGCAGAATTCAGTAGGTTGAAAGGCTACTAAATTCAGGGTTGGTTTTTTAATTGTAGAGGGTTGTAAATCCTCTACAATGGGAGTTAAACACCACAAGGTGGTGTTTCAGGTATTTATTGCGAAGTACAAAGTGAAGTTGAACTTAATGCTGGGATTATTATTGTAAGTATATATATATATGAAAAATATTCGCAGATTAAGGGTTTCATCATACTCGTATGTTCGTTGGGTATTGCTGCAATACGCTACTACGAGGAAATTACGCCACGATAAGGAAACTAGGCCGTGCATCGCCGTAGTTATGTGGAAATTCCGTTTTAGTAGGTCGAGACTTCTGATATGTTTGATGTGAATTAAACAGGTCATATAATAAGGACTGATATTTCCTAGGAAAATGTTTGTTTTTTGGCCACCTCCTTGCAGACTCATATAAAATAATTAATTTCATAGGCATGAGAAATTTTGAATTAAATCCACTATGTTCTGATTATCTCACACAATTTCCATCTCCAGTACCTTCATTCCAGAAAAATGCAGGTTGTTGTGATAATCATTACACCTAATTTCCTACTACGTTTTTTTTCGAAAAACCCAAAGAATCATATCGAAAATTTGAGCTGTAAAGAGTCCCATTTAGCTAGAGTTCATCGAATAATATCCATTTGGCGCTTCCGTTACAAACTCTGTTCGATATTGATTAAATTCAAGGTAATGAAACGGATTGGGTAGACTAGGCAACGCATGAAAATATAAAACTCCCAGTCATATATGGAATATACCTAAAAGCTATATAGTTACACCGAGAGATTGAATATAATTTTTCCATCATGAAGAATACTACTTGGATGAAAATCTGTAGAACATGCCTACATAAACGCATAAAAAACCTCCACAAGATCAGAAAGAAAGAAAATGCGACATGAAAAAATGTGCACATGAAAAATCGAACACAATACAAAGTAATGAGGATATCTGAAGCAAATTATTGATACATTTTCCAACAGGAACACAAAGCTCTAGAAACTAGAACGTTTTCCTGCTTTGATTTTCGACGGATGTCTATCTATAGAGAGAAAGTAAGCCGATACAGTTGACGAAAACCGAACTCTCAATGACCACGTTGTTGAAGCCAAACTTTCTTGAAAAGACATCTTCGGCATCTAGCTCCGAACCCTAAGAGGAACTTTTGCGATCTTCAGAATATTCAAAGCCTACCCTCCGAATTTCCCAGACTTCGCCTCATCTTATGTTCCACAAATTGACCACAGTGAAAGTTTTCTCCTGTTCGCCGATATCTCGGCTCTTCAAGGAGTTTCAGACAGGGGAGAAGTTTTCAATTTTAATTACCGCGACAGCATCTCGTCACAATTCCGAGACTATCGCATACCTTGCTGTTGTTTCACCGCCGTCTGTTCAAAGTTATTTCTGTACCTTTTTGAAAAACCTCGACGATCCGTAGCCAAAAATACACTGCGCAAAAAATTTAACGCACATTATGGAAATCTCAAATTTATTCTACAACTGAAGGTGTTCTCAAGGATAATTATTTTTATCAGAATTATGCATGCATATGTTATCCACTTTCAACTTTTTTTTTCAATACAGATGTTCTTTCCCAGCAGGAATAAAAAAAGATGATATTATCAGATTTTGAATGTATTGGCTCCATTCTAAAATCAATTGTTCTCGATCAATTCTAGTGATCAATAGTTTTTCTTTCGTTTGATTTTCTACACTCGATTGCTATGCAACGCGAAACACGCAATTTGACCCAAGAGGAATGTGACCAAGCGGTAGTTTTGCGAGAAGAAGGGTGGACATACACAATAATTGCAGAAAGGTTTGGAGTTTCCCATGCAAGTTTGTCCAGAATAATGCAGCGATCCAGGGAGACAGGTATGAATGTCTGAAGACCAGGACAGGGTAGTCCACGGGTAACAACTGCCATTCAAGAACGTTGCTTGAGAGTTGTTTCGTTGAGACAACGGTTTGCAACCTCTCTCTTCCTTCAAAATCAGTTTGAGGAAACTCATGGGGTGCACATTAGCACTCAGACAATAAGAAATCGCCTCAGAGAATATGGTTTAAGGCCTCGTGTCGCGGCAAGAGACACCCCAGCCCATCGAAGGGCGCGTTTGGATTTTGCTAGAGAGCATATCCATTGGGAAGAGGCCGATTCGGAAAGAGTTCTCTTCACAGATGAGTCAAGATTCTGCCTCTACCATTGTGATCGACGTTCCCTTTTATACAGAAGTCCACATCATGAAAGATATGCTTCGTGCAATTTCCTGAATAGATACTACTGGTTTCGGGGAAGGATCGATTATGGGAATGGGTGGAATATCTTTGACTGCTCGCACAGACCTAGTGGTCGTTGATAATGGAGCTATGAAAGCTGATAAGTATATAAGGAACATTCTTGAAGATCATGTTGTGCCATTTGCCCCATACATTGGTGAAAATTTCATTTTTATGGACGATAATGCCAGACCCCATCGTGCGCGCATCGTTCAGGAGTACCTTGAAGAGGTTGAAGTCTCTCGAATGGAATGGCCAGCAAGAAGTCCAGATCTCAATTCGATTGAGCAGGTTTGGGACAACCTCAATAAATGACTGAGAAGTTCAAAAAATCATCCAGCTGCTTGTAATGACTTAGGAATCCAACTTGGAGAAATCTGGGAAGGATTAGATCAGAACATTTTAAGATCACTCATTTTGAGTATGAACCATCGTTTCCGAGCTGTAATTAACGCAAGGGGTGGAAATACCAAGTATTAAATCACTCATCAGCATTTCAGTATTTTGAAAATTGTTCATTCCTCTTCTTTCACATAAGATTCGGCGAAATCCTGAATTTTTCTTCCATTTAATGCGTCTTGTTTCGTTCAAAACCTTCCGGAGAGAACATAAAAAATTAGTTATGAAGTCAATGTAAAGTGAACTTTCATTAGAATTAAGAATCTCAGAGTGTGCGTTAATTTTTTTGCGCAAAGTATTTTGAATATTTCAGCTGATTATCGATACGGAGGAAAACACTCAAGAATACGACGTCAATCAGGATTATTTCCTTCTGCACACGATACACCAAAATTGAGGGAAACAATGCATGGGGACCCAAACTAGAAAAATAAATCACACCAGAAAATGATTGCTTATCGTGCTTGTGAATCACCATGATGATGAAACGAACGAATCGAATCACGAAATTGAAAAAACACCCGAATTCGTTCAAGAGAAAACGTTCGCATTGTTCCAATCGTTATTCCAGGAGTAATCAGATTATCCAATCCTCCCGAATTTTCCACGAATCGACGCCTTTCGAAATATCGCGAAGGGAATGTTGACAAGGAGGTGAAATATATAAATTTCGGATGAATAATGGCGAGAAGAAACGGGGCCGTTGTCTGGATCTGCCTGCATTTCGGGTCTGCCATTCTCTCGAAATTATCATAAAATATTCACTGGAGTGACTGTATTATGAAAGGAATGAATTACAGTGGCGCCCGCGTAAGATAAATCATTGTTTTCTCGGTTGCTCGAAAGAAATAGAATATGAGGGGTGAGAGGACGAATTGTCGATACGATGGACCGAAGAATGAATGAATCGAGAAAAAATAGTAATAAAAAAATCATGAAATATTTGTAACTCCCCCGATTCGGGAGCTACTGCGTGTCCAAAAATGTCACCATTAATTTTTCCTTACCAAATGTTCTGTTCAATATTCCTTATGCTATCAGAAATATTGCTTCTTTCATTATTGTGTCATGAAAATTTTTTTTCCCATCTCAATACCACAGTTCCAGTGACAAACTGAATTTTATTTAAGGGATCATAGTTACTTTCGCCTTTTATCTGCGTTCGTTTGAATTTCTTCCCGTTGAAATTCAGACCACTCGGCAGAGATCACATTGCGTCAACCCTTGCAAGGTCTGTCGCAATAGTCTTATGTATAGATGTAAAAAATATACTAGGAATCATAGGAATTTCCAAAGTCAATTTTAAGTCGAACCGCATATCGAGTCAGCATCATGAGAACTGGTTGAAAATTGAATTCAACTTTCTTATTTGAAAAAATTTGCTGGCACCGGAATCATCCAATTTATATGTCGCACTAGTTTTATGTAGAGATATAAAAAATATACAAGGAATCATAGGAGTTTCTATAGTAAATTCTAAGTCGACCCCCATATCGAGATAGCATCATGAAAACTGGTTGGAGATAGAATTCAAATTTCTTACCTGAAGAAATTTGCTGGCATCGAATTTCAATGGCATCAACTCGTATCAGCTATCGAAGCACTGAAAAGAATGAAGT
The DNA here is from genome assembly GCA_038502775.1 of Hippodamia convergens. NCBI lineage: Eukaryota > Metazoa > Arthropoda > Insecta > Coleoptera > Coccinellidae > Hippodamia > Hippodamia convergens. The sequence continues at coordinate 15,624,591 of CM076607.1, read as the reverse complement.
TAATTAGATGGGGAATTGAACCCGGTAACAGCTTGCAGGTGGTAATCTTACCATCGTGAAAATTGAGTATCCTGTCTATTGCTGAGTGTCCTAGCACGCATCTTAAATTTTTTATGGTTGTTCATTGTTTTGGCACCACACGTAATTGAATCACATGGAGATCATCTGAAGAGGAATACACTGCAAAAAAACATGAACGATTACAACAAATTTAAAATCAGGTGTCGATGTGATAGAATGAAAAATAATCAGAATTTTCCTCTCCTTGAAGCGTTTTGGTCTTCCGTTGACATACAATACATTTCGTGAATGTAGTTTTGAGATGTATCAAAATTTACAAATTTCACCAACGGTCATAAAATGTCAGAATTTTCTTGATACTAAGACCCTAACGAAATGGAATGTATTTCGTGAAAAAATGAATAATTATTCTGAAACGAGAGGATTTCAACTCATATTGCGTTATTGTACAACTCCACGAATGGACTACTATTCCCACCTCACCCATTGAAGAATTCTGCCCATCATATCAAAATCCTTTCAAACTTGTGATCTCCTACTATATAGATTAACTTTTCTGGTCCAATGGATCTGAAACACTATTTGATTCTCGTATCTCGAAGAAGAAAGCACTAAAAAAAAATTTTACTTCAGAAATCGAATAATGTGAGGACTAAAAGAACTTTTCAAATCAAAATTTAAAAAAATTGTTGATAGATACCAACCTTACCACTTGATGAATCTTTAAACTTCGAAAACGCTCTTGGAGTTCCATTTTCACTTCTGCTGACTACTCACCATCACGAAATGCACCCAGATAGAAAACACTGAGAAAAATTATGAGTTGCTATAGGAATATGGTATTGAGATTAGAGGGGAACTGTATGACGAAAAAGTATGAAGGTACTGACCTTTTCAAACTGAGAAAACCCATCTTTTCTTTCAGTCCGTTGTTCAACCTGGTTTGTTCCTACCATATTCTTCCATTCGGTAAGAAAAAATTGAAGAACTCAACATATTCCTGAATATTATCACTAGATGGTAATACAAAAGGAATGTTCGCTCAATGATGGATGTCGATCCGAATATTGGGGGAACCATACTCAGAAGATCCTTGGTTCAAAAAAAAAAAACCTGAAAAGGAAAATCCCGAATGAGAATTGTAATTCATTTTTTAACAGAAATTTTTTAGGAAGATTTTTTGCAGTCTCGAACGATTTCAACGAATGCTTTCGCTCGTAATTTAATTCTGCATTCACTGCAATGATTCTTTCAACGGCAGAGACAGGAAGAATGGCAGCTTATAATAGCCGAATAGGATTACGTCTGGTTGAAGCAGCTTACAACCGAAGACTTTCATTTAATAAGCTCATTTTTATCAAACGAAAAAGCACTTAAACTCGTCATAACGAAGTTCATGACATGCCTGAAATGATGTGAATGGATCGTCAACATCCCTCATATATAACCCATTTAAATAAATGCGGCAGTATAAATGCATTTTCGGCTTTTTGTAGACTTCAGAGGGCGTAATAACTAGTGTTCATAGTCGAAAAAAAGTCTTGAAAAATTCATCTTTTCTCATTTAAACCCAGCATAAAGTGCAATAAATCATTATTTCATAACTATATGAATATAACCGATTCATTCAGGTTTATCTGCATGCTATATGCCTTGATGAAAAGAGACATATTGCTTTACGATTGTGAAAATAAATGAGGAAAATAGTTCTCATGATCCTATAGAATTTCCCTCTTTTCGAAATAATCTACTCTCGCTCCCAAATTCCTACAATTGTCTGAAAATTTCACAGTAATCTCTACTAAATTAATTTTCGATGAGTTCACAGGAAAACTCAAAAATATGTAGGTCAAAAAAATTCGCAGGGTGGATGCCCAATCTTTCCGAAAACTTCGCATTTTTGGCATGAAATAAAGCCTTCATTCCTTGCGAGTTAAATATGAGAGATCTCCAATGTGTTATACCTGCTAACAAGTAAAATTCAAATTAAAAAAACCTGTTAACGTACTCATAAAATTGCATACATTTATTATCCATTGCCTTATGCGCATATTATCCGTATGCGGAATGCAAATTTTCCATAAAATAATTCACGAAATTATTTCATCCTCGAAATTCAAATGGACACAATCAATTTGTTGTTTAATGATAAATGAACACACGATATGAAAATATGTCCCAGAAAAGTAAACATTTCAATAATGTACATTCAGTACTTTATCCGGATAATGATAGCGTAGACTGGAGTACATTCTAGGCCATTACAATGAAACCACAGAATGTTAAATTCTGTATTCTCTCGTATTGAAATCTGATTTGATTATGAGATCGTTGAATTGACGATTATGTTTCGAATTGAGTCTTCATAGAGTTGGAATGTATTAGAGTTATTTCAGAGAGCACAAAATACCCATCCTCCGAGGTGCTGTGCCAACTCCAAGGAGTCATGGACCAGAAAATTTCATCAAGTTTAATTTTCCGACGATTCTGCCAGTTCTCAAGCCGGCTTAGAAATGTTTATGAGCAATTTGTCTCGGAAAATAACGATTTTTACGATTGAATACTCCACCTTCCGATAGGGAATTCCAAGCGAAACCATAAAAAGAAAATATAACTCGCATCAATCATGTGGACGGAGCATTAATCGACTTTGTATTACGACGTTAAGATGGATCTGTTTACGTTTCTGCAGGGCTTAACCGAATCTTCGAACAAAAACAGGAGCACGACCAAAAAAATAAGGAGTGGAGGACGACTGAATGGTTATTTGCCACCATCGGGGGCATAAATACCGTGAGTTATGAGGTCCTCAACGATGGTGATCGATTCGACGTTCTGAAGAGTTGCCAATTGAGATGAATGGTGGTGGGATTTTTGCTGATTCATGGGCCAGAGTTATCGGTATTTTCGGGGGATATGGGAAATCGGGGGACGTGGAATAAATTTTGGTACACGGATTTCTGTTTGAATCACTTTTTCCGGCGAAAAAGTTCTTTATGGGGTACCCAAGTAAGATCATAATACGTATGTAACTTCCTGGTATTCCCTATTTTGGCTGAAAGTATTAAGGAAGAAAAATAACAGCTAAAAAAAGAATTTTGAGAAAACTATATTTCATTTTTGATGAAAGATTCTAGCAAATGAGAAAATAATGGTTGTGAATTAATGAATTACTAGCTGACCCAGCAGACTTCGTACTGCCCCAATCAATGAAATATTGAAAAAGTTCCTTTTTTACCTCTTAAATGAAGAGAATTCTATTGATGTATGAATAACGATGTACATACCTATTTCAATGCAATTACATTTTTTGTATATTTTGTATTTTTTTGTATTCCACCGAATATATTTCCTTTTAAAAAAAACCAATGGTTAGTACAACTTTATTCATCTCAAAGGCGAAACAAATTTCGCCGGGTCAGCTACCTTATCTAATTGCCAATTGCCACAATTGGTCCCACCACCAGATCCCCTACGCTCTTTAGTTTCTGGGATAGGAAATGATTCTTAACACTTCTTGGCCAACATTATACCATAAAAATGTATTATAATATTTAAGTTGCTTTTTAATTTATCGATTGAGGCAGTACGAAGTCCGCAAGTTACAAACATAATTATGTATACCAACTTTGAGAGCAGTTTTTCGGTTACGTGAATCGGCACTGACTTTTGCGCAAAGACCTTAGAAATCCAAAGCTAAGACGCTTAGGCAACTCAAAATACACAGTTTACATTGCAATGCCATCTAATGGCGATGTATAGAATAGGGATCTGTTCAAGACATTTCGTCATACAATTTTCGATAGTGTTCGGAAGAAAATGGGTGTGATAACACATGGACTTTGATGCGTTAATATTATTATAAAATGTAGTTCACCGAATTAATATCAAATATAATACTTACACGAGAACGCTATCAACCGTAGCGACATCTACCCCACCGTAGAAGAATTCAACAAAAAAACTTTCATAACAAACAGTTCATCCAATCTTTCGTTATAAATGGTATAACCAACAATATGGCCGACTTAGTCAAAAAAGAACACATGGAGTTTCACAACAATTAATTTTTCATGTTGAATGAAATTCAAGTGCATATCAAAAAAACAAATGGAGAGACATATCAATACGTAGAGAATGAAGTATACAGATTTGAAAGGCTTCAACGAACATATCTACTAGCTATTGAAGATATCATATATTATCCGCAAATTATGTTAAATTCCTTTTGTTCATATCATTTTCTTCTCCTATAATTTTTTTTTGGTGAAGGACAGTTATGTTTGTGAGTATTTCAACAGTTTGATTTAATGTCGGTTTCGTGTTGTGATTTTACCGTTCAAGTTTGAATCTCATTTATGCAATTTTCATTTCTTAGACATGTTGTCTATTTACTTTCTCGATTTTTACATTTATTATTATTTTCCAAGGACAAAAAATGTTTGCCTTATTTTGTTTATATATTTTCATTATTATTCGAACAGAAATTTCTACATACATGCTTAAGAAATCTGTGTTTTGAATATAATAAGAGAATACAATGCTTGACCCAGTGTTGGATTATCGATGCTACTAGATTTCGCCTTGATAGTGCTATATCAATAGTGAATTCACTGCAGAATATATTTCATGAAGGAATTGAATCACAATGATAGGTTGAGTTGTAATGACATAATACTTTACACCTCATCCTGTAAATAATCACCAAAAAGATCTGTCTCAAGAAATCGCTGAATATTGTATACTACTACTATAAAAGCTTGCCTGAAAAAGATATCATACCATTAGAAATTAGCCATTTGTTACTCAAACGGGACGCGACGAGAGCCAAATAGAACGTTGGTGCAGAAAGCAATTGCCAGGAGGGGTAGACGCATATATCAATCGGAAAAATTTGGCGTGAAAAACAAACTGATTGAGATTTATGGTGAATTCTGGACAGCCCATCCATCAGGGTGGCTGCGAGACTGAGGCGTAAGAAGGGGGATTAACATCTTTCAGGCTGGAACGTTGGGGAAATTCGGGCCTAATGGGAGAATGGCCATAAGTCGGTGTCTGCTTTTAGGTTGAGAAGGGATGTGTCCAAACGCTTGCTTATTTGAAACGCGGGAAATTTGTCGGATTTTCATGTACCGAAAATAATATTGAATTTGGTCAGTTGATAATCTCACTACATGGCTGTTGCAATGTTTTATTTCTCTGTGAATTCGAGAAATATATACCCGACTCGAAATTTATTGCAAAATGCTTTTTCACATTCGATAATCTCCGTCTTCACATAGGTGCTTTTTTTTTAACAAAACAGTTCTGGGTCCTTCATGTACACCATCTGGTGTATTGTCAAAAGTTAGGTCGTATCATGGTTTTTAAGGTGTGGTAGTCCTACAGCTAGAAATTTCACCAGCATATACAAGCAATCTAGACCAAATAGATATTGGTATATACATGTGAAAACAATGTCGTATTGTAGGATTTTATGTGAAGCCCAAAATTGTTTCAAATCCCCAGAGTTCTATAGTTCGGAACATAATGAGAAGTCAGCTACAGCTCCTCTATATGATTTGCGGTGATTACAAAACATCAAAGATGAAAGAGTTGGAAAGTCATGACCTGATCGAAAGTTTGATGCTGCAAATAACATGGGATGTCTTTGTTGAGAAATGAGCATTGCACTACTCAGACCTCATCCGCAGCTACGCCTATGGTTATGTCACAGCGCCACGTCCACTCCACTCCGTACAGCTCTATGGTCAGCTGATTGACTGCTCGCATCAAATTAGTCTCCTCTATATACTTATCACCTGACAGATTAACTCCTGTTCATTAATTGAATCAATTAATCGTCCTCTTTTGTAATTCAGCTCTGTCTGTAAATAGACCTCCTCTATTTGAGAAATGTATTATGGTATATTTTTGCAGTTCTCATAGATTTTGCAGATATCTTTAGACTCCTCAAATGAAAGTGATTACTTGCTTCAAGAATGAACATTTTCTGTAATAATGAATACTGATTGCATTCTCATATGCATCTCATTATCTTAATCAATTCATCTCATTTCTCAACTATTCACTTCTCATCACACTTGCTAATTATTGTTCTCGAGTTTCAGATTAATGAAAATCCTCAAACGCAAAGGTGAATCATGGAATCAGACTTCTCTCTCAATAAAACCAAGTGAACTCCTCTAAAATATTTGAACGATCATGTAGATTAAACATTGAACCTGATTTACAGTCTCAGTCTCTGCTTCACATTGAACGGTCTCCTCTAATATTGGTAAAATCATTGAACTGGTATGATCTCCTCAATATGAACAAGAAATTCTCAATTTCATTCATCTGAATCTTTTAGCAAGTAAGATCACAGCTTTAAATGTCGTCTCAATTGACTGATTAGCATGACAGATTATAAATATTGATTTCTCGATCATGATATTTTCTTATTTATAATAATCTCAATGAAGAACAGACTTAGACTAAAAAGTTTTCGATACACGTATCTCCTCTAAGGCCTGATTTCACTTTAATTACAACTCAGCCTACCCTAATGATTCATTATTCAACCTCCTTTTTTCTGATGGAAATCAATTTCGATAGCTTCATCACTGTAAACGTTGAGTTTGATTTTAAATTAATGGAACTATCTCAAACTCCAAGTCTCACTTCATCTAACCTCTCATTTTGAACATCTCTAGATTACCGCTATTTTGAGTTGAATAATTCACTCTGAGTTTATAGATGACTTCAATATTTTTATTTTTACTGTATCAACTTCATGCGGGTGACTTTTTCATTTTATGATTGTGAATGTTTTTGGAAACGCTTGGCGTACCTCAAATTTTGGCCAACACTTGGTAAAGTTACCATGGCAGTCAATACTCTCTATAGAATGTCTTCAATTTTTACTGAGTACGGGACTATCTGAACTGGTTCATGCCAAACTATAATTTGGAAAAAGACTGAATCCTGTGAGGCTACCAAGTTAAAAACACATTTACGGAAGTAGAATTCCTTTCTGGTATAATCTTCGCAAACATTCCAAAGTCACAGAATACCTGATGAAACTGCAATATCCTGCATATTCCATTTGCCAATTTGTAATTTGTATTATCGACTGGTAAACTGATTAACACGATCAAACATTCGATTAAATCGGAGCCGCTCACGCCCGCCGATAAGATAAGCGGGCCCTAGTTTTAGATTTCCATTACGGAATTGTTAGCTTTAAAGCTGTGGTCTCTGGCCTGTTGCGTTTACTTTGCGGCCCGGACTGTGGCCAGGTCGGGTATTTGCATAGAGCGATATTATCGTATCCTCTCGCCCCGCTTGGCACGGCACAAGGCCGATTTTGTGTATCTCTTTGAGAAGAAAGTATCCCTCGGGCATAACTGGACCCGTGTATGGCTGTTCCCCGGGTAATTCGCCAGAGATGTGCGGGATCAGTGAAATTATGACCATTCGACCGGATCGCCGCGACTTTAAAGTACGGGCTTGCAGGCCGTTTCCTCCGGATAGCAGTGCCTTGAAAAATTTCTTTGAGGTTGTTGGCAGGTGGGTTCAAAGGGTTTTGGATGGTAGAAAGACGAGAGGGTTGAATTAAACATTGTGTTTTTTCGAAATAACCCTTTTTTTGACAGGTGGTACAACACAAGAGCAATAAATTCAATGGAAGTGATGTAAGATTTGTATTCCATATACAACAACTTTTCGGCATCAATACCTTTCTGAATCGTGTCTGTCGGAAGTTTTGACAGAAACACCTGTGATGAATCATAATATGATAAACTGCTCTACAAGAGTTAGGGATATCGTACCAAATCGTTTCGAAGAGTATGTAATCTTCAGGAAAATCACGGTAAATTATTTGAAACTCAATAAAAACTTGAACCGATCCAATAAGAATCAGTATAAGACATTTCGTCAACCTGAAGTTTGGTTCTTTGCATATGCTTCATGAATGTTCTTATTTTGAAATGGAGTCAGTTTATCAACTGTTTCGATATGAAAAGAGTTTCCTGAAAATGCCAAGACGTAAATTAACAAACGCTGAGGTTAATAGGGCTATCGGAATGCTAAAGGGTGGCCTAACTCAGGTTGTTGTAGCGGAAAGGCTCCAAGTCAACCAACGTGGCTTGGTGGGCGACGAAAAACAACACCTGCTCAGGATCGTTTCATGACCGTTTCGGCGAGAAGAAAACCTTCAAAAGTTTCCATCCAAACCATCAGTCATCCAATGTGTGATATCTCGACTTTGGAATAGGTTCAGGGTGACAGGTTCCTATTGGAAATACCAAGGCTTGGTAGGCGACAAAAAACAACAACTGCTCAGGATCGTTTCATCACTGTTTCGGCGAGAAGAAAGCCTACATCTACATGTAGAGTGCTACAGAATACTCTTCAAAATGCAAATTGGTTCCAAGTTTCCATCGAAACCATCAGACTACGTTTGAGGGAGGTGAATCTAGGTTCTAGACGTCCATTAAAAGGAGTCCCATTAAGAAATGACCATAAGCGTCAAAGACTGGAATGGGCAAGGCAACATATCAATTGGAACGATCGATGGCATAGTGTCTTTTTCACTGATGAATCCAGATATGAAAGATTTTCAGATTCTCGAAGAATAAGGGTAGGGACAATCCCACGAATACCTCGTAATCGTCGCTATGTCCAAGGAGTCCAGCCATTCCGAAGGGTTAGTGTTATGGTATGGGCCGGGATATGTTTCAACGAGCGCACAGATCTACACATTTGTCCTGAGAAGATGACCGCGTTACACTGTGGGGACCATGTCATTGACAATGTTTTGCCAAATTTTCACGCTGCTATTGGAGAAAGTTTTCAATTTCTAGACGATAACGCTAGACCGCACCGTGCAGCCATAGTTGAGAATGCGCGCGAGGAGCTTGGTATTCCATATTGACCAATACCTCTGCACTCACCAGATTTGAATTGCTCAGAACATGAATGGAATATGCTCCAAAGAAGATAAGATAATTATCAACCTACCCCTGAATCCTTAAATGATCTGAATTGCTTGAATTCTGTGGGAATAAAATTTCGTTATTTAACTCGATTTTTTTAACCACCCTGTATGGGCTGCAGACCGACAGGCTATTACTTATTTTATTTCCTGCAACTTGAAATCATATTATCATGAATTTTCATCACAAAATTTAAACTATATTTTTTTAGAATTTAAGTTAATATCCCTAACTCATGTGGAGCAGTTTATATGAATTCACGATAAAACTGAGCTCAGAAAAAACTACTCATTCGAGGATATTCGTGAGAAAAAAATAGAAGCTGGTCATATACTTGCCCATAGAATCGATCTTAATTGTCAACAGAAATTGTTAGAATTTTTCATCATTCATTTAATCTACACAGAGTTTTAGCCACTAATAATTTCTCAAGAATTCTCAATGCAGTTCCTCAGTCTTCCTGCACTTTCAGTCGTACTCTTGATGAACATAAACGTTTGAGAAAAAACCTGAAGAGAAAAATCGCAGAGACTGAAATTCTGCAAGCCGGTAGACCAAGAAATCTACTCTCTATTTATTATCTATCTATGTACTTTGGAATACAATATTCAAAAATTTTCAGAAGTTTATTCAATTTCAAAGGTATACAGATGATTCTCAAACCAATACAGGGGCGTTTGGATTTACGGGGCTAGTTTAATCATTCGATTCGAATGCTTAAACTGGCTTCCATTGAAAAATGTCAGTTAAGCTTACTATAATCTATTTTTCTCACAAACTCATATATATAACATAACCCTTTCCTCCACTTGCCACTTCTATTATGAGGTCCATCAAAAATTCTGTGTTATAAGATGTCCAACAACTTCAATTAGAATAATGGGGCTTTAACGATCACGAGAATAGAAGATGATGTTTGAGAAGTGCAATTTTCAAGGGCATTTTTATTGTAGTACTCCCATTCGAGCAAGGAAAGCGAGGGAACCAAAACTGCAATTTTCCCGATATCCAACCCCCGGACGACAGAAATATCGACCGAGTCTCCAGGGATATCCAAAACGCTCGAATCGCTCCGGATCGATATCGAAACTTTTTGTCGACGATAATTTCTGAACCGGCAGGTCCAGGAAATAACTCTACACGATTTCCCAATTTGCCAAAGTTGAATGGCTTTGGATTTCCATTTCATGCACCACATATCTCGATCCCCGGCGAAACTTTGTCCGGCCGATCTGACACGGACAACTTTCAGGACTGACCGCCCCAGCAATTTCGTTTAGGCGGCGCCACTGCGGCCAATCGGTCGTTCGAGGTTGAAACCTTTTCGCGAACCGAACGATCATTTTAAAATCGAAAAGCATTCATACTTCTCGAATTCCATTTATTCAACTGAAATATGAACCCACTTCGAATTCTGGAAAAGATTTCTTCACAGAAATTTCTCTCGAAATATTCTGGCCTCGAAATATGAATTCCATAATCGAAGAATCGTCGTGTATGACCCTCTCTAGCTGATGAAACTGTTTGAAATGTACAGGATTCATTTAAGACTACCCTTTTTAATATTTTAATAAAATCAACATGACAAACATCATACTAGAGAAATAACCAAAAAATTCTGAAACAAGCGTCAGAATATCCTATTTCCATCATTTTTAGTGAAGAATAGTCCAAATTTCCAATTCCTGCTTGTAAAACCGCACTTTCGTACCAGGATAATTCGAGACTTGCGCATTCGCCATTCTGTAACCCAAAAATGGAGAGTTTCGCGTTTTTCTAGTTCACACTCACAATCTTTTCAACATAAAAAAGTTATTTATGATATGAGTGTTCAAAGTGAAGTTTTATTTTGTGAGTGAAAAAGTTCAATTGTTCAATTCGCTCCGCTCATTTCACGCTTTCACGAACAAAATAAAATCACTTTCAACACAAATACTATACAATGTTTTTTGTACAACTGCCCTATTTTGATAATGAAATCGACGAATTTGCAATGACAATAAACTGATTACTAACAAATAAATGAGAAAAGACGCTGTCACTTGAATTTCGTTCCTGTCCAATTTTCGTCTTGTGTTTTTAACTGCTCAATATGTTTGTCGAGAGTACAATTATTAATGAAAGTGACGATTTGGTTGTTTCTCTGGATATTGAGAAGTCTGCAAGAAGAGCAAATCTGGAACTCCAACCTAAAAAATCTGTTCAGCAGTACGATATTGTATAAAACAATTTCCTGGCCTGGTGTGAATTGAAAAATGTAAAAGGGAACTTCAGTGAAACTGTTTTCCTGGCATACTTAGGAGAAAAATCAAAAATATGGAGTTCATCAACTTTATAGAGCAAATTTTCAATGATAACGTTAAGCGCCCTTGTTGAAAATGGCGTGGACGTTAGTGAATATTTTGAGGTAAAAGCATATTCAAAACGGAAAAGTGAAGGATATCTTCCCAAAAAAATTGAAAATTCTCACTCGTGTACAAGTTGAAAAGTTTATAAAGGAGGCACCAGATGAGAAATACTTGATGGTTAAGGTTGCAACTATTTTCGGATTATTTGGAGCCTGTCGTCGTGAAGAATTGTGTAATTTATCAGTGGAAGATATCGAAATTACAAATAAATAATTGGTTATACAACTTTCAAATACAAAAACGAAAGGAAGTCGTTCTTTCAGTATTATTGGGAAGTATATAGAATATTTTCATAAGTACTTTGTACTGCGCCCTTTTGTCATCCAACATCGTCATTTTTTCTGTAATACATGAATAATAAATGCACTGCCAATCTAGTTGGTATTAATACATTTGGGAAAAATCCATCTATTGTTGCCGAATTCCTCAAACTGCCAGAAGCAAAACAATATACAGGACACTGTTTTCGAAGATCCTCCGCTTCATTGATAGTAGAATCAGGAGCAAATATTACGGAAATAAAAAAACATGGTGTATATAAATATAAGAAGGTAGCCGAGGGCTATGTTGATGATTCCATTGCATATAGAAATGTCATTGCTGATAAAATTCTCCCAACCTCAACAGATTTTGTATCATCATCATCCAATATTGTACTTCCGGTTTCTACAAGTACTGATGGTGCTGAGGATTCTAATAATGTATTGCGAAGCTCCCTAACGTCACAGGGCATTTATGTTAGTAATTGTTCTATTTTTACGATTAATAGTAATGTTCATGAGTAATGATTGTTAAATATTGATAATAAAAATTTGCAATTGCTGAATTTTTCTGACCTAATTTTATCATAAGGAATTGGAGTGCTACACTAATGTTAAAACTGTTTACAACACACTTCCACGTAAACAATCAATTTCAATAATGTTTGCTGTCATTAAAAGTGTCACTTTTACAAAATCTTGAATTGTTTCTCAAATCAAATTGACTTGAGGACCTTTCAAATGTATTTGCTGATGAGATTGTTGTTTCACATAAAAAATAAGGGTTGAAATTGGACATTGACTAAAAATCGGTGATACGAAATTAATTTCCCATGTGGATATATGACAAAATATTGATAACAGCAAAGAACTAAAGCAGATAAATCAGGATATCACAAACTCTAGAAAATTATCTGAAATTACGAGAGAATACTCTGACATGACATGGTCTCTTAAATCAAGCCATCGAAGTAAATAATAAATGTTAAATTACCAACTGCAGTTTCGAGGAGATTCGATACGCTACTGCCCTGAAGACAGAATTTTAAAATAGATCGATTTATTCGAACTTTATAGCTGACGAACTCTTTTCGATTCTAGATACACCCGAGGAGGATCCTACCATGTGGGTGGATGCAGACTTCCCTGAAATTGGATATTCCATACGTGGAAATTGCTCCACACCGCCTAGCTACCCTCCGGCCAATATAACATGGCTGATTAATGGAAAGAAGGTAAGATCACCTGCGCTCCTCTCCAACTTTTAGGGCACTTTTTGCCGATCCAATTTTTATACCCCTGTCGGCGCAAAACTCCGAAATTCGTTCCAGGTGAAACATACTGGGGTTTTACGATCGAAATGATGCTTTGAAAGAGATGAACATTGGCGATATGACTCCATCGAGTTATCACAATGTAGAGAATGGAAAGTTGATATGAATTTTCATCATTTTACATGCAGGAGCGATTGAAATGACGAACTTAAATTCCTCACAAATCTTGACTGGATAGACATTTTCCTATTGAATGTTCAAGCATTGTGTACATGCTTATGAACAAGTTTGAACATAATTTATATGTTTTGAACAACAATTCTGAATGAGAAGCTGTCAATTAATTCTAAACTTCCCGAGCTTTTCCAGTGATATTATTTTGAGTTGAAGCTTCGGAAGTTTTATTTCATAACAAAATATCGCCGAATTCTGATTACCGAAAAACAACTACCATTTTAGATAATGCTGAATGATCTCAAGCTGTCTTTATTTGAAGTTCTACCCCCTCTAGATGAATCTAAATAACGCATTTAAATAATTTGTATTGAAAATCTTCTTTGTTTTATGGTTGTTGTGTTCGTGTTTCTTTAGTTATTTTCTGAAAATGTCTCTGGCCTTTCTGCAACTTTCTTGCGTTTTCACTCCCAGTGTACGCTTTAAAATTTAGAAAAAAACATTCGATCAAGTTCAAGAAGAATTCGGATGATATATATCAAAGGAATCTATAGATGGTGTTACAAACAGTTTCAAAACTTCAACTTCTATTACATAATATATTTTTTTTTTAATTCAGATTCCAGTCTTTCATTACCTTGAAGCAGAATCAAAATTAGTAAATGTCCCTATATATAACAAACGTGAAACCCTACTCATATGCCTCACAGTCGTCAGTTTTTAATTAAGCCTCAATTTTTTCCAAATGTTGACATCTGTAATATTCTTGATCTTTTTTTTGTTTTGATTTTTTTTTTATTCGAATCATCCAGTTTTATAGTAAAATATTGCTTTTAAAGTCCTCATCATTAACATTATTATTATGTATTCAGTTTTTCCTGAAAATCCACTTCTAAGCCCAGGATATTTAGGGTTTTTTCTTACTTTGTGTTCAATTGTAGGGGAATTGCATCATGAGCATTCCATTCAATCCGGTGGTGTCTCGAGAAGTTTTATCGTGGGTGGGGAGATCTTAGATTTATTCAGTTGTTCATAAAATAGCCGAATAAACTTGGGTTAATCGAAATATCCATTTTTTTTTAAAAACATTTTAAATCAATATTATGAATCAACTTCTTGTGTGAAGTAATACAACTTTGTAATTTCACGAAAAGAACAACCAAAACCATAATTGTAATTCATGTCTAGTTGAATAACCGGAAATCAATGTTCTTTAATCTTTGAATTGCATTTTTGATTCCTTCCACATATTGAAAGAAACACCTTGTTTTGTATTACAAATTTTCCATAGCATTGATAACAAACTTCACTACATCCACATGTAATATCAGATTCTCATAAGAATCAGAAAAACTTCTGAAAACCTACTTGAAATAAAAAAATTTTGAATTAATCGGAAAATAACCCACGATCTCAAAGATTTGGAAGTGAAAAATCATTCTACACTCTCAATGCAATCATAACAAGTAGTTCTCCGAAGTTCAGACGAATTGAAATCGCATAAGAAAAACGAAAAAATGAATAATCAGTTATTTGAACGAGATCAAACCATATGGAACGAAAAAGAGAGAGAAAAGGAGTAAGTGATGAAGAAAAAGAGAGGGAGAAACTGAGCCGAAAAGTGACAGAAAAAAATGCTTCATTCCTGCTGGTACAATTGCTCACACAAGTCGAAGCATGAAATACCTGACTAAGAGCAAAACAATCAGAGGAGAAACTGTATTATGATGAAATAATTGAATGAATGAACGATGAAATGATGAAATAATCGAATTATAAAACAACCAAAAAACACTGAAATAAGGAAATGATAAAATGATGAAAAATGACAAATGAAAAAGTAAAATAATGAAACGACAAATATGACGCAGATGGGGCACTTGCCCGCTCAGCGTCCGTGATCGAGCAATTGAATGCGATTCAGGTCGCCACAGAGCAAAATAGACCCCGATTGCAATCCGCATGCAATCAGCTCAACCAAAGGGCGAACACCTTGATTAATTATCGACGGACTCCATTGGCTAGCATCATTTTGCGGGAGCGGGATCAATCCAGACCGTCATCGCAATCGGACCGGTAGAATAAACGGGAGGTCAGGGGGGGGGGGGCGGTGACGTTACGCCAATTGCGAGTAATGCGATTCTGGAAGGTGGTGAAGCTGAAATTATTGTTGACGATTCCGGTGAACGTGCAATGTCGGTGGTGCGTTCCGGCTGCTGGAGATCGGCATATCCGTGATATGCGGGAGCAAACACTGCAGTTCGGTGTTTGTCGCCGTTTCGATATCGAAAATCGATCGCGGGACCGATTGGAGGTTAATTGGTTTCACGCCAATCTGATCCGCGATTTTGACTTCATATGTTTGCGAGAGCTGAATGCTTAAAGGGACAAAAAAGAGAGAAAAGAATAGAGAAACAAAAGGAGAGGAAACAAGAGAGGAAGAAAAGAAAAGACAGGGAGAAAAAAAAGACAGTGAGTGAAGGAATAATAAATGGAACAACCCAGGAGAAAGTTCCCCTTAAGAGCAATGTTTGCTTAACCTGACAAAGGGGGACGCAAAATCGGTAGGGTACCTAGTAAGTCACTGTAAGACTTCAACTTGCCCATTAAATTACCGTTGAGATATCATCGTTGAAGCCGATCATTGAGAGTTAAATCTGGCTCACTCCCCTTTGCGGTGCCCACAAAAAGACACTGATCGCATTTTTATCACGATGAAAGTAAAAATAGTTCAATTTATCTTTATTTTCCGCCACTGGCTGACTCGAAACGTTAAGTACTTTTCAACCGTGTAAAGTGCTCTCTTACAGGTCCGGAAAATGTCATAAATTGATGTTCGCCCAGAAAAGTTATACTCGTCTGTAAATTAAATTTGAATAGTTTTACCTCGAAATTTGAAAAAAAAATTTTTCGATAAAACTGCAGATTTTGAAATGTTTTTTTTTCTTGAAGTATGCAGCGAAGGGGTTGAAGTAGTCAGCCCTTAAGATACTCTTTCTTAGAACTTTTCTGCCGGAAGAAAATTTGCCTGCTAACCATCATGATCGAAATGTCTCATCCATTCACAAACTTTTTTAATTCTACAAGTTCGAAAAGTTGAGAATTATATCCAAAAAATTGTACTAAGAACATATATCCCAGGGATTGACTATTTGAAACACTATACTAACATATTTTGCGGTAAAAAAATTCCTAAATATTTTATTGACAAATAATATTTTAGAGTCTCAAGAAAAAAAAAATTTTGTTTCTTATATTATCTTCGGAGAGTTGCAGCTTTTCATTGGGGGATGTTTTGAAAAAATTCCATACCAAATACGCCTCTTAATTTTGATCACACAATCACAACTCAAACTTTTTCGGAGTTACTCAGATACATTCATTCTCAAGTCTATTTCACTTCTCATCCTCAACACCTAAGACAAGCTGCAAATCGAAGAAGGTAACAAGAAACATATTTCCATTTCGTGAGTATTCTGAATGCGAATCCGCAGAAAAATGCATTCCAAGTGACACGAGAGGAAGAAACAAATATTGAAACCTGAAACATCGAATAGATTCTGTTCTATTTCTTGTTTCATGTTTCAAGTACTCTCATTACTTCAGAGATTGTTGCCTTCGATATGATTTGCTCTGCGTATTCTCGTTCAAAACACTCTTGAAACGAGAATATTTTTCTTGTTTCACGTTTCTTCGACGAGTGACCTGCCTAACAGTACCATCCACTCTAGATAAAAACGAACTCTGTCTCCGACCAGACGCTACCGAGATAGATTCGCAATTTCTCCTATTTAACCGTTCCAGTTATTTGAATAGCTGGCGCCCTCATTTGATCTCACCTTGAGAACTCTCAGCACAAGATGGCGCACAGACCCATTACAAACTGGAGCGGCAAGAACTAGCACCCTCACAAAATGGCAACAAGATTATGAAAAACTAGACGAAGATCAATTTCATAAGAAATTTTGCAAAACAGAAACAAAACAGTTTTGCTTCGTTTATCCAAATTACTTGACATTTGAAATCCCATTTGAACGCATTTTGACACTAACTCACACCAAGTGATTTTCCAAAACTTATGGACCTTACGTTCAACCTCACAAAAAAAAAATCTCATAAATATTGCCGATGCTTTGCTGAGTATGAAAGAATCCCCAGTTATGTTTTTGACGACATTTTGTTGCTATTAGGGGTATTCACCGTCGAAAGAATTAAACCTAACTTTCCTACAGACCTAACATCTTGACCCAAACTGTGATCTTTTAAAGTCAGGTTTATACATTGAAGCGTTTCAAATAGATATCATTTAGAAACAAAGAATTGAAGAATACCTATATCAAACTTCCTGAAATTGTTTTTGAAGGAATCACCAGCATATCTTCTTGCAGTTCGACAATGACTTTCCTCATTCTGAACAGGAAACATACCTCAACCGTTTCTTTCTTGCAAAGAATTCAAGAAAATAATGAACCGCATGTTTTCCATCTTGGCTTCAATCAGGTGATCTTTCTTCGGAAGTGGTTGAATGAAAAAAAGAGTCGATGGTTTATGCGCCACTGGCTTCCAGCAATCAGGTATCAACTCTTCGGCACTTCAATGATGAAGCAACGTATATCGCCAAACAATTTCGAAACAATGTTGTTGCAAACCTGCCGTTGGCTGTCCACCGACACTCGATCGACGATAGGCGCACTCGACAATGCAGCCAACAAAATCAAAGCCAGGTCCCGCTCGATCATCATGGCCGGTACACGTACCGCCATCAATTGGATTTGTTAATTAATTGCCAGCCACTTGAATCGGCAAACGCAAAAGCAAGTATGCAACAATTAAAACGACAAACACAATTGCCATCATAAATCTGAATTTAATAACGGCCGACTGGCAAGGCACAATATATCGTGCCACTTTAATAATAACTAATGAATTGGATGTACGGAATTATGGAGTCGAATGCCGAATATTTTCGGTTATAAATTCAGTCGGGCGGTGATGAATGAACGAGTTGAAACTCTGTATATTGTGTGTCAAACGCCGGTCTCGAAATTACTCCGCCGTCATATCTGGGCAATACGTTCAGCCTGCTGTAGATTAATGGCGGCGGTACGGGATGAATGCGAACGCACTGGGGCCTTCGCGGGATGACGTGGAAATAACGTTTCGAGTACAATGCGGGAGAGTCCTCGGTGAAATTTGTATCTATCACTGTGAGAATGCCTTGATGGTGCTCAGCCTGGGGTATATTTGTGAACGCGAATTATCGACTGAAGAATACTGGCGACCTTTTCGGTTCAGTTCCGTTGCTTTCAGCTGTAGAGCTCCGCGGCCTTTAGGGTTGTTCGGGAATTTTTCATGTCTGAGATATGTGACATGGTTTTGATTAATTTTTCATCATTTTAAGGATTAACAATTGAGATACAATCTCTAGTATGGACTAGTTTAGTTCAGAAGAGGTTATAGTGCCCTGCGACCATGGTCTGTTGTAAGCCCTGACAACGCTATTTTCACTATATCCTTTACAGTTCGTTTATCAGTTCGAGGGCTCTAATGAAGTCCAATATCCTAGGAGGCTTCATCGAGGTTAAAACCTCACTGCTACAAGTTACTTTGACCAATGCATTGCTTCCCATGGTTCACAAAGGCAAAGCATTCCGTGACTAGGTGAATAGGAGTTTCTACCTCTACCCCAGAGAATCTATACTCGTCAGGATTCGACAAGCCCATTAGCAACAAATTCGTTCTGAGTTGAAAATGCACCCCTATATGTGCTCTATTCTTTTTGTAGAGAAAGTGACTTTGTTCATACGAGGTTGTCGAAATATTAAGGGGGTTGACGAATGAGAGCGGCTTCACGTCAACCTAACAACAAAATTTGGCTCTCTTCACCTCGGAGAGAGGATGGGTACGGCCTTCTGTAGAAATGAGAAGATCTTAGTGTTATTTTTCTCGTAGAGAGTTCTTAGTTCTAGGGAAGATTGAAACCAGTGAAGTAACTTCCTTGAAAATCTATTTACCAAAATACCAACAAAAACAAAGAAGATAATAAAATATCTAATTGATCCATACGTCTGTACCTCAAACTGTATAATAAAATTTCATAAATGAAATATAAGTTCGCTATTCACTGGGTAACCTAATTACCCAAAATTCAAAATGACATAATACTACGAAAATAAGCTGTGAGTTCCCGTTTCGCGAACAACTACCCTAATTTCCGATCGCGCTTCCCGACTCGAAAGTCCTAACTGGACAACACGAAAAATTCCCCTTTATACAAAAACCTACTACTTCGCTTTCTCACTTCTCGAAACTACCTACTATTTTGACAACTACGAAACAAAAACTTTTTCCTCAACGGACTTTAACCGTTTTCCGTTTCGATCTTCGAAACAACCTGATATTTTTCAGTTACCAAAACTAGGACTTTACCGTTTTCTCGATGGACCTTCCCGTCACCCTAGTTATTTAAGGATGTCCTTTCCCGCCCGAGATCCCCAGATCCACTACTCTCTCATTTTATGAACAGAAATTTAAAATATTTTCTCCACCACTTTGGGTGGTACCTCAAACACATTTCTTTCTCCAATGACGGTCCTAGAGAGAAGAAACAGAACAGTTAAATCAGATGCATCTTCCTACTTTATTCATATCGATAATACAAAAATGGAATGAGATGCATAAAATTTCAAGTTAATACTATCTCTTCAGTCTAGGACCGCCTTTATTCTTTGGAGTGATCCATCCTTGGGGGCTTTTGCCAGAATGTGCCCTTTTCGGATTTCTGCTCCTCCAGAAGCTCCTTCTTATAGGAGAACATAGAAATGTTCTCTGTCAGTGAGCGGCTTCCTTGCACCCTCATGGCTAGTGCATTGGCCTTCTCGTTTTCTTAGATTCTCCAATCACCGAGAACCCAGATTGAAGGGACTTTATTGTTCCCGCCTACCCCATTGAGTTTGCTCCGGCACTCTCAAGTCAACTTTGAGCCAAAGACAGCTCAGTGTTTAAATAGCAGCTTGACTACCTGAGTGAATATTTACATCGCACTTCTGTTTCTACATTCTCTAGGTTGATGTGTAGACATCTTTCGATTGCTAATGATTTTGCGTAAAGAACACTCATACAGGAGCACTTAGCACTTAGCTTTAACCCTGTAATGTCCATCGCCAGCTCCTGTATTGGTTTCAGAACCATCTGTATAACATTTTACGGTATATTTTTCAAGATTGTGATCTGTGTGTTCCAGATACCATTCCTCTCTTTCGCATTATAGTGGAGATTTTCTCAGCATACTTCCTAGAGTTGTTCGAGCTAAATCTCGCTTTTTGATATATAATTATTCATTCTAGTGATTTATACCAATAGAGACCTTGGTTATTCTTATTATGATTATTATCATCAATAGACATTGAAGTTCAATGTCATCCAATCGGCTAAAGCTTTATATTGAGTATTTCACAAATTTTTTGTTTATATTTGAAACGATTAATTTTTTTTTTGCTTTCATATTTTCATGAATCTTTTCATTTCGTTCATTATTTTTCCTGTATGGTTCCAATTATATTTTTGAAAAATGTTCGAGTTTTTCTTCATGTTGCTGTTATACAATAAAAGTTTAATACCTAAAGAATTATTTATGATCTTATTGACCACGTTCAGTTCGAAACAGGTGCATTATCTCTCCTTGTTTCACCCTATATCTACTCCATGTTTAAATTCTTAAAACTATAAAATGCTATCAAAATAACACTGCTTTCAGATAAACCCTCTCAGGCTCCATTCCCGATCGTTTTTCTCGTACATGGAGAAAGGACGGATAGCATAATCTAATAAGATTTTTTCTATCCCTTTCACCGTCCCATCCACCTGAAAAAACCGCCACGATCTAGGAGGAATACGATTTAACCGTTATTTTTACAACCCGACCCTATCGGATCCCCCTTTCAAGCCAAACATATCCATTTCCATGATATGGACGTCGCGGGATATTGCTTTTTTTCTGGCGGCATCACGAGCCGAATGATTTTTCATATAGACGCGCCGAGTTCCGGCCGAGCTTTTCTCCGATTTATGCCCGCCTCTGTGCATGGAGATTCATCGCTATTTTTCGTACTATGAAAAATGGATCCGGGATAAGTATCAATTTGAATGACCACCAGAGATTTCGAGTCTCGCGGATAAGTTTTCCCCGGGAAAGTCTATGGCGTAATAGATTGCCTATTTGTGAGATATATTCAGATCTACCTCTTGGAGCCGAGATATTCTTCGGTTTGTTTATGGTCCATGAGAGACGTTCCCGAGGTTCCTAGGGAGGATTGGGGGATGAAATAGAGGGAGCGATCTATCTATCTGGAAGAGATAATGCGATTCATGGTAGAGTGCCGTGGAACTTCGGGCCTTCTTGTGAAAATGGGATTTTTCATATTTTACTTGACCTAAGATGAGACTGGAGGGTTTATCATATGATACGAGACATGATTTCAATGAAAGGTTTTCTACCTTTTTCGGCTGTTATGAGGATGAAAAGTTTTGATTAATCTGATTTACTCCATTACAAAACTTCGCTATCACTCGAACGAAAAATATACTTCTCCATAAGAGTTGGGGATATAGCATTCAATCGTTCTGAAAAGTATGTAATCTTCGAGAAAATCGCTGTAAAAATCATTTAAAACTCACCAACAACTTGAATAAAATCAGTATGAGATATTTCGTCAATCTGGTCGGCTTTATTCTGAAGTTTGGTTCTTTGCATATGCTTCATATGCATATGCATTTTTGGTTGTTGTAGCAAAAAGACTCCAAGTCAGCCAAAGTGTGATATCTCGACTTTGGAATAGGTTCAAGGAGACAAGTTCCGTTTTGGAAACACCACGGCTTGATGGGCGATGAAAAACAACAATTGCTCAGGATCGTTTCATTACCGTTTAGGCGAGGAGAATGCTCACATCTTCCTGTAGAATGCTACGGAATACTCTTCAAACAACTGATGGGGTCCAAGTTTCCATCGAAACCATCAGACGACGTTTGAGAAAGGTGAATCTTGGTTCTAGACGTCCATTAGGAGGAGTTCCATTAACACGTGACCATAAGCGTCAAAGATCAGAATGGGCAAGGCAAGATATCAATTAGAACGATCATTGGCGGAGTGTCCTTTCAACTGATAAATTTAGATATGGACGATTTTCAGTTCTCGAAGAATAGGGGTATGGACAATCCCACGCATACCCCGTAAACGTCGCTATGTCCAAGAAGCCCATCCATTCAGAGGGGATAGTGTTATGGTATGGGCTGGGATGTTTCAACGGGCGCACAGATCTACACATTTGTCCTGGGAAAATGATCGCCTTATACTATAGAGAGCATGTCATTGACAATGTTCTGCCAAATTTTCACGCTGCTGTTGGTGAAATTTTTCAATTTCTAGACGATAACCCTCATAGTTGAGAATGCGCGCGAGGAGCTTGGTATTCCACATTTACCAATACTCACCTGATTTGAATTGCATAGATCATGAATGGCATATGCTCCAAAGAAAATTAGATAATCATCAACCTTTTCCTTAAATGATCTGATGATTCTGCCCAGTTTCCATCACAAAATCTCATTTAAACTATATTTTTTGCAGTTTAAGTCAACATCCCTAACTCATGTGGAGCAATTTAGTTCTAGACTAGTCAATGTTACTCACATCCCTCATAGTATGAATAACTTCTTCTGACCCAAATACAAGAGTTGCATAATTATTGAAAATTATACAATTGTAGGTACTAATAAGTTTTCCTGTTTATGTGTTGGTCGTTTTTTTCATGCTCCCTGTTCGTTAGGTTTCCGTTAATAACCTAATTTACGAACTACAAGACTGAAAAAGCATATCATTCTAATCGCATTTTAAGTATATATTCGCATGTCTCGACAATATTGTGTATTTAACTTTTCCATCATGCGACTGCATGAAAAACGAAATAGAGTTCTCGTGTCTTTACATAATTCAATGCGTTTTCCCTGAGAAAATAATTTTAGAATGGATATTTCTGGTTGAGATCCAACAAAATATTGTAGAAACTCATGTTCACGAATGCAGTGAGCTTTGATATATCAGTTTCGCAAGAATCAAGAAACAGCAACTAATTTGTCTCCAAGCTTTCAGGACCTAAATATAGAAGAGTCATCCTTTTTTTCCATCCAAATTATGGAGCTCCACCTTCAGCCACAATTTTTTTTTCTTGATCGCGACGCCAAATTCAATCAACATTCCTAAACAACTCAGCGACGCAAACTTACGTTTGGGAAGTCACCGTTAGCATAATTTAATTTTAATGGGTCTCTCCGGTGTCGCATTTATTCGGAACTATTTTCAATTATGAAGTTTCAGCGTGGAAAAAGTTCTCAAACATTTTTTTTTAACGACAACGGCGACTGTTATAATTCTGCCTTCAGACAGAGAGCACCTGCAGGAAGCTAAGTGTTACAGATTGCTGTAGTTTGCTCGCGGAAGAACTTGGGTCGTTCGGTGATCACATCAGGATTAACTTTGTCCCCGGCACTGGTCTACAAATTTTTAGAAACGAAAACCAACAAATTTTTCATTTGAATTTTTTTTTTTTGCAGATCAACGAAACCTCATCTTTCCATTACCAAGATCCGAACGCAATCTCCAGCTTGAGCAGGAGGCAACCTATGATAACCACTTCACTCCTAGACACCGAAATTGATGCCGAAACGTTCCAAGGAGGGAGATCAAGAGTCGAGTGTGTTGCTACCGTATTCAATCTGTATAGAAGATCGGTGGAACGGGTGCTGGAAGAAGAGAGACCTAGACCAAGACCATCTTCAGTCCTTGGAACCAGAGACTCTGCTTCAGGTAACTAACATGTCTATTTCTGCCTTAACAAGTTCAAGATTGACTACAGAATAATTGTTCGACCAGATATCTATTCAAATATTGTCTGGGAGGTCTTTGCATATTCTTGAAAACTTAATTTGAGCTTTCTCTCCCAGTCTCTGAAACAAGAAACAATAAGAACCATTTTTTGAAATAGAAGAAAGGCCACTGCGTATAAATTTGAGCACTAATTTGTCAGGGGTCAAAACTTTAAAAGAAGAAATTGCTGCCTAACAATGAACAAAAAGAAAACACATTGAACTTTGAAGCACAACTTTTCGGAGTCCAAATCAGAATCCTTCGTCCGACAATTTTTAGTTTTCATACAACTTCGTGGAGTCGTGACAATATTTTGATTTTTTAATTGATATTTGTCATTATATGATGAAGATAGATTAATATTGTTCAATAGATAATGATATCGTTATTTCATTTCAAAATTCCTTGAAACCAGTTCTTTTTCAATAAATCCATCCAAATTCGATCTAATCCTACTGAACAATTGGCGAGATTATTAGCCTAATCCAACAAAACACAAGCTGACTCCTTGATTTTTTTTTTATAATTATCAGGTTTCGTCATTAGAATTTTTGTGCAATTCCAATCCATCATGAGATATCCGGTACTGGAACTCACATGATTTGCTATCTGCGATCGAAAAATATCTTTATTTTTCATGTTATTCTTATGTTGACGTTTTCTAAAGGTCTTGATGTTTCTCCTGTATAAGATTTTCCACAAATACACGGAATATTGTGAATACAATTTCTTGATTTTTGGTTCTCATTCAAAGAAATTGTATTTACAATATTCTCTGTTTTTGTGGAAAATCTTATAAAGGAAAAACATCAAGACCCTTGGGAATTAGAAAACGTGAACATAAGAATAACATAAAAAATAGAGATATTGGTAGATCGCAGATAGCAGATCATGTGTGTTTCAATACCAGCAATCACATGATGGATTGGAATAGCACAAACAATCTTATGACGGAACCTGACAATTATAAAAGTAAAATCAAGGAGTCAGCTTGAATTTTGTTGGATGAGGCTGATAATCCCGCCAATTGTTCAGTAGGATAGATCGAATTTGGATGGATTTATTGAAAAAAAAAAAACCGGTTTCAGGGAATTTTGAAATTGAATAAAGAAATCAACATCTAGTAATCAATATTAATTTATGTTTATCATATATTGACAAATGTCAGTTAAAAAATCAAAATATTGTCACGATTCTACGAAGTTGTATGAAAAATAGAAATAGAGTCTGATTTAGACTCCAAAACGTTACGCTTCAGAGTTCAAAGTGTTTTATTTTTGTTCATTGTTAGGCAACAATTTCTTCCTGTAAAGTTTCGGCCCTTGACAAATTAGTGCTCAAATTTTTACCTAGGGGCCTTTCTTCTATTATTTAAAAATTTTTTCTAATTGTTTCTGCTTTCGGAGACTGGGAGAGAAATTCAAATTAAGTTTTCAAGAATTTTTCGACCAGGTTCGTTTTTAGATTGCCAAGTTGCAGATTCTATTTTGTGTTCATGAACTGAGTTGCTTATATAAATCGCAGAAAACAGAGAACAAACACGCTATTGAGCAGTAGGAGACCTCATCGCAAATAAATAAAGTAACTGACAAAGAAAGTGGAAAAGCCAGGAGGAGCTGATTGAATTTTAAGATTTTTGATAAAACAGTTCCTATTGTAGGAAGTAAATGATAACCAACTGTTCGTTAGTTATATTTTTTGGTTTTTCGTGAACCATTAAAAGTTGCACCAAAAGAATAAAGTATTCTAAAATAAAGACAACACCTAAGTTAACCATGAGGCAGCAGGTTTCAACTCATACCAAAGAAAATAATGGCATTATTTTCCTCCAAAGAAAAGTACGATGCGGAGTTGACTTCAAGTCAATCGCCCAGAGTGCATCTAACCTATGAAATTCCCATTAATAACACGAGACACCAGATATTGTTCCCCGCAATCTTGCCTGCCTCAGCGCGTTTCACGAGTAGAGCGACGCAAAAACGGGGCAACAAGGATAAAACCCCACAGGGCATTCAGGCGGGTGATTGATGGTCGTGGAAATGCATGTTTTACACTTATTTAGAGGTTCGCGGATTTAAAATGTTTCCTCGGAACTTCGGGTAGACAATGGGGTATCTCTGCTTCGCCAGTGAAATGCGTGGGATGAATAGGGGATGATTAACATCTCCGTTCTGATACTTCCGGATATCACTTCAGACGTTCTGAAAGAGTTTTTTGGGTGAATAATGAGCCTTCGGGGATGGCCGAGATTAGGGGCGAAACTCATCTGCACGTCTTGATGGATATTTTTTCAGCTAAGGAATTTGTATTCTGGTTATTGTTATTCGTATATCGATCAGTGAAATTTTTGTACTTCTTTTTTTCTAGTCTCCAAATTCGTGGACTATCGATTTGCCATCAAAAGTTTCTTGTGATGATTTATTCAAACACGAGTACAATCCTAGATATCAGCTAATCTGTTAACCGTAGCTTCGGTTTTTTATGTTCTACATAAACTGTTACACATGAGTTAGGGATTTGACTTAAATTGCAAAAAAAATATAGTTAAAATGAGATTTTGAATAAAAATTCATATAAATATGATTTCAAGTTGCAGGAAATAAAATTAATTTCAGTCTGTAGGTCTGCGGCGTATACAGGGTGGTTAAGAAAAATCGAGTAAAAAAACGAAAATTTACTCTCAGAGAATTCAAGCATTTTAAGACTATCAATACAATGTATGGCCTCCACGGGCATCAATAACAACTTGACATCTCCTTTGTATACTACACACGAGATTGTTGAACATTTCTCGAGGAATTTGGTTCCATAAAAGGGGCAGAAGCTCTATCATTTAAGGATTCTGGGGTAGGTTGATGAATGAAAATACGGGCTTAGTGCTTCAATGACGAAGCACTTAGCACTCCTTTTGAAAATAAGTCTAGAGCACAAACAGGCTCCGAGTATTTTCACTGGTACGAAGCATAATGCTTTGGCACAGCTCTGAGGCATATTAGAGAAAACTTTGACGAATTGGTTGAGGTTTGTGCACACATATATGTACATATTTATACAGTAGGTATCTCGTCAATGATTTTTGTATGAAGAGTTATCAAGGAAAATCCTCGCACTCGATTTTTAATTTCGAAAGCAATTTACTGTATGCTTTTTGAAAATTCATAGATGTCGACCCCTACGCCCCGGACTCACGACTTTATTTTTTCAAATGAAATTATGTGGAAAGTGATACATCAAATGGAAAGTAATTCGATTACCGATTTCGCGATGTGGCTAAGAGAATTAATTGTTTCATTTTTTCATTGAAAAATTAGGAAATAATTTACAATTTGTCATTGGGGACTAGGTACTGTAATCACAGCATTTTTCTTTCACCAATCAATTATAAAGGGAAATATACGAATCCATGGATTTGTAATTTCGAGAGCAGGTCTCTCTATGCTCTTTTGAATTTGAAATCTGTCACCCCTCTGTTTTTTTTTTTCAAATAGGAATATTTTCGTATATCGAATGAAAGGACATTGGATTGCACATTGAGAGGTTTGACTGAAAAGAGAATTTGTAAAGTTTTTTTTTATTACAAAATTTCAAATTTGTTATCGGCGTCAGAACCTCATTCTTGAAATAATTATTATTGACAAATATCATCCCACCCACCGATTTCTATTTTCGAAGTTTGAGAAATGAATGCAGTTTCGGGTCGATAACTTGACCTTCAACAATTTTTTTTCTATTTGAAAATCATATCTCGTAATGTATCGCATCAAAGGTCATTAGATGACCAATTCAGTAATATGAACGAAAATAAAATTTTATCTTCAAATTCTTGCAATTAATATGTTGCGTTGAAAAAAAATACACAAATTGAAAATAGATGCGAATTAATGTATGAGATGGCAAATATAACAAAAAAGCAAATATAAGAATAAACAGATAATAGTAAATTCTTAAACAAGTGGCAGAAAGGCTCCTATTCCAACACGAATGCGAATTTCAAAAGCATGAGTGTTGGAATTGTCTTCTGCCATGAGTTTTAGATGATATTTTCTCTATTTCAGTTGAGTTTCCTGAAATACTCTCGATTCTCGAATAAAAATTCAGATAAGTGACTTTTATATTGTATCTTGGCAGTTGGTGTGACGAAATTTGACAGCTTACGGAATTTGAATTGATTTGATTCGAAAATTTATAGGATCGTAGGTCAGTACTGACAACCAGAAAACGAAAAAGATTACTAAAAACAATGCTGTAATGAATTCATTACAGCACTACTTTTAGTACTGTAATGAACTCATTACGATAAAGAAATAGAGAAACACAATTTATACATCCTCATTTGAAAAAAAAAAAACCGTAGAATGGTGGGAGATTTCGAATTCAAAGAAACAAAGGGAGACCTTTTCAACAATAATAATTCGTGAAAAAATAATGATCTTACTGTAGCACTTTGAAAACACGCTTTGTAAATTGTTTTCTGATTTTCAATGGAAAAAAGCACAACCAATTTTACTTTTAGCCACATCGCTGAATAAGTAATCAAATAACCTTTATTTGATGTATCACAATCCATATATTCCCATTTGAATATCCAATTTGAAGAAGCAAGAGTTAAATTATTTTTGAAAAAAATCGACAGGTGCGATTATTTTCCTTAATTATTCTTCTCAAGAAAATTACCGACGATTTACGTTACTTTCTTTACACAGTGTATATAAAATGAAACGTTGAATCGCATCACATTCTCAGATCTGACCCAACACCAACGACACATTCGTATTCTCAGGATAAAACCCGAAAACATCGGAGATCCGGTTACTCATCGAGGAATTCGAATCCGAAAATCCGCCCAGGATTCCCGAACCGATACGCCCGGCTGATATTATATGGGCAATATAGCGGGGAATTTTCGCCGAGTTCCGGAACAGAGGCGGAAGTTACGTCGAAGAAATATGCAGCCGGCAGCCCGGAATCCGCGCTATGAAAATTATGGAAATTCCGAATTAAACCAAAGCCACGTGCCTGAGATATTGAATACACCATGAGAGGGCGGAAAACTTACATTCGTCCGTTACCCCTCCCCCCTCTTGGGCCTCCTCTGTCCGCGTCCCGAAAGAGGAGAAAAATGGGCGAAATTAATGTTTCGGCGGAAGGTTGAAATTTGATTCTGATGAAATATGAGCCACTCGAAAACTCATTTCGCGATCTGCCCCGGTTCGGATTGGACGTCGCTTTGAGCGCCTGATGGAAAAATATGGGAAGTTTCGTACTCCTGGCGAGACGCTGAAGAAGAAAAATTTCTGCAAATTGTTAGATGAGACTCGTCGACAATGGCCGCTCTCAGACGTGGACTATATTGGATCAGGGGCGTCTTGAAAAACGTTTCAACGGTTGATGGTTGCGAAAGATAAGTTAGATTTTTTCCTAGCACAGAAATCAGTTATCACGAAATTATTTCCTTGTTATTCAATCACTACTGGAAAGTCCGAAAACTGCCCATTTTAATATTGCATCAACCCACACAGCCTATCTTTTTCAGTGAATGTATTCAATTAAATTACTTTCAAGAAAATCGTTGAATATCTGAAGATCCGTGAGGAATATTATAATGTTAGCCAGTATTTGGCAAGTGCAATTCGTTGGAGAAAGCAAAAGAGTCTTAGCTTCCTCATACAGCTTAGAGCCAAATTTCTGAAGAATTTGAATATTTCAGACTCAAAAACACTGCGCAAAAAAATTGAAGCACATTCTGAAAATATCAATTTTAATGAGAGTTAACTCTACATTGACTTTATAACTTATTTTTTATGTTCCCTCGGAAAGGTTTTGAATGAAACAAGACACATTAAATGAAAGAAAAATTCAGAATTCCACTGAATCTTATGTGAAAGAAGAGAAATGAACAATTTTCAAAATACTGAAATGCTGATAAGTGATTTAATACTTGGTATTTCCACCCCTTGCGTTAATTACAGCTCGGCAACGAAGGTTCATATTCAAAATGAGTGATCTTAAAATGTTCTGATCTAATCCTCCCAGATTTCTCCGAGTTGGATTTCTAATGGTCCGACGGCCTGCAGTCCTAGGACTGTCGATTCGAACTGACAGCCAAGGTCTGTAGCGCACTACACACGATACAGTTAAATCGTAAGACCTGATCTGATAATCGAAAAGTGACAGTCCGCGGACTGCAGTCCATCCTTAATTTGACTATACACGTTCAGTTCAGATCCTCAGTTTTCCAATTGAGGAACTATTAAGTATGTCTCTTGAACGTAAATGAAAATCGACTGCGGTCATGGTTGTGTTATTAATTGAAAATGAAAAATCGAAAATGAGATTATGGATTAATTAATGGTTGTTCAGACGTGATAAACTATCGCATATGAATTTATTAAGAGAACTGACGGCCGGGACATATCGATTATCTGTGCATGTGTAGTGATAACAAAACTGTAGATCTACGTTCCTGCAGTCCCGGACTGCAGTTCGCCGGTGCGTGTATATGTATTTTAAGTCATCAAGAGTAGCTGGATGATTTTCTGAACTTTTCAGCCTTCAATTGAGGTTGTCCCAAACCTGCTCCATCGGATTGAGATCTGGACTTCTTGCTGGCCATTCCATTCGAGAGACTTCAAGCCCTTCAAGGTACTCCTGAACGATGCGCGCAAGATGGGGTCTGGTATTATCGTCCATAAAAATGGAATTTTCACGAATGTATGGGGCAAATGACACTACATGCCCTTCAAGAATGTTCCTTATATACTTATCAGCATTCATAGCTCCATTATCAACGACCACTAGGTCTTTCCGAGCAGTCCAAGATATTCCACCCCATACCATAATCGATCCTCCCCCGAAAACAGTAGTATTCAGGAAATTGCACTGAGTATATCTTTCATGTGGATGTCTGTATACAAAGGAAAGTCGCTCACAATGGTAGAGGCAGAATCTAGAATCGTCTGTGAAGAGAACTCTTTCCCAATCGGCCTCTCTCCAATGGATATGCTCTCTCGCAAAATTCAAACGCGCCCTTCGAGGGTGAGAGCTGGGCCTCTTGCCGCGACACGAGGCCTTAAATCATATTCTCTGAGGCGATTTCTTATTGTCTGAGTGCTAATTTGCTCCCCATGAGTTTGCTCAACCTGATTTTGAAGAAGGCGAGCGGTTTCAAACCGTTGTCTCAACGAAGAAACTCTCGAGTAACGTTCTTGAATGGCAGTTGTTGCCCGTGGTCTACCCTGTCCTGGTCTTCGGACATTCATACCTGTCTCCCTGAATCGCTGCAACATTCCGGACAAATTTGTATTGGAAACTCCGAACTTTTCTGGAATTCTTGTGTATGCTCACCCTTCTCCTCGCATAACTACCGCTTGGGCACATTGCAAAGCAATCGAGTGTAGAAAATCAAACGAAAGAAAAACTATTGATCACTAGAATTGATCGAGAACAACTGATTTTAGAATGGAGCCAATACATTCAAAATCTGATATCATCTTTTTTTATTCCTGCTGGGAAAAAACTTCTGGATAAAATATGTATGCATAATTCTGATAAAAATAATTATCATTGAAAACAACCTGACAGTTGTCGAATAAATTTGATATTTCCATAATGTGCCTTAATTTTTTTGCGCAGTGTATTTGAATTTGAATTCAACGACTCTGTGGTGCACTTGTGAACTTCCCATTAGCTTGATTTTCTATAGAGTTCAGGGGATATATTTGAGGCTCAGAGGATTTTCAATGCCACGTTTCCAAGGTTTGCAAACCTCATAACTAAAGTTTGAAATAGCTATTTCTTCTTCTCTAGGCTGAATCGGAAGAATTTGTATACAATGCCTCTTCTTCCATTTAAAATTTTAGTGTTTTTACTGGGAGAAGTTGAATTGATGGAAAAAATAAATGAGCAAGGTGAATTTTGAAGCATAGATCATCGGGTACGAATGACAT
Source organism: Hippodamia convergens (assembly GCA_038502775.1). NCBI lineage: Eukaryota > Metazoa > Arthropoda > Insecta > Coleoptera > Coccinellidae > Hippodamia > Hippodamia convergens. Next base: position 15,592,606 of record CM076607.1, on the reverse strand, counting down.
AGGATGACTATATTTTACACCATATGTGCAAGCCAATCTCGATCCCAGAGTGTAACTAAACAAAGAATCACATAAGACAGGGTTAGGACTTTATAAGCTGAATACTTCTGTTTTGTAACGTCCCTCGGGAATCAAAAATGGTTTCAAGGTTTGCACGTAAACACTGATTAACGAATTAAAAAGCACCTACCCATAACAATCAGTCGACAGTCCATCAGGGTCCAATTATCTTTTTCGTCGGTCAACCCTCTCCAACATCTCCACGAGAAGTTAAACACTTCTGCCCCAATCCCTCAGGGTTCTGTTTGCGGACCTGGAAAAGGGAAAATATTAATCTTAATGAAGCAATCGTGTCAACGGTCAGCTCTTGGTTGTTGTTGATTGCGTTAGGGACCGACATGCAGGGATTAAGCTCTGTCTGGAGACCCTGATGGAATATGTAACGAGACCTGACAAATGGACCGGCTGTTTTTGAGGGCCGCGTTGTTGTCGACGATGAAATTAAAATGGCGGTGCAGTGCTGTACGTTGTGCCGCTCTCGGTGGGGATTGATTTATGTCCCGGATGCTGCGAAACGGGGTTTTGTCGACTACTTGTTGCCCGGTATATTCCGATGCATATTTTATCTGGACGTGTCGTACGTTGCGAAATTGAAAAATGCAAAGTGCGGCTTGGCGAGGAATTGGCTGGATGAAGTGAGGCTTCAGAGGAGAGTGTTGTTTTCCGGTTGTGTTCGATATAAATTGTTCGTATGGAATTGGAGGATGCCAAATTTATTTCTTGATGGCCAGTACACTTGCTTCATGCTGTTAGTAACCCTCTCCAGTTTCGTGCATATTTGGATCAAAGGTGAATTGAAACCAGTATTCATCGAAATGTATACAATTTTGTACTCATAGGCTCACAGTACTTTCATCAAATGTGCAAAAATGGGGCTTTATTAATATTATCAATTAATTTTATATCAGTATTTTGGATCAAAGTTAGTTTTAGTTGTTTTCATTTTTCAACCCCTGAAAGCAACCCATATCTGTTCAAAATAACAAAAAAAATAACATTCAAACATTTCATTTATTCATCACTTTATTCACGTGAAATCAATACCTTTTGTGTTCTGCAGGTGCATGATTACAGTTAAATAAATCATTTTCAACAATTCTTGTGGTGCAGTTGTTTTCTGCATTTTTGTGGGCAGCAAATATCCATTGGTACTATTGCCATCGCAATCAACTGAATTGGGAGCTTTATTACCTAGCCAAATTTGAATTTGGTAATAAGCTCTCTTAATGTGCTCGTTCAATGCATCTGATGTGGGTACGAGAGATGCCAAGTTTACTGCAGAACTTTTGATTGTGGCTTTGATAAATGAATCGTACCGCATTGTCTCGAGGAACTCGTGTAAATATGATATATTCTTATTTTTTTTTCAGTTTGTCTATTTAAGTGCCCCACATAAATTTATTGCACAGTACTAACTCAAAATAATTAAAAAAAAAATTGTTCGGTTTTTTCACAACAACTCCCTTCATTTTTAAGATACCGTATTCATTCAAAAACCATTATGAAGAAAACTTGGAGGACTATGAACCAAATTGATCACATCAATTCAAAATCTCTAGTTTTCGAACGGTTAAGGGTTGAAGGTCGCAAGGAATGCGATACTTGCTTTTTAAGTACTGATACCTTTGTCAATTCTCATGGTCCAGAAAAAAAAAACAGAAAACAACATTTTTGTTGAAAAGAGCCATACATTTGTTTACTGAATAATTTCTTCATATCCTATTTCATTTTCGACTTACACGGAGAAGAAGGCAGATCTTCAAGATAATTGAAAAGTGCGCTTCCTGCTTGGATCTTATTTTTTTTCACAAACTATAGATTTTAAACCAGTCGAACTTCTGGAGCATATGAACAACAATAAAGTAAAAGGTTTCGCCGATAGAAATCGATCCATTCCAGTTCTGGTAGATGTGGGGTTAGTTTTACTACCTATGTAAGTCGTCAATCTTTGTTGCATTGTATTTCGCTGAGTTTGAACGCAATTGACTTCCAACACCACTTATTTTAAAGCTCTTTTAAAGCACTACAGAAAATGTCTCGAGCATTATTCCCGTAACATCAATAGTTTTTCCATCATTTCAAGTGGAATGTATCGATTCAAGCATTCATGAAAAAAAGTTGCCTTTTACTCAAGATACTTTGTTTTGTGTTGCTCGTAGAGTAATTCTCAGACTACAAAGTCTGGTGTGCGAAATGCATGCTCGACACATGTTTTACTGTGTTTATTTCCAGACTTGATCAAACACGAGAGGAAAAGTTCGATATTTAACTGCTGACACCATTGTGGTTCTTGGTGCTTTATCGATACCTATGAACTGCCTTGGTAGGAGGGTGATAAATGGTGATCCTCATAAGAAAATATGATGAGAATTTTTTTTAATTGAAACAACCCTTGGTGTGCTCTCTTATCTTGTGTTGTTTTGGTTTCTAGATCGTGAAAGCATTCTATACCGCCCATACGTAGAGTATTTCAGACGACCCTTTCAGATACAACCTTTTCGTTGAGGTTAATGGTTGAATATCCATCAGATAGTATTCGTATGGTTTGATTCTCTTCAAACAGTGTGCTGATGATTCAAATTCAATTTAGATGTGATTTTAAATAATTCCAGACAGATAAAGCACAATTTCCTTTGTGATAATGAGGTTGCTATAGCTTCAAGATCAATTGAAATTGGACATATTTCTACACAATATCTTCTGAATAGAAGACGCATTTGTTACCAATCCCAGATAGTTCAGCCCCAGTCGTCTGTTTACCATTTGAAGGTAGCCTTATTGAAATTTGAAATTCTTCGAATATTTTTTCTGCACTGAGCATCGTCGTGTAGTTTTTCTCGATGCTAGTATTCGCTTTCATCTCGTCACTAGGAAGGTTAGCTGATGAAGTCCACTGGATAAAAAATATCAGGCTTTCTATTTCCTAATTCATGAGAGAAGTTAATTCCTATTGAAAGTTTTGATTTTTTTGTGCCTATAGTGTTCCAATATAGAGTCCTCATGAGGTCTGAGAATGCAGATCAACAGTTCAATCAAGTGTTCTCCAAGAGTCCTGACTGAGCTTGATTCCTGATTGATGAATCTTCTGGATTAAAAATCTTCTCCAACGACTTTTTACCGACTAGAGTACAGAAAAATTTCCTGGATTATCTGATGATGATCACTCCAATTAAATCTCGTCCAACAATCCGCGAAAGATGCCGCCATTCGACATCTCCTCCGACAAATTCCGCCGACGTCGTCTAAAAATTCCAACCCCCAAATTGAATGATCGAATCCCGCAAATCACCCCGAGCCCTGCGTCCCCCTCGCGACGTGGAGAGACGTTCGAAAATTAAACTTCCTTAACAAATTTCAAACCTCCGTCTAATATAATTCGTGTCTGCCTGACGCAGTGTTTTGATGTGATTTACGATTCTTGGGGAGTGTCAGTTGCACACCCCGACGCGCCCGACTTTATGACTCTGTTAGTGCAAATGAAACACGGGATATTATGATGTCGTTTCGCCCTTGCTGTATCAGTTGCACGAGAATGGAATCTTCATTCAAGCAGTGCTTCTCACCCGTCACATGGTAACATTGGAGGTATAATAACTCAGTGCCGTTAGCACGGTTACAACCAAACGAATAACATCGTGATCTCCTCACAGCATGATTGCGAGAGAGAAATGAAGCAAATACTTCTGAAAGGATCAACTATTTAATGTTTTTCGAAAGTAATGAAAACGGGATTTCATATTATTGCCATTTCAGTCTTCTCAAAGTTCCCTTCTTTACAATATGGGTATACCTTTCAGGCAGAGCCACAATCTACAACAAATATCATCAACTTTCATTTCTCCCAAAATACAAAGTGACAATTCTCAAGAACTTGCTTTCTGTCAACTTTACTTTTCAAATATTACAAAAAACAATGTAGGTGAATCCCAACAGCCACTTTTCCCATGAGTAGTCGAGAATGCAGTGTAAGGTTATAATTTTACACTAAATGCCCCAGTTAGTCATAACATGAAACCACCTCACATTTATATGAGGCAAAATGAGAGGATATTCTTCTACTCTTGCTAATGATAATCTAAATTTGAACAGTCGAGATTTATTCTTCTCTGATGACAATAGCTATTCACAATATGTATTATGAAGTTGAAACATCAAAATGTGGAGACAAGGCTATCTACAATAATGAACAATTCTTTAGATTTTTCATTCACAAGCATTATTCGTTCTTTGTTAACTTATCTCATTTGAATAATGCAAGATGAAGGATGTGATTATCCCTCTACTTCTTCCAGAGGTGAGATGTAGTAGACATCCAGATCTTTTCCAACCAGAATGATGAATCTTCCACCCCTCATACTTCCTCCAAGGCTGAAGTTCTTAACTCTCTCCAGAAAGACTTTGTAACGTCGACTTCTTCCAAAAAGAATGGTATTGCAGGATGTGAAAGTTTTACTTCCTCCAAAAAGGCGATATTTATTAATCGCCACCGACAAGTGAATTTACTCGAGAATGAGGGAACGGCACCACGACTTCTAAGATGTAGGAAGTGCAAAAATTAAAAGATCTGAATTAAACACCGCTTATAAGAAAGTAACCGAGAATAAGGTATGCGAGAAAAATGGAATCGTCCAACGAAAAGATTGCACGACTAGTTTTTTGATTCGCACGGCGCAGCAGATGTTGATTTCTTCAATTGATCCTTGATACAAGACGTTCCGAAAATCTTTGAAATTGAAATCGGTAAATTATACTGTTACAGCAGATAATCCCTGAATTATTTATAGTCAGAAAAATCTCGAAGAAACTGTTCATCCCAAATATGTGTCTTCAATATCCATTTGCTTTACTCCAATTTTCAAGACACAAGCAAAATTGTGTCAAGTTCTAGTACATAAAGAAGAATTTGGTGTAATATTCTGCAATGGTCCTTTATCAATCAGGAAATTGAAATCTTTTGACATGAATTAATTCATCTGGGGGCACGGTAGTGTTTCCTCGAATTGTTTCGTCGTATTTTCGAACCCTCATAATTTGAGTTTCGAATATACCAGAAGAACAAAATTTTCAAAACAGAATAACAATGGTGGACTCATCAAACGTACGAAGTTTCAATTGCATAGGTTCTTTACTTAACATTTTATGGATATCTAAATACCTCCGATTTCATCACTGTCTCACTGATGTTCATTAAAAACTGTTAGGGTACTTCCTGAAGTTCACTGGAGATGATATTGAGTATGTGAGCTAGTATCAGTACACCAACAACGAAAAAATTACAAAACTTGAAACTTTGGCCCTTCAACCTTTGAGAACCTGCATGAGTTGATTTTGATAGTAGTGCGCTGAAATTGATATATAAGGAAGACCGCATATTATGAATGTTAAAAAAAAATTGAGAATTTCCGGTACAAATCAAGACCACATTAAGATTAAAGGAATAAAATTAAACACTCGTAAAACTCATCATATGTATTTATATCGAAAACAATTTGGTTTCATCTCAACTACATCGCAGCTTGAATCTAGGTAGGCATGAGTAAATTTCTCCATTTCGTACGCTGTTGATTTTGATCATGGATTGTGAATTAGTTCCACTTGAAGAAGATCTTGGAATAATTATATTTCATTCAATCATCATTGAAGAAAAAAATATCAAGATAATATGATTTTGTCATAAACAAAAAGAAGTGAAATCCAACGAAAAACATTTTCATGTAAAATGTTGCCTAGACGAGACCGCATTTCTGAAGTAGTCCAAAAGTTATGAGGTCTCATGTAGAGCCAAGCTGCTAACTCTACAGTCATTAACTTCAAAAGTCCCCATTTCACAAACTCAACACCTTTGTCAAAATAAGAGACTTGACTGTAAGTTAATAGTTAATAGTTAATAGTTTAAAAGGGGTTACACTCCACTTCGCCCTGATGGTCTATTGTGCCCCCTGACAAAGCTTTACAGCTCGCCTTCCAGTCCCAGAAATCTCATGAAATCCAAAATCTCGGAAGGCTTCAGTAAGGCTAATTCCTCACTCCTACAGGTCTCTTGACCAAAGCATTGTTTCCTTTGGCTTAAAATGCCAAAGCATTCTGTGACTGGGTGGATAGGAGTTTCTTCCTCCTCCCTACAGAATCTACACTCGTCAGTGTCCGATACGCCCATTATCAGCAAGTGCTTTCTGAGGCGACAATGCCCTGTAATATAGCCAGTGAAGAGGTGTAGTTGGTTCTTACTGAGATCCAAATATTTTTTGGATCTTGCAGTTTCAAAATTCCGAAGGAACTTTTTGGAGTGATCCATCCAACCCTGGGAGATTCTGCCAGAGTGTTTCTCTTTCAGTTTTCTCCTTCTCCAGAAACTCCTCCTTAGACTTGACCGTTTCTCTACCACCAAGTGAGCGTAAGGTGAGAAATTCATTCGTTCTTCATAACTTTTCTGTTATACAGAAGTTCTTATATTAAAGAAACGTTCAAGTTAGTTATTTCGACCAAGGTGTAGAGTTTGTGAAATATAAACTTGTAAAGTTGAAGAGAGTAGAGTTAGCAGCTTGGCTCTACATGAGATCTGATTAGGTTTTGACAATGTGAGAAATGTAGGCCCGTCTTGACATCTTGATTTTGCAAGAAAATATTTTTGGTTGGATTCATATTTCCGAGTACCCTATCCTCGTAGATCTGTATTAAAACATCCCCGCAGAACCCTTATATTCGATTCCCATCCATCGCCTCCTCCATGAAATCGTCCCTCAATCAGGGGTAGGACTCAAAGCTTAGGCCGAGATGAAAACGCAAAAGACCGCCCTGAGTGGATCCTGAGTGGTATGCGTCTTTTATCCGGACCCGAACAGGTAGAAGGCCTGCATCCGATCTCTTTCCTCGAGGCCGTGGACGAGCATCTCGTGGGAAATCATTTCCATTTTTGTCTTTCTCGGTCGATTCCGGCAACCGGAATGCATAAACAGTTTCAATTCGTTTGGCGCGGGTATCCGTCTAATGAGATAGGTGTTTTTGGGTCTTGAACGAATCGAGAGGTTCACCTGGGAGCAGTTGATCTCTTTCGCCTTTCATAAGGTTGCTGGAGAACATCGAGATGGTTCCTGAATTTTAATGTGGCTCCTGGATCAAGGCTTTGGATGCTGCTGGCTCTCATCTGGCAAATATCATATCTTTTTTTCCTGATGTTCGTTTAAAAGACGTACGATAATAACATATAATATTCTTGGACTGTACCTATTCCACAAGTCATGGAAGAAGTTAATATCTTAGGAATGGTTTTGATTTCTTGAGAGCGACAATACTATCAGCGACAGGCAATATTGGATCAGCATAAACTGATAAACCAGTTTTCATCGTTGCTATATTTCGCTAGAGACAACAAGAATTATTGACCATCATTGTTTTGCTAAGACCTAATCGAACCAAGAACATTCTCATGTGAAGTGTTTCCAAGACGATATTGCATTTCTCGTATGGTCAAAAAGTTATCAGATCACTCATGTAGTGCCATGAGTATAGGCACTTTACAACTTCCAAGTCCTCATTTAACAATCTATACTCATGGCATTTCCATTTTTGTCTTTCTCGGTCTTTCTTGGCCGTTTCTTCCCTATAGGTTCTCTTTTATAGCAGAAAAGATATCAATAGGGGTAAAGAAATGGCCAAGACTCTAACTTTGTCCAAGGTGTAGAGTATGTGAAGTAAGGAAATGTGAAGTAAAAGAGTGTAGAGTTAGCAGCTTGGCTCTACATGAGACCTGATAACTTTTTGACAATATGAGGTATTCGGTCTTGCTTCAGAAACATTTTACATGAGCATGTTCTTGGTAGAATTCCACTTCTTTTTGTACGTTGCTTCAGACGAAGTCATTTTATTTTGTTGTTTATTTTCATCTATAATAATTGGAGAAAATATCATCATTCCAAGATCTACTTCAAGTGAAACTAATCCACAATCCATGGTCAAAATCAACAACGTATGAAGTGGAGAAATATACTCATACCTAACTAGGTTCAAGCTGCGATCGCGATGTGCATATGGTTCACCATCACAACGGATGCAGATTGGGAACTGTGGTTATGGTTATTACTCAGCAACCATAGCATCACCTTGAGTACTAATTCAACAACAATGTTATTGAAAAGAGGCAAAATTGTATTTGATATAAATACACATGAGGCGTTTCACGAGCGCTTAATTTGATCAATAAATTCAAAATGTTGGGGTGATTCTAACCAGAAATACATGAATATTTTTCTAACATTCATAACGTGGAGTCCTCCCCATACAGGGTGGGCTACCATAACTTTCCACCCTGAATTTCGAGCTTTGATATGAAATAACGAAAAAACGCTCGGACAGCTCAAATTTCGTTGGGAGGGGGACAAATAAGGGTGTTCAAATGAATTTGATATCACTACCCCTCTAGCTGCAACCCCTAACAGCTCTCATTTTTGAATTGGAAAAAGAGGTAGAGCAGCACCTTGTTGGAAAGACAATTCAATTTCCTGCATGGGTATATTTTTTTTCAGAACTTTTTTGTTATACAGGGTGACTCAGTATTCCATCAATAACTTTTACACGCCTAATTTGTATCTTTGAGATGGAGAAAAACGCTCGGACGGGTCAGAAAATGAATACGATATCAATTTCCCTCTAGCTGCTACCACTTAAGGCAATACGCTCATGCAGGTAATTGAATAACCTTTTCAACAAAGCTACTCGACCTTTAATCTCTGTTCAAAAATTATTGCTTCAAGTGGTAGTGATATCGAATTCATTTTATGACCCATCCGAGCGTTTTTTCCATCTCAAAGATCCAAATTCGGCGTGTTAGAGTTATTAATGGAATACTGAGTCACTCTGTATAATAACAAAGCGATGAAAAATACACCTATGCAGAATATTGAATTTCAAAATGAGAGCTGTTAGGGGTTGCAGTTAGAGGGGTAGTGATATCAAACTCATTTGAACACCTTAATTTTTCCCCCTTTCAACAAAATTTGGGGGTAGAAAGTTATGGGGCCATCCATAACCCAGTATAAAAATAAGAAGTGTCGTACTCAAACGGAAGAGTAGCAGGTAGACGGGTTTCAGCCTTAACAGTTTTTTCAGTATTCTGTCTCTTAATGAAAAAAACGCACTCACAATTTACCGGAATCACACGACTTCCAAAGTTCCAACCTTTTATCGCCGGTTTTCATCACGTGATTCGTAAAATCGTGCGAAACATTCTCCCGAAGTCACGTAATCCGCACCAATCAATCTCTCGTGAATTTTTTTCATGCTCGGACAGCGTTCGGAGGTCGATCTCGTTCGGAAAAGCATGGCGCGGAATATTAAATATTTAGAAAAAGCCAGAAAATGGTCAGTCCGCCTTTATCATGGAAATAAGTCCGTTCTTTGAACCGACATCATTTCCAGACTCTCCAATAACTCCGTCTCATCAATATTCACGATATGCTCCTGGCAGCCATTTTGTTTGGCTTGTTTTTAACGGACCCTTTCAGTCGTTTGACGATGGATTCGTCATTCCAATCCGTTCGATGAATTCTCTGTCCGGGAAATCAACCGTGAAATTGGACCTTTGATTTGTAAATCTCTATGTGTTCATATGTCGTTGCCGAGAATAATGAGATTCTGGACCAAGAGTCAACATGACATGTCCGATCCAGCGGCGATCATTGGATCACGTTGGCAGGCCGGAAATTTCTTTTGGAGGCTTCACACATCAGCTGCCAGATCTACAGAAAAAAAATTATATCTATACGCATAAACAGGTTCTCGAACTGCGAATGAGACTCTCAAGCATCTGAGTTGAGTGTGGACCATCGAAAACGTGCCTTCATCGAGGATAGCGACAAACCAGTTTCTGGGTTATAACCCTTCTTCAGTATCACAATCGATGACGAGCACTTGAAGCCAGGTCACCCATACCAGCTAGAAATCACGTTTTGAGTGACACCTAACTAATAACTTTCTAAGCTCTATGTTGGCGCATTTGTCTCTATAATAAACTGCTTCACAAGATTTAGGGATATCGTATTAAATCGTTTTGAAAAGTATGTAAAATTCGAGAAAATCGCTGTAAACTCATTTGAAACTCAATATATATATATATATTCTTTTGAATAAGAGAGCTAAAATAATACAATAAATGTTGAAACAAAAAGAACCTAAGCTGAGGTAAAAAAAGGAACGGGGTACCACAACATTCTTTGTATGATACTATAGTATCATACGATACTTTCATCACCAGTATCATACGATACTATAGAGCCAGGGGAAAAAACCTCAGCCGAAAAAACCTGTCTCCCCGTTAAAAAAATAAAATAAAATTGTTGTATCTGAATATTCTATATAGAAGGACATCACGATCAGCGGGACGGCTCTTCGGAGGAAGGATTTCCAAACACAAACTCCAACCTGAAAATAAAAAAAGCCAGAACAGCAAGAGAATTCAATTTATACTTCATCAAATTGATCTGAAATTTTCAACCCATTGCAAAAATGAGTTCGATATATTGTGTATGGCTCTAATGCCATCTTGGAATTTATAAATCGAACAATTATTAATTAGGTGTTCAACTGTTTCCTCTGATTCACCACACTCACAATTAGGACTATCAACCGAATTCCACTTGAAAAGCATGCTGTTGGTACGACCATGACCTGTTCTTATTCGATTAAGAAGGGACCATATTCTCCTGGGAAGGTTAAAACCAGGAACTTTATTCGATGGAACAGATATTAGATCTTTATTAGATAAAGAACATACATCCCATTCGGATTTCCAGATTTCGTTGTAGCTGAAGTTCGAATTCAGAAAGTTATTCGACCAAATAGGTTTACGAGATTTCAGTCTTGGAATTCTATTTTCTGGAACGTAGGAAAGTATCGGAAAAGAATCCGGAAATGAATTGAATTAACTCAATAACAACTCGAATCGATCCAATAAAAATCAGTATGAGACATTTCGTCTATCTGGTCGTCGTTTTTCTGAAGTTTGGCTCTTTGCGTATGCTTCATGAATGTTCTAATTTGAAATGGAGTCAGTTTATCAACAGCTTCGATTTGAAACGCGTTTTCTGAAAATGCCAAAACGTGAATTATCAAACGCTGAGGCTAATAGGGCTATCGGAATGCTACAAGGTGGCCTTACTAAGGTTGTTGTGGCGGAAAGGCTCCAAGTCAGCCAAAGTGTGATATCTCGACTTTGGAATAGGTTCAGGGAAAATAGGTTCTGTGTTGGAAAGATCAAAGGTTGGTGGGCGACGAAAAACAATACCTGCTCAGGATCACCTTTTCGGCGAGAAAAAAGCCTACATCTACGTGTAGAATGCTACGGAATACTCTTCAAAATGCAGGTGGGGTCCAAGTTCCCATCGAAACCATCAAACGACATTCGAGAGAGGTGAATCTAGGTTCTAGGCGTCCATTCAGAGGAGTTCCAGTAACACATGACCATAAGTGTCAAAGACTGGAATGGGCAAGGCAACATATCAATTGGAACGATCAATGGCGTAGTGTCCTTTTCACTGATGAATCCAGATATGGACGATTTTTAGATTTTCGAAGAATAAGTGTATGGAAAATCCCACGCATACCCCGTAATCGTCGCTATGTCCAAGAAGTCCATCAATTCCGAGGGGGTAGTGTTATGGTATGGGCCGGGATATGGTCCAAGGGGAGCACAGATCTACACATTTCTACTGGGAATTTGACGGCCTCACACTATGGGAAGCATGTCATCAACAATGTTTTGCCGAATCTTCACGCTCCTATTGGTAAAACTCTTCAATTTCTATACTATAACGCTAGACCGCACCGTGCAGCCATAGTTGAGAATGCGCGCGAGGAGAACATGCATGGGATATGCTCAAAAGAAGATAAGACAATCATCAACCTACATCAGAAACCTTGAATGATCTGAGAGAGCTTCTGACCTGTTTATGGATCCGAATTCCTTAAGAAATGTTCAACAACTTGTGAAGTATGCAAAGAAGATGCTAAGCTGTTATTGCAGCTTAGCATCTCAAAATGCTTGAATTCTCTGATTAGGCTGCAACTTGAAATTATATTAATATGAACTTTCATCACAAAATCTTATTTAAACTATATTTTTTTGCAATTTGAGTCAATATCCCTAACTCTTGTGGAGCAGTTTATTTGAACCACCCTCCTACAAGACTTGAAGATCTTTTCATTACTCACAACTGTTTTTAATCGAGAATCTCTGGAAAATCAAGACTCCAAGGGTTTTTAACCCCCAAAAACCGTTTCCTCTCGTCCTCAGATTGCCTGTGATATTTATTCTTTCCTTGATTTTTGTTATATTCCCTCCCCTTCCAATGCGTTTCATCCTACTATCATTTTTTCCACTTTTCGCGATTCCCAAAGGCTGACGCGTCCTGATGAAAAACAATTCGACATTCCAAATTGGATCCCGCTCGAACGAGAAACCGTAATTGACCTTTATGCAATCATGTAAATTACACAGGAGTTTCGCCGCCAACTCATATAAAAGACTGAGAAACGCTGAAATCTCTCGGTGCGGAACGAAATGAGGAAGCTGGAAAATGAACTCGTCTGTTTGAATATTTAATAACACCTTATCGCGTGGCAGGAGAAAAAAACTGTGACGGGAAACCGAGAGAACTCTCAACTTCGAAAGAATAAACACTTGTTTATGCCAACTAACTGTTCGAAAAGGACAGATATGAATAAAAATGGTATGTTGCGTTGGGTTCCCATTGGATATGGCATATTCACTCCCATATGGGCTGTTACTCCATTTTCATCACGGCGGATATGAAGACTTTAACATCTGTGGCAATTTGAAGAATTTGTACATTTCAGTTCGACATCGATCTACGAGTGCAGTAAGCATTTCGTGAATTTGAAGAAACTCCTTCATCATTGACTCAAAGTTGACTTGGAATTGCCGGAGCAAACTCGATGGGGTAACTTTCATTTCATAAACATTCAGAAAATCATCCGCTGTCAAAGGACTTGTCGAAGGTCTTCTTGGATTATCTCCAAAAATAATAATGAATTTTCAAATTACTCAGTATGTATACGTTATTAAAATGCTTCACAGAGTGGAAGGAGCACTCTGAAATTTCCGACAAATCATTCGTTTCCTGATCTACGAACTCTTAATCCCAAAATACTGAACTGTGATATAATATCCCTAACTGTGTTTTTTTTTCAGCTATCCCGGTGGCCAACCTGAAGCTCTACGTAGTTCTAGTCGTCGGTATAATCTCCGTAACTCTGCGGTAACAATAAGACTGTGACATGTTGAAGAAGAAGAACAATCATATGTTGTAAATAGCACAAGGAGCTGTACATATTCCAGAAGAATCTAGACGATTAGATGTGAATTGTTTTGTACCTAAAACGTGAAAAATCTGAATCATAAAACTTGGACTCTGAATATATTTAAAACGATGTAGAAATAATAACTAAGTAATTTTATGAAGGGTATGCTATTGTGATAAAAATGGAGGTTTGTAGATACTGAGACAGATGGGAGATATGGATGTAAATATAGGTGATATAGAAAAATCCTTACTCAGTCTTCAATAATATGGACTGAGTTAGGACGATTTTGCGATCGAATCAAACATTTTAGAATAAAATAAATGTACATTTAAAATTGAACCTGAACATCAACTCAACTAACATTGTTATTTTCGTCTCACGAAAATAATAATCAAATTACTTCGTGAAAAGAAAATTAATAAGATCTAGAACTTGAAAGTCCCGTTTTTAGAGGTGTTTCCTCAGAATATACTATTCCAACTTATTTCTGAATCCTATTCATGAATATTCATCTCAGAATTATTCGAATGAAATAATTTCTTATGTTCACAATATGACAAAAAATCGCAGATACAAGGATATGCGGTTTCTGTAAAGGTAAAGAAGTTTTTATTATTCGATTTGTTATTTTTCACAAAAACAATGATGCTCATTTCGATGTTGGCTCGAGAAACAAATCTCTTCAGAACCTAACTCGAAATGCTGGAAGAACTTTATTAAATTTTTTTTGAAGGAGGGGCGAACATTTCCATTTTTGATTCCAGCACTTACACTTTAAAACAATTTTCAGGAACTCAGAGATCAAGTAAGATTTCTCCCAGAACCCTTAACAATTTTTACAGACAGTCGCTTGTCATGTCAAGTATTCGTAGTTCAAAAAATGTTCCATTGTCGCAGTTGGCTTTTTTATTCACAATTGGGATATCTGGACGCAATTTTTCGGTTTATTCAATTATTTCAACTTCATACATTGTTCAATAATGCGGAAGTACATAGGAATGGAATTTATTCGTATCACAAACGAATGAAGGTATCTAATATTGTTCGATTTAGCTGTAACCCAGATTTCAGTGTAACCGTTGGGATTCCATTTTAGTTTTAATGGATCCGTGAAACACATTAATTAGATATTGTGTTGTCGGTTAATGGTGTTATTCCAGGCATACACCTGGATGGATTTGATTTAAACTGCACATTGCAGAAACTTATTAGATTTGCTGGAGTAATAGAATTCCAATTATTTTAGGAAGAGATTAATCAGCGTCCGATATTTCGATAAAACGTATCCCGTAGTTGTTTTGTATCACGCAACTAACAATAAATCGGTTTAAACCTCATTATTTCATCATGCCTGCATCAGTTGTGAGGCATTTACGAAAAACCGCATCTCTTTGTATCATGTATATTATTCTACTTCACTCTAACTCAATGATGAATAGATTCATGAAATGAATACTCCTGAAATATCAGAATCAAAAACTATTTCACATGAACTTCAAGGAAAGGAACATTTTTGTACTTGACTTCGTTGAATGTGCTATATGAAAATTGGACTATATTGTTGTAATATGTAAAAATGTTTGTTACCCACTGTAAATCCCTGGCTGAAATAAATAATTGTTAATACTGTATTCCGTTGATTCCAAACCTTATTACATCCCCATTCCATGAAGTAACGAATCAAACGAAAACTACGATTTCATGAAAAAAATTTTGACTCTTCACTAGATCAAAATCTCTCTAACCAACTCTAATAAAATATTTCGAATAATGAAAATGATATTAAGTGAAATCTTGCACTGTGACGTCAGACACAAATGAAAAATGTTTGGAGATGAAAACTCTTGGCTCAGTATTCGAAAACTGGTAAAAAGTGAAAAAATATCAAGAAAAAACGTATTGGAAAAGAATGATTCAATAGGAACAAAATAAAAAATATTTTTGAAAATAAAAAAAAGGTTTCCGGCTATACAACAAGCCACATGGAATAAAATTGAAAAGTAAAGTTGTAATCAATGAAAAGATCCACAAATTCTGCATTATCCTTTGCTCTCAAATCTTAAAATTTCAGATGAAATGTTCAGAAAACTTATTTTTTCTACAAGCGTGCACTTTCATTCTCTTTCCCGCACGTATTTCAATTCGTAAAGAGACACATTGCCAAACAGTGTGGGAAAAACCCCTGCTATTCCATTACCGCACGCAAATGCGTGTGGTAATGGATTAGCAAGGGTTTTTCTCGCACACTTTTTCTAAAGAATAAACTGAATAATGATATATCTCTATGCCACCGACGACGTTACTATGGAAACGGCATGTGAATAAGAATTAATACATTGTCATTATATTATGAAATTGTGTTTAAATATAAATAATATCAACTCGAATTCAATCAGTACGCTCCGGTAAAATGGATACTTCGGGATCTGATGATGGCCTGCCCGAAGAAATATTAGCAGCTACTTATGAAGCGAGTTTAAATTTGTTACCGGCCAAGTCGAAGATAAAATATGAGAAGCAATATTCAGAATTCATTGATTGGTGTAATTCCAAAAAGGTTCAACCGAGGAAGGAGGAAGTGTTTTTCGCTTGTAGAAAAAATATTGTTCCTAACTCGCGCGGAAAGTGTTTTTCCCGCACTCAACTGCTTACCCGAACTCCGCTTCGCGTCGTTCGGGTAACGGCAGTTTCGTGCGGGAAAATATCACTTTCCGCACTTGTTAGGAAAATAACTATTTCAGTTTTGTTTTTCATCCTTCATACAAATTTGGTGCAAACTCACCTTTATACAGGGTCGGCCATCCATAACTTTCCACCCCGAATTTTGAGCTTCGGGATAGAATAACGAAAAAAACGCTCAGACAGGACAAATTTTGTTGAAACTAGGACAAATAAGGGTGTCAAAAATGAGTTTGATATCACTACCCCTCTAGCTGCAACCCCTAACAGCTCTCATTCTGAATAGGGAAAAGGGGTCAAACAGCACCTTGTTGAAAGGCAATTCAATATCCTGCATAGGAATATTTTTTCCATCGCTTTATTGTTATACAGAGTGACTCAGTAAACCATCAATAATTTTCACAAGTCGCATTTGGATCTTTGAGATGGAAAAAGGCTCGGACGGGTTAAAACATGAATAAGATATCACTACCACTTTCGCCGCTACCACTTTAAGCAAGTATTTTTGAGGAGAGATGATAGGTCGAGTAGCTTCGTTGAAAAGGTAATTCAATTACCTGCATGAGCGTAATATTTTCTTTCTTCGATCGCTCAACTATTATTATTATTATTATCAGGTCTTTATTCAAGTAAACAAACAAAAATATACATATAAGAAACATGATTGAGTGAAACTAATATAAAAGGCGAGGTTCAGTTCACTCCAAGCGGAGTGTCTGCTCTTCCACCTAACCCGTGTAACAGTGTAGAAGGGGTAGTGATATCGAATTCATTTTCTGACCCGTCAGAGCGTTTTTTCTATCTCAAGGATCCAAATTCTGCGTATGAAAATTATTGATGGAATACGGAGACACTCTGTATAATAATAAAGCGATTAAAAAACAATACAACCTGGCAGAAATTGATTTGCCTGTCCAACAAGGTGCTGCTCGACCCCTTTTCCCTATTCAAAAATGAGAGCTGTTAGGGGTTGCAGCTAGAGGAGTAGTGATATCAACAAAATATGACCTGTCTGAGCGTTTTTTCGTTAATGCATCCCAAAGCTCATAATTCGGGGTGGAAAGTTATGGATGGACCACACTGTATGTCTTAAATACACTATAATTTTCCCCATTAGACGTATGTTCATGTTTTAATCCCATTTTGACTCGATAGAGAGAAACAGTCTGATTTCAAATGGAATAATCCGACCCAAAAATATCTGCTTTTCTAAAGAAGCTTGTATTGTTAGCTAAAATATGGCTCAAGTATATGATTTAGACAAAACTGTGTACGAAGAATATGCGAACACTGGAAATTATATTGGAGATGAAGACAGTGAAGGTGAAGGGTTGAACCTAACTATCTGACAGAATATGTGATTCACATTCTACCCGCAACTATCGTGTTCATTCTCGTTTAATAATATGCTGTCACTTTGAATTCGATTAGAGAAAACTTAATGTTGGAATTACCGGTGAAAAATAAACTCAACCACATCCTCATATTATCATGGCAGAGAGCTATCAAAGTTTTTCAATAGAATATCTGGAGAAAGCTCTTTTCTCTCATTTCACAGATGATTGTATACATAGAATTATCACATCTAAATTTTTCCAAACACAGTTACAAAAATTGCATTTCTATACAGACAACAAAAAAAAATTCAATATCAATAATTATAATATTTTCAAATACAAACTATATAAAGACATCCCCCTCAACTAAGTCGAACAAACTCTCTGCTCTGATAAGTCTGAATAGCCCCTGACGATATAACTTATTGGTCCAGTACTCGCCTTGTTCCACTACTCAAAGTGTTTTGAGATTTGTTGTGTTTATCGCATCTTTTGAAATTCATTTAATTTCCATAGTTTATTCATACTGGCTGAAATATGTGATTGCCAAGACCCCAACGTAGAACTTACAACATAGCTATACTCTAAAACCAAAAAATGGTCTGAGGTGCATCTAACCTTTCATTTTCGCCCTATACAGCTTGGAGTAAGTCGAACGTCCAAAACCAACCGACTGTTTAGATGAAAATGAATGAACCAAATATATCTGGAGCTGAATTAAGATGACACCTCGAGCATCTGCCTTCAAACTGGTCCCGCGTTACGCAAAGTCGACGTCAAAGTTACCCTCCCTACACAATATACAACAATCCGCTGCAAATCTAATCTCGGCGCGATAAAAGATTAACCGTCATATTCGGATCTCGGCCGAGGAGTTCCCGGATTGAATTTGATCAAGTTTTCCAATTACAAAGTCTTAATAAACATATTTATGAAGCTGCCTCGAAATTTCCCTTTCGCGTCTTTGTCTCTCATCCCGCGCGATTTCGGGATTGATGAAGTTCGGTGAAGGAAAGTTGCCGGCGATGAGATTTGCAGGTGCCGGAGTTATTCCTGCATCCGGAGGAATGGGGACTTCGTAGGTGTAACAAGCGAGAGAACAGAAAATGTGTGTTTTGTTAGAGATACCCGGCTTGTTTGGATATCTGTAATCTTGAGGATTTTCTCTTGGTGATCGCATACAGCCTTCTAGCAGGGTACATTTCCTCGGAATCTGCACAATCATTTCTGAAAGTTTGTATACAAATCGGGTCCCAGTTCAATCCTTTGTCCTAATAATTATTCAAGATGTATATATAAATAGAAATACCAGAATGTTCTAAAACAACCAAAAAACGAAGCATGGAAACGAAAAATTGAAATTGTTGCATCAACAGATTCAATATTAATGCAGAAAAAATAAATAATAGACACCTATACAGGGTGGAGAAGCCAAGTGTTTCTTATACATACACTTTGGCATGGGCTAAAAGCCAGAAATGCTATGAACCTTGGTCAGATGAGATTAAATGCTCTTTTAGTTGACTTGATAGCATTTGTTTTCAAGAAAGATGGGTCAATTTAATCTTTGAAACGGTTACGTTGACCGAGAAGTCTTTGAACAGCAGTTACTAAAGTAGGAAAAATTTTTCAAGTAGTCTAATTCTCCTTATCAGTGCATGAGCGTATGAAAATATTAATGAATAGAACCGAGGGGTATGCTGAATTCAATTTTGAAAAACGTTAAAATCTATTGCATGTTTTCAATCTGGGGAATGAGTTTTTTTAGTCTTTTCTCTCCTAGTCTCTGAAATAAATTCAATTTAAAGTTTTTTATAGATAATAGAAAAAAAGCCCCTGCTACAAATTTCTGCACTAATTTGTCAGAGGCCGAATCTTCTCGAACCATTCTTGCCTGACAATGAAAACAAAAAAAAATCTTCGAACTTTCAAGCTTTTTAACGTTTCAGGGTCTATATCAGACTCTTTCGACAAAAAATTTTCTAAAATGGAACTTTTCGGTATCGCAAGAATTTATGAATCCTCAATTGAAATTAGTCAATAGACGGAAGATTCTTATTGAATTTTATGATGTATTCTTGTGATGGAATCTTATAGCTTTAAAAAAAAATCAAGGGTGGTCTTGTATTTTGGTGGATGAAACTAATAATCCCGTGTTAAACCATAAGAATTATTAATTTCTCAATTCACTTGTTCAAGAATGAGCAGAAGATGAAATGTTGCTAATAGGATTATCAGAAAAACTTTTATCCTAACCTCAAAGACTGTTCTAAGAGAGATGAACGAAGAATTTCTTTCAGTCGATTTGAAATGAGATACCTTTCAAACCATTCACCAGTCAAGCTGCTATTAAAGCACTGAACTCCTATGTCGTCGACTCAAAGTCGATATAGGAATGCCGAATCAAACTGAATGAGGTAGGCAAGAAAAATAAGGTCTCTTTGATCTGGGTTCCTGGTCATTCGGGAATCACAGGTAACGAAAAGGCCAATAAACTTGCCAGAGAGGGTCCTCGGAACCCACTCACTGGCCCAGAACTCCCAGGGTTGGATCACTCAAAAAAGTTCGGAACTTTGAAACTGCAAGATCCAAAAAATATTTGGATCTCAGTAAGAACCAACTACACCTCCTCACTGGCTTTCTTACAGGGCATTGTCGCCTCAGAAAGCACTTGCTGAGAATGGGCGTATCATCGGACACTGACGAGTGTAGATTCTGTTGGGAGGAGGAAGAAACTGCTATTCACCTAGTCACAGAATGCTTTGGCATTGTAAGCCAAAGGAAACAATGCTTGGGTCAAAAGACCTGTAGACACTTCTAGCTATCGTCTGAACACAATTTGTAGACAGTCTTTTGAATTCTTGCAACAAAGATGCAGTCGATGCAGCTTGCCTTCGATTATGATAAAACTTAAATGCAGAATTATCATTTTTTGTTGTAATATAACATTTTTCAATATAATTCACCCTAGAGAGTGCAACACAGACGTGTTCCTGAGATTGTGATTTATTATACTCATATACTATTTCGTCAAATGTTTCACCTCGCGACTCATGTATAGTTGGAGCAAGAGCTGAAGTTAATGGAAAATGTTTGCGTTTGGCTATACATTTTCTATCCGATATTACTTAAATATTTACTGTTCGTAATTCAACGGGAACAGCGAGATTGCCGACTCCATTTTACTCTGCTAGAGTGGCTGCACGCCTTCTTCTAGTCGCAAGCACCCAAAAACCGTGCCGAAGTCTGCCGAACTGAACCGACGATGAACGGCTGTGTTAGGTTCATTCGTTACGGAATTTCTACATTCGGTCGCCGCGCTCAGAGCCTGAGATGAAAGCTATGCACTAGCTTAAAAAGGCTTAGAGGAATCCACCCTAACACATTTAGATATTATTTCGCCCACTTGCTTCTTCATTTCAAGGTTCTTCATTTCAACATTTTTCATTTTTCGTTCTTCTTATGATTGTACGACTGAAAGGAAATATGACGAAGTTATAAGTTTCAGTATTTTGTGACCTTTGAGAGGAACCTACATATGGCGTGTGTTTTTCTTCTCTGTTGTGTGGGGTTCTCGCAGCGTGAGTGGAGACAAATGTTTTTTTTATCACCAAAAAATGACATTTTGTCCAAATTTATTTTTTGACAATGAATATGAAATTGGCAGTTGTCAATTTTTGACGTCAATTTCACCTTGCCAATACCATAACTTTGCATCTCAACACAACTACGCCGAGAGGAAACGAATCAAACAATCGCAGAGGATCTGTCAGGTCAGGGAGCCCGTTTTCCAGTGTCCCGACTTCCGGGAAATCTATCGCGTCTAGCGGCGCAGAAGAACCACTCCATCCTAATGTACACAATGAGGAATTATCTAAGGTAGTGGCGTTAAGTGGCGGAATGGGATTTACACCCCATTCGGGTTCACGCAGACTTGAAAGTATATGAAAATTTATGTGTTTCCGCGTGGACGTTCCATTAGAAGAAAGAAGTTACTGCGTTTCACGCCCGACCGACCGACGTCTCCCATAGTACGTTGCGAGGTTTTTGTTTTGGCCGCAAGAGTTACGACGATAAAATGCCGCTTAAAGTGTTCGCTTATTCGTTTGGCGTTTCGCTGGGCTGGCGTTGAACATCGACGTCGCGAGGTCGATTATTATCGTTGTAGACTGTAAGGCTGGTCTTCGACGAGACTGTTTTTGACCGTTGTCTCGTGCTGACCGCATCAGATATGCGGTTTTGCCTCATGCACACCGCATGAGACAAAACCAAGGGTCGAAAAGGAAAAAGGGAACATAAAAAAAATGTTGTCAATTCACATGGCGGCTGGTATGTTTGATATATGCGATCATCTATTTTTGCAACCTATAGGGTCGGTTTCACAAAACTTTGATTGTGCCGTAAAATTAATTGGAGCCACCGCGATTCGTTGAGATTTCAAAAAGAAAGATTCGATTGGTTCGAATTGACGTGAGGTTAATTAATCGCACAATTTAAGTTTTGTGAAACCTACCCTTAGTCCTACTGAATTTCTGTCTAGTGTGTTCACTGTATGGAGAGTAATATTACTATATGGCTATATAGCTATTATTACCATCAGCGAAATATGAATAATATATACTGCTTTACAAGAGTAAGCGAAATCATATTCAATCGTTTTGAAAAGTATGTAATCTTTGAGAAGATCGCTGTGAAATCATTTGAAACACAATTACAGCTGACATCGATTCAAAAAAAATTAGTACATTTCGTCAATCTGTTCGCCTTTTTTCTGAAGTTTGGTTCTTTGCATATGCTTCATGGATGTGCTCATTTTGAAATGGAGTTAGCTTATCAACAGCTTCGATTTGAAAAAAATTTTCTGAAAATGCCAAGACATCAATTAACAAACGCTGAGGATAATAGTTCTATCGGAATCCTGTAGCATTCCGCTGGCCTAACTTATTGTAGCGGAAAGGTTCCAAGTCTGCCAAAAAGTGATATTTCGACTTTGGAATAGGTTGGAAAGACAAAGGCCTCGTGGGCGACGAAAAAACAACACATGCTCAGGATCGTTTCATCACCGTTTCGGCGAAAAGAAATCATACATCTTCGTGTAGAATGCTACGGAATACTCTTCAAAATGCAGATGGGGTCCAAGTTTTCATCGAAAGCATCAGACGACGTTTGAGAGGTGAATCTAGGTTCTAGACGTCCATTGAGAGGAGTTCCATAAACACGTGATCATAAGCGTAGACTGGAATGGGCAAAGCAACATATCAATTAGAACTATCAATGGCGTAGAGTCCAGATATGGACGATTTTCAGATTCACGAAAAAAATAGGGTATGGACAATTCCACGCATACCTCGTTATCGTCGCTATGTCCTAGAAGTCCATCCATTCCGAGGCGGTCGTGTTGTGGTATGGGCCGGGATATGTTCCAACGGGCGCACAGATTTACACATTTGTCCTGGGAATATGACCGCTTCACACTATAGGGAGCATATCATTGACAATGTTTTGCCAAATTTTCACGCTGCTATTGGTGAAACTTTGCAATTTCTATACGATAACGCTAGACCGCACCGTGCAGCCATAGTTGAGAATGAGCGCGAGGAGCTTGGAATTCCACATTTACCAATACCTCCGCACTCACCAGATTTGCATTGCATAAAACAGGCGTGGGATATTCTCTTAAGAAGATAAGATAATCATTAACCTACCCCAGAATCTGAGAGAGCTTTTGCCCCGCTTATGGAACCAAATACCTCAAGAAATGTTCAACAACCTCGTGTGTAGTATGCAAAGAAGAAATCTAGCTGTTATTGATGCCCGAATAGGCCATATATTGTATTGATAGTCTGAGAATGCTTGAATTATCTGGAAATGAAATGTATAGACACCTGGAGAAATTGCATTCATATATAATATTGTAAACAATAGTTTTCTTCTGATCCAAAAAAATATTGTTCTGAGAATGAAATATTTCATATCATATTGTCGGTGATCTGACAATACCTGCTAACTGACCTTTTTCCTGAAAATGAGAGTTTTATGCGATTCCCTTCCTTGAGTAGTAGCGCACGATTTAACAGGGATTATTTCAATCGATGTTTAATCACCATGTAGTATATCTACGTTCCATACATTTGAAATAAAAGAATTTTTGTTTCTTTTGCGAAACTGATCATCGCCATTAGTAGGTATTGCCATGATATCACCGTGGATTATGTTAATTTTTGATTTTTTTAATTTTTGACGTTGTAATGGATCGTGAATATGAAAATCATTGTTGACTCATTCGATTTCATCGTCTTGACAAAAATGAAATGTCAAACTACGTGGAAACTCAGGTTGCAAAAGCCTGTGAATTTATTTTTCCGGTGAAATCTAGAGCTGCCTATAGTAAAGCCTATGAGTTTTTTCACGTATTCTCTAGATAAGGTAGCGAAGATGAGAGCTGTTGTGGAGGGAGAGCCATCTGCATCATCTGTTACAGTTCCTGGAGTTCCTGGACGAATTTCCAACAAGATATTTCATATTTTGTTTCTGGTTGCAGTACCTTCAATGAGAATTTTAAGAATTGCCATGCTCATTTCGTTCCTCCAATAAAGAAATGAAGCATTCTTTCAGTGATATACATAGGATTTCACATTGTCTCAAGGGAAATATGAAATGACATTCGAAATTCTCCTTGGGACATATGGGTGTGCATAACATTACATCTGAGGCGATTCCCAATATCGTTTCAATCAGAAAAAATAATTATTTCCTCGTCTGAATACATAAATCAAAATTACGCCAGTTTTTGTCTGGACTGTAGGCTATTTTTGGAAGAGGAACTTATAGGTTATCTATCTAAAATCGGAGAAAAATGGAATATTTGAAGGTCCAAGCAAAAGATTCCACAATACTCTTTAGAGCCGGAACTGCCTCAAGCCTTTCCTCCTCAACTGTCGACATTGTTTCCACAGAAAACGAACCGCAAGACAGACGCGATCTTCAGAACCGATGACAGTACACTTTATTAATACAAATATTTGAAGAAATTCGATAGAATTGATGGATTCGACCCTAAGACCTAACCGACGAGCAGTTCGGGACCGTGACGATACGATAAACAGAGGGTTATTTTCCCTTCTGTTTATTCTGATATGTTTGCCCGACATCGATGTAAATTGAGCGTATAATGAACGAATTGTTCGAGTTTTTCTTTCGCGGTTTACTCGAAAAAAAATGTGGAATTCAGCGAGTTTCTAAACGCCGAGGTTCGCAAAAAATTGATGGATCGATAGAGAGAAATCTCTGTAATGAAATTGAGGATAACATGATAAATAAAACGCAGTTGGTTTCTAGTGTTGGAATAATGTTATATTTCCATAAAAGAACATTTTCATGACATCAAGTCCTCATTAAATGCTATTTTGGCAATTTCTCCATGGCCAACAATTATTTCAGCGCATTCGGTTTCTACTTCATCAAACTGAAAGAATAACATCCTTCATTGATAGCAGATTTGTTGAATAATATCCACAAGAAAGCCTAGATAACGTTTCCACCTATGACCTATAATATCGTTCATCCCAAAAAAAAACGCAGAAAAATAAATCTCCCAAACATAAAAAATAAGGGATTCCCAAACCTGAATACTCTATTTGTAAGAAGGACGACCACTGAATAATAACTGAAGGTAGAACGCCGGACCAGATTATCCGGCAAATAGAGCCATATATCTCGCTAATGGTGTGTCAAATCCCTCTCTCCATTTCTCGATTTGAATGGGGAGTGAACTTATGCGCTGAGTGCTATTTATGTTTGGAAGAAAAAAGGAAGATACAAATATTGACGTGGGTTTTGGACCCCCGTCAATTTATGGAGTAAAGCACGACTTGAATTCAGATTTTTTCTCAACGAGATGAGGCTCATCGTGTTTCCTTCCCTCGCATAAAAACTTCTGGAAGACAGAAACTTGCAAGGTTTGAATGAGAAAGAAGTACTTGTCGAATTAGATTCATTATTATGATCTCCACAGCTGTCCATTTCAAATGTCTACTTCAACTCACCGATGTCTGATAAATCCTTTTTTAATAATGTAGGGTGTTGACTGAGTAGCGACAGGACTAGAAGACAACTGAAAAAATATGTTGATGATTTTCTTCGAAAATTTTCTTCTTTCAAGATATTTTTGCATTCTCCGTGCGTACATGCAACCCCGAGCAGTTTTCCTAAGGATCGGAATCACCCAGTTCACTTGCAATTACTTGAAAAGTCTAGTCGCTAGCTGGGAGTACGTCTAGAATAAACTGTGAGCGAGATCAGTATCATAGGTGATATACGAACTCAAATAAATTTTATTTGTTTCACATTTGTAAACGTCAGTTTCCAAAATCACAATATTAATCAAGAAAGTTTATTTTATCAAGTCACTAACTTGTAAAACTGATAGTTAACTTGCAAAATTTTCACAAGATAGAAGAATTATTTACATCAGAAAATTTTATTTTATCGTCATATATGTTGAAAATCATGGCACAATTGTTATTTACAGTAACACATATTTTTGATGATGAAAGAGATGATACTGATGATGATCAACCATCTGTTGACTCAGAAACTGCTGAACTCGAGGACTGCAGAACATTTGTACTCTCCTTACTACCAAATGATTTGCTAGACATTTCGATTTTTTTGTTGACCGAATCATCGACATAACTCATCGCAATTTCTGAGCTCTTTCACCCTCCTGCACGCTTTAGTGCTAAAATATCTCCACCTGAATCCGCAACCATAGTGGCTCCAGTTCTGCGAAAAGAGTGGCCGGTGTATCACTCTGGGTCTTTTAAACCTAAATATTTCGCTATTTGCTTTGGGATACAACTAATAGTGTGCTGGCCAGCATTAAGGGAAATGCACTTTCCATGTCGGTATTTCAACAAAAAATCTTAGGCTTTCTATTCCAGGAGGCCGAAAATTTGCATATTTTCTGTATAACATGCAGGGCTTGAAGCTGTAGCCATTATCGGTTATGGTGAATCTTCTTGTTGTTAAATTTTTTGTTTGCCGCAATGTCACAATAACGTATTTTTCCATATCTTCTACATCATTCATGTTTAAGGAGAGATTTTCGTCACATCGACAACATCCAAAAATCCCAAATATTGTTACAATTTTCGCCAGCAACCACTGGTCATCAGGAGCATGTAAAATGAATTTTTTAGTCTCCTCTTTACTTTATTAAGTCTAGCCGAGGTATTCCTCGGCCTTTTTTGACGTATAACGCTCTTTTTTTCGTTCCAGAAACGCTATTGCCTTTTGAAATCTGCAGATGACAACTTAAGGTCATATTTTCCAATGAATTTTTCAAGGAAAACAAACCTGGGAGCAGGGGCATTTGCTTTCATTTCCAAGCAGCTTTTCAGCATAGACCATTTTGCTCATAAAGTATTAGGGCTGAATTTAGCTGATAGTTGATTCAAGTAGACCAACAAAACATCTTCAGTTACCCCAATCACACTATTTTTGTTTCTGTTTTGCCACTTTTTGAAATCGTCGTATTCTTGGTCGTACCTTGAAGCTGATTATGCAGGTAATAAACTTGATGCTACACTCCTGACTGCCTCAATAATTTTTTTTCGTATATTCATTTTCGCTTTCGCAAAAACAAATGTAAAGAAAAATAAACAGACATGTTCATGGCAACGCGACAGATTATTGAGATTTTTTTGGAATTTATCTAACGTTTTCACAAATGAGAAACAAATAAAATATAAAACAATACACGCAAGGTAACAGGTTTTACTGGCTCAAGGATGTAACTGACTCGCCCTCTTACCTTGCTAGTAATGTTATATACTATAACGTGAACTCACCGATATCTAATAAACCCTTTTTTGAAATATAGGGTATTGACTAAGTAGCGATAGAACTAGAAGACAACTGAAAAAAATATTTTGATGATTTTCTTCGAAAAATTTCTTCTTTCAAGAGCTTTTTGCATTCCCCGCGCGTACATGCAACCTCGAGCATTTTTCCCACGGTTCAGAATCACTCAGAAGACCTGCAGTTACTTGAAAACTCTAGTCGCTAGCTGGGAGTACGTCTATTATGAACTGTGAGTGCATTCAGTATCATGTGTAAAATATACGAACTGACAGAAATTTAATTTACACTTGAATAAAGCGAAGTTCTGACATTTAGTAGAGAAATATTTTACGCTTTTTCGTTTCATAGAGAGATGAAGTTCATATCACTCATTCTGATGCAGCAAAATTTTTCAAACTATGAATAACGTTGGAGTCACCCGACCTGGTGAGAGTAGAACACTCGCTGATGGCTTGATCCGCAGAAGGGATTAACGCCAATCAGCTCGCCACAAACAGTACCTACCTAATAAGCCCCATCAATATCGCCTCCGGTTATTTATTTCCTTCTCGAAAACTCAATTTCGAGAGGCCTGTCCCGCCATGCCCAGAATGGCATGTATTGATTTTGGACGCACTCTCCGTATTTTTCAATTAGAGATATAATTCAATTTCCATGGAAATGGAGCCGAATCGTTTCGATCTGAATTGTAAATATGCGGACCGTGCCGAAAATTGAACCTTCCAAGCCGATGTTCATAACCGTTTGTGAGTGTACGCGATGGCGTAATGCGATTTTGGGGTTATTGCTCCTGATGAGTCGTCAACGGTTTTTTGATTATGTGAGAGCCGAGTTAATGCAGAAGTTTTAACGTTCAGGTAGTTCATCGAGCTTCTTTTATGAGTTTACTTTATGAGCTATAGATATAATGAAAGATTCGTTATTTCAATATTTTTCTTATATTTAGATTATGCTGGTTTTGAGTATAAACTCTAAAGTCGTGAAGAATCATTAAATGCAGGGTGAGTCTTTGACTTGTACATATATTTCAACCGTGGATTCCTGTGGTCAAAAGAAACACTTTTTTCATCTTCCATTTCTTCAGATTCGTCTTCGTTGAAAAGATACAGGCTGTGGAAAATCCATAAAAAAAATTAATTCTCAGTGATATTTCGCAAATGAATCTGTCGAATGAAGTGATTTTCGGAATATAGTTTTTCGTAAACGTGACTAATCTATCCCCAACACAAAATTCCACTATCATCTGCCAATTTCTCAATTATGACCATAATATTCCATAAATTCACCAGAAATTCGAAGAGTGTAATTGTGAACAAGAAAATCAATGTGATGAGATGAATATTTTTCTGAGAAATTCCATAAATTAGGTACTCTGGCTGAATGTCACTCTGTCGAAAATATGCACAGAATTCAATTTTTGCTACGTTGTCACGTTGAAAATTATCACGTTCAAATCAGGGAATTCATGTTCTGGAAGTACAAGGTTATTATGAATGGAAGGGAACTAGCGGACTTTGGAAATTAAGTTCTCAGCTCTACTTCTTCGATTTACATCCTTATTTATTCCAGCAAATTTACACACTTCTTTCTGAATACCTAATGCTTCAGGCAAGTTACATTTTTCTACTCTAACTTCCCGCTTTCATTGAAAGCCAGAGTGAATGCTCCACCCAGAGACAATCATGTTGGTGTCTCTGGCACCACCGTTCGAATCTTAACATGCTTTTGACACACGCGATCACAATTCGGCCACATTATTCACAAAACTGCTGTTAACAAGTTTTTCCATTAGTGAAAAAGCATTCAAGCATATCTACCATTTCCTGGTTAGAATGAATTCTGCAGATTCACACTGATGAAATCGAATAAACGAAATAACGTTTTAATTGAAAATCACGATACTATTAATTTCCAATTTGAATTGTTTGTAGATCACTCTATGCGTAACAACGATCAACATAGAATAGTCTCGAAAAATCTGCTTTGTCGAAGTTAAAATTTTTTCTTTTTTATTAAATTATGAAGTATATTTAACATAATGATAAGTATCTTCTGAAATGTTAAGTCAAAGTTCAGATAACAAATTATTCACAACAGCGTTATAATTGAAAAAAACACACAATGACATTTTATCATTATAATGTGGTAAGTCTATGCACACTCTACACTTTATAGTAAGTTCTAACTGGCAACGTTCAGCTTAGCGGTGAACGTTCAATACAATGACATTTGTTTATGTTTGGAAATGAAAGGTTATGTTTCCGTTGGAGTACCTCAGGAAATTTTATAAACAACGATCAAAAACGACTACATACTGAAGTAATTTTCTGTTAACTATTTTGGCAGTGGAGGAAAGTAAACATTTACGGATCAATAAAAATGCACAATTTTATTTTGAAGTTGTACAATTTTTTTCACGTTTCATTCATGATAAAAACTCGCATACGTCCCTTAATTTTCCGCCGCTAGGTTTAAATCATGCTTTTTATCACGAGGTCGATGACTGAAATCATTCTCCCACATCTCTGCTACAATCAACTTTTGTAGCCGTATCAAGAAAATATAGCTCCGTTCCCCCCATACATTTTCCGGGTGACTCAGCCCCATTTCCTCCAGTTCACACCAAGAATGAAGTTGTCACGCAATTACCCTCCCCGCCTAATTCCCGAAACATCAACTTTCCATTTGTGGAATGAAAGAGACGTTGTTGCAGGTCCTTATAATTGGTTTCTGTGCACACATTTATCAGTTTATGGGGGGTAAGTGTTCTGTGATAACGCAGAAGTTTCGGCGTAGCACATCTGCGATCTTTATTCATTCCGTCGATGGCAGTCGATGGTTTCGTTGGGGCTGAAGAGACGCGTTTTAGCAGGGGAGAAAATTGGGGACTCGCAATTACTGGCCATGTGGTTTCTGCAAGAGGAAAGTCATTGATCTCGTCTAGATGCTGGGATTCTCTCAAATTGTCAGTGCAGACATTGACAAAAATGATAGAGTCAGGTATTTGATAGATAGGAGTAAAGTAAATCTCACATGAAACGTTTTTCAACAAGGATCACCTATTACATAAGAAATACCCTCAACCTTTGAGGCAGTTATAACCAGAATCAAAAGATGCCTCAAACATGGTTTTTAGATTCATTTGAAACTTCGAGTTAAAATTGTACAGTACAAAGTAGAAATCCTAAGACTGAAATGTTGATTTCACTACAATGTTCAATTTCTTCAGAAAAATTCAGATCAATAATTTTCTAATGATTTCTGCCCTTAGTTTCATAGTGTGTAAGCAATTTGGGGCTCGCATAAACATTGCATCAACTTCAGTGCCTCACCCTCTGAATATAGTCAACCGATGCTTCACTACGAAAAAATTATACCATCAGTCGATGAAACAGCAATTATTTACTGACCACACAACAGACCTAGCTAATTCTTAGCTCACATATTTAATCATAATTGATATTATTATAAAATCAGTACCAAGTCTTCCATACCGATATAAAACATAACATAATAAGCTCTACAAACACCTGTGAGTACTTGAGAGTGTAAATTTCGAAAACAAATTCACTTTTATAGCTCAGGATAGCCGGGTATTAAAGACTTAGGTATGAAAGTTTGTACTGCCAGCTCATTGGGAAGAAAAAAATAAATAATTCTTTTCTGAAATATGAAAACAAATTTTTTTCGTACTCCTCGAAATAAATCTCAGGTGTGTATCTGAATGAACCACTACCAAATCTAGCAGCGCAACCCTTCAAGCCAAATAATAGGATACTCAGTTTTTGACTTTTCTACTTGAAGTTGAAATATATTCATATGTATGCAGGAAATTACTAGGCACCAGTTAATTTAATACAATGTTCAATAAATAGAATGAATACCTACAGTAAAAACACTGACAATGAAGAATTCGGGATTTCAGTCACTGAACGCACCTCAATGAATACTTGCGTCTAATGAATTCGTCTTTTGAATCTTGTTGAACGACCTCTGAACTAGCATCCGTCTATTCCGCTAACTCTGCGATTCGCGTCCCAACATGTCGTCTAAAGTCTTACTTTTCCGACTAGTGTCCGTCTAATCACTTAGTCAAAAATCTCGTCTAATCGGTTCTTCCGAACCGCGTCTAAATAATTTTCAACGTTCTGACCTACTTTCGTTTCTTTCTATGATCGACTATCCAATTTTCTCGAAGTACCGCTTGATCTCTCCTCCCCATTTCACCTAGGAACCCTCAAGTTATAGCATTACCATGATTCTCGACTTTTCGAA
Organism: Hippodamia convergens; assembly: GCA_038502775.1. Lineage (NCBI taxonomy): Eukaryota > Metazoa > Arthropoda > Insecta > Coleoptera > Coccinellidae > Hippodamia > Hippodamia convergens. Next base: position 15,561,074 of record CM076607.1, on the reverse strand, counting down.
TCAACACCTGCTAACACTCAAGAAATCTAGGGTCTAGCGTCAAGTGCCTCGAACGGCCTGATAAACCTTCTGAATGGTGCACTTGAGTCCAGTGCAGTAGGAAAAAATTTTAAACTACTATAAACCACCTGATTCCAAATAAAACCTCGAATCCCACATGTATGATTTGCTTCGAATTTAATTGTCTCCGTTCTTCATATTTTATTTATCGATGTTCATATTGAGAAGTCGTTCAAGTCTATATTTGCCTTTTTAGTTTCTGAATTTTCTCGATAAATCTCATCATGGGAGAGAAATTATTTTATTTTTGAAATTTTCAAATGATAAATTATGAACTACTTAAAAATGGCCTAAAGTTTGGTGAAACCCTGAAAGAATTCTTCCTCCTCAAAGGGTTAGGACTTTTTCTCCTCTTGTAAATTGTGCATTTGAAGGGATTTCATTCCACTGCGAAATTTTATTTTTCACCCATCTGAGCTGTTTTGGTACGAAGTCTAAAGCTCTCTTTTGAATTCCAGACTTCTAATTGTCCAAACGGTACATATTTTGCGATGGCTATCTTCTCCAGCAGATTTTTGCATCACCCGTCATGTGAATCTCTCCACATTTCATGCACCCGAATGTAGCATGACAGTTTCTCTGGGAATTACCGAATAATTAACATCGATAGCATTGAACATTTGCGTTTTTTGTTCAAGGGCAGAATTGCAATTTAATTAATATTGCTTCATAAGCTTTATAGATTTTGGCAAATACCAAAGGCGTTGGTATTCTTTCCTCTTGGTGATTTTCGTCATTCAGAATGTTCTGGGGTGACAGTGCCCTGCAAGGAATCCAGTTGGGAGGTATACCGTACTGTTGCCGATATCCAAGTATTTCTTAGATCTCACATCTTGAAGAAACCTTTTGGAATGATCCAACTGAGACAGATTCTGCAAGAATGTTTCTCTCGGCTCTTTCCTTCACCTGAAGTTCTTTTTTTCAGGTACCTATGCCACAGTACCGTTCTCCATCTCTTAGGTTTCATGTGAATCTAACGCTTCCATTTGGAATCTCCTGGAACTGAGATCACATGGAATTTTTTTCTCGCCCCATTTTTCAACTCTTTCACCCCAACCTCTCATAACCGCGCCCGACCGGCATAATAAGAACTGCACAGTATTCCTCGTGCAGAATTAAACAATGCGTGCACACATAAAAAAACACAATGGGGCCACAACCGAGTGATTCATTGCCGAGAAGTGTAACCAAAGCCGAGTAATATACAAAATGTCCCGGAGATATATCAATGTAACGTCGTTCTAAACATTCTTCCTAAAACAAAGGCGGGCATAACGCTTAAGGCCGCATAAAACTTCAGAAAACTCCGCTGGGAGCGGCTGAATAATCTTTCTCCAACTTGGACAGATGTGCTGAAAATGAGACACGACTTGGACACAATATTCGTGGGGACGGAGTACGTTATCGGGCTACCAGCCGGGAAAAAAATGGAAATGAATATGTCCTCGGGGGAGGAAGGGAATGAGCGTACATATTATTTCATGTTGTGGAGAGTGCCTTCAGGCTAGGAGATACTGTTAGGAGAAGAAGTTGAGTTGATGAATCAGGAAGGCGCGCAGTTTGAAACTGGCTGTCTTCAAACGATCAAAATTGGAACTGTTGATAGTTCAGCATAATTGGAGTTACCTGACTCCACTTTTTCACAGTTGTTGGCGTAGTTCGTCCAAATTTTCAGGCTCAGTCACAAAAATTCGAATAAATAAATGTTCCATTAAAATTACTTTTTTTACTCCGTTGTGAAGAGGCTTTCTAAACCTTTCGAATGAACTATCACTTGAACCCAGACTTGAACCCTCTCTATTATTAAATTTCGAGGGTTTGAAGGAGGTTGCTACTTCAAGCCTCGATTAAACGTCAAAGGATGCTCCCGAATTAAATCATGGACGCGTTTCGCGAAATTTCTACAATCACTTCACTGGGATAAGAAATGTACGGGGTGACTCGTCTGAGAACAAACACCCTGTATAATTCAACAGGAGATTTCTGAGGTCAAAAGAAACACTTTTGGTCGTTACAATTCTTTTTCGTTTCGACTCAGTTTGGAATATACAAGGTGTTGAAAATCCATGAAAATTGTAAATCTCGAATGATTTGAACGTGAGTAATAACATGAGGGCATCTATTATTGGAAAAAAATCTGCTTGTGAACCACGAATGTTATTCGACAAGACTATTTCATGAGTGAGAAACAGATTATTCTACCCCCTTTGTACAGGTTTAATCATTTAAACAGTTGATTCACTACAAAATACTACAAACTAAAATATTCATGGTACAATTGGAATAACCTGTCTCCCTGAACCTATTTCAAAGTCGAGATATCACACTTGACTTGAAGCCTTTCCGCTACAGCAACCTGAGTTAAGTCACCCTGTAGCATTCTGCTAGCCCTTTCAGCCTCAGCCTCTGTTTATTTACATCTTGGCATTTTCAGAAAACTCGATTCAAATCGAAGCCGTTGATATACTGACTTCATTTCAGAACAAGAACATTGCAAAGAACCAAACTTCAGAAAAAGGCGACCAGGTTGATGAAATGTCCCATTATGATTTTTATTTCATCAATTCAAGTTGTTGAGTTTTGAATGATTCTACAAAAATTTTCTCGAAAGTTAGTTACTTTTCAAAACGATTGATTACGAATTTGCTGAAAACTTGATATGGGTCTTCTCTCCAGTCTTTGAAACAAGAAACAATTAGAAAATTTTTTTTAATAATATAAGAAAGGCCCCTGCGTAAAAATCTGAGCAAATTTCAGAAAAAAATGAAAACACTTTGAAATCAGAATCCTTCGTCAGACAACAACTAATTTTCATTCTATTTTGTAGAATCGTGACAATGTTTTTTTACGATTCTACAAAGTTGAATGAAAATTAGTCATTTTCTGACGAATGAGTCTGATTTAGACTCCGAAACGTAATGCTTGAGATTTCAAAGTGTTTTCATTTTCTTTTTGTTCATTGTTAGGCAACAATTTCTTCTCGTAAAGTTTTGGCCCCTGACAAAGAGTGCTCAAATATTTACGCAGGGGCGTTTCTTATATCATTGAAAAAATTGTTTCTTGTTTCAGAGACTGGGAGAGAAAACCCATATTGAGTTTTCAGGAAAATGCAGAGACCTTCCAGACAATATTTCAATATATGATTGATTACGATATCCCTAACTTTTGTGGAGCAAAATATTATCAAAGATTATGGTCTCGTGTCTCGGAGACCCCGCCCCGTCGCGCCGCCACTGTTCGGCCGTATCCGATTTTCCGGATCGCGGAAGTCGACATAATTGGACTTGTTCGGGAAAAATTCGCGGAATTCCCGCCTCTCGCAAATCGGACGTACGGTCGACCTTTCGCTACCGGCGGCCGTGATTTATAAGTTCGTGGAATGCGACCTGTCGACGCTAGATCGCATCCCGAGAGTTCGGATTTGTTGCAGCCCTTCTCGGCGAACCGCGAACCCAAGAAAGGTGAGGGATGGATCGAAATTCTCTCGCTGATACTTTGAACGGGCGGATGCACCGTTCCAAGAAAATATCGGAAATAGCTGACAGATGAGCTCGCACCAAGGGTGGTTTCTTCTGCAGAAGAGGACAGTCGGCTTTGGGGGCTCGATTTAGAGGAAGCCACTAGATTATCCACGAACTGAGCGAGCCGAAGGCGAGCAGAGGTCTCAGTCTCAAAATGTCTACCATTCTTTTAACATTGATCTTCCATAACCACTTATTGATGAATTAGTTTAGATAGGTTTGAAGGTCTCGAACAAAAATACCACTTGTGTACAAAGCCGATGTTTCGTTTATTATAAGAATATCCTCAAAGAACTAAAACAAAACAACAGGTGAACCTAAATGAGCCAAAAGGATTACGCAATTGCTAAGAGACAACTCTTCCATGGAACAATTGAAAAATTAATAAAGATTGATACAGAAACAATCAATAAATAGACAATTTGAAATACATGATAATATTTTTTTTCATCTTTTTCCTTTTCTTAAAATGGTGACACAAAACAAAAGGGGGAGAAACTACTTGAGACGTGCTGCAATAAATCAACTACTATTCTTGTTCCAATGAATTTGGTTGTGAACTTATACCTCATTGAAAGATGTTCGGAAAGTTAATTACGGTACTATGTAGTTCTCTTTGTCAAACGGGATTCATACAAACAATAACATTCATGTAAAGTCAGACAGAACATATCTCCTAGGCAAGAAACAGACATCAACTGAAGAATTAAATTATAAATATGTGGTATGAATGGAAATTCACATCACATCTTCGTTTTCGCGTTTTCGCGTCGTTGATTTCTTGCAGCACGTCTAAAGTATTTTCTACCCCTTTTGTTTTTTGTCACCATTTCAAGAGAAGGAAAGATATGAAAAAGAAGAATTTTCATGTAATTTTGAATTGTCAATTTATTCATTGTTTCTGTATCAATCTTTATTAATTTTTCAATTGTTCCATAAAAGAGGTTTCCCTCAGCAATTGTGTAATCGTTTTGGCTCATTTATATTTACCTGTTGCTTTGTTTTACTGCCCTGAGGATGTTTATATAATAAACGAAACATCACCTTTGTACACAAGTGGTTTTGAGACCTTCAAACCTATCTGAACTAATTCATCAATCATCGATTAGGTCGTTAACACTACTTCTGTAACCACTCATCGCAGAGTTTCTCAATCTATGAGGTGCCAACACACTAAAGTGGGGGCGCTAGCATAGGTACCCAAGAAATGAATAATATGAAAAAAAATGAACTGACTGAAAGGATAGCATACACATTTGAAGAAATAGTTAATCATAATACAAGTGTAGAAGGCTAATTCTTGAACGAACGTGTGGTGTATTAAGAGTTCTATTCTAGTAGTGTACTATTTTTTTCCCTAACATCAAATTTTTATTAGAATTCATGAAATTTTCCATGAAAATTGTGCAGTTAGTTTTTCTAGTCAACCTAAAACTAACAGCTCAATTCAACTTACACGAAATCGATCAATAATGACCCATTTTAGTGTATGATTTCCCCTTTTTAAATGTGGGCGATTGCCATGAGCAACTGTTTATAAGTATTCAAAATCAATAGTAATAATAATATGTTTATAAACAATTTCAAATACAAATAAAAAAGATAAATTGATTGAAGAATTTTCGTTAACAAACATTTAAGACCACAAAAGTGCCAAGCATTTGTCTGTGGTAAAAAAAAACATTTTTCTATACATTGATATATACATATATGGCGGTGAGTATATTCATCTGATATTAATCCAAATTCAGAGTTGAGACCGAGTAAGTATTCGCACAAACAAGTTCAAAAGTCATTATCAAAAAAAAAATATTTCTATTCCAGAAAGCAATCCAGAAGTTCCAGTGCTGGCGTTCTATCCAGTGTCTTATTTGTTTGTTGAAGATGGAATGCGACCGAATGTTTTTCAGGTAATCTGGAAGCCTGTTATAGAGGAGTGGAGCGAGGTATGTGAAGTTTCTAAATGTACTGGTTTTATTTAATTTAGGTAGATTTATATAATTATTCCTCAACCCCATATCTTTCACAGTCACTGGTTTGATGGTATTATGTTGGTAGATCAGGAGCGCCCCCGCGTAGAGTTGTCTGGTGGTGAGAACTTTTGCAGTTTTGAATAGATCTTCTGTTGGATAAGTTTTTGGTTTTTTATAAATTATCTTCAAAATCCATTTCTGATTTTTCTCTTTTTTTTTTCATAGTGGCATTTGGTCATTCTACCCCAATCCAGTATGCTATAGTTTGAACATGATTCGACCAATGCATGATACACAGTTTTGATATCTTTTCCATCCCATATATTTCTTAATACGAGTAATGTTACAACTCTACTGTTTTGATGTTTTCTCTATGAATTTTTCGAACTGTTCCATATAAAAACGAAAATAAAGGCAACGAAAACGGTTTTGAGATAACTCGATCAATATATATATAAACCTACGAGAAAAGCCTTCTTCAGTTATTGACTCGATTCTGGCACTGTCAATGTCAGTTTTCATCTCGGGGGTAAAAATCCCGAAATTAATATGGTTCTTCTAACTAAATAGGAGATCTTCAAATGTGATCCCTCTAAAAAAAGGTAAACATACGAGTCTAGCAAAAAATATGTGGGGAAGTGGAAAGATGTAAAGACGTAAATTGAACTCAATCAGAAGAGGAGAAGTTCCAGCGACATCATTTCAGGTAACAGTCCAGAACACGTGACAGCATCCCTCATTTTCAATTAAAAATGATCCGCCGCTATATTTCTCCGATTCAATAAATAAGACCATCCATTCGGAACGTCGAAACGAAGCTCAGAAATAATAGAACTTCTTAATTAAAGGAGCCGCTTCTCGCGTCTCCCGTTTGTTTAGCGGCCACGAAAATATCCCGCTGAAATCTCAAAAACCGCGAAGACAAATACCGCCATAAATAATACGGTCCTTCATTGCTCCCATTTAAATAATTCCTGGACTACCGAGGTTGGGTTCAGGTGAAATTATTCATGATCATGATATGAAAGTATGAAATATTGAGTGGGATGTTATGGACGGGAAGGTAAAATTTGAATTAATATTTGGCCGAACGCCGGCTAAACCCCCAATACCCTTTTTCATTTTTATTTCGCCCGAAGGGCAATTATGGATTCGGCGGGAAATATTGTGGGGGGAGTTGTAATGATTTTAACCGTTTTTATCTTCATTTGGTCGAATGAATGCGATGCAGGAATATCAATCAGATTTTCATGAATTACAAGCTGACCCGGCAGACTTCGTACTGCCTCTATCGATAAATAAAAAAGCAACTTTAATATTATAATAAAATATTATGGTATAATACCTTGAAAGTAGGCATAAAATTGTCCTGTACATGAACTACAACTTTTTAACCGAACGAGATAGAGAAAGATGAATGGTACGTTACGGTGTTCTTTTTCAGAGAAACTGATTATGCCATCAACTGCATTCCTCTATCTTCTTTTGTTTTCGAGTTATAGGCCAAAATTGAAATTTGGGCGATTTCAACTTTGATCATTATCTCCGTTCCTGTTTGTGCTAGGATGTTGAAATAAAAACATTATAAAGGCACTTATTTCATAGCAATCCAGTAGCTTACTATGTTTTTCCAAAGAAGCTGCTGAGCTTTAACATATAGTTGTGTTTCTTCTTATGGAAACAATAGTTTCAAATGGCTTAGGAAGAATCGCCATTTTCTTTCTCCCGTTTCAGAAGTATATGGTACATCATACATCGTCCGCAGATTCATTGCCGGTAATATGAAAATGTTTGAAAACTACATGAAACATGATATGTTAAAATGTTTTATTTTAGCTGCAATAATGACTTCCAATCGACAGTTGTTCTGAACAGAGATCAAACCACGGAGAATTGAATCAAGTATCCAGTCACAAAATAATTATGATACCATGAGCAGAGACATATTATTCTGTGATCAAGCCTACTTAATATTCAATAATTCAAATTTCACATACAAACTATATTTTTCATGATATCTGAATTAATCTAGGGACGATGTATGATGTTCCATATATTTCTGAAACGGGAAAAAAATAGCGATTCTTCCTAAGCCATTTGAAACTATTGTTTCCATCAGATAAAACACAACTATATGTTATAGCTCAGAAAGAAAACCTCTTGGGAAAAACAAAGTACGCTACTGGATTGCTTTAAAAAAAGTGCCTGTATAAAGTTTTCATTTCAACATCCTAGCACAAACAAAAACGGAGATAATGACCAGAGTTGAAATCGCCCAAATTTCAATTTTGGCCTATAACTCGAAAACAAAAGAAGATAGAGCAATGCAGTTGATGGCATTATCAGTATCTCTAAAAAAGACCACCGTAACGTGCCAATCATTCTTCTCTATCTCGTTGGGTTGAAAAGTTGTAGTTCATGTATCACCAATGTGTGATTTTTTCAAGATTTTTCAAGTTTCTGAGAAGGCCTCAGTGAAAATGAAACAATGAGATATTTCGAAATATGTGATATTTTTGAGATTTTCCAAGTTCGTAAGAAGAAATCAGTAAAAATGGGCTCATACATTATAAAACTATTCAAGGTGGCTCATTCGAGCTTTTGGGAAAACGGTTTTTTGAAACTTCGTTTTTTTGCACTGTTTCAAAAAGATTTCGAAGATCTTTAAAATGAAGCATCACTCAACTCCTCTTCCCTATTCAATTTCGGGGAGTTGAAACGCTCCCTTCTTAAGACCTCAAGTATACCTCCATATATATATCCCCAAACAAAATCATTCGACGTGTTTCGAAAATTTATCCTATCTCTATAGTTTAGGAAATATAGATGTATCGCATCTGAGAACGAACACCCCGTATGTAGCAGTCAACCCAGAATTCCATGAAAAATGTTTTACCTCGAATGCAATTTTCAGACATCAATAACATCCGGAGAAAATCTCGTAGGAGAAAATATACCATTGTAAAAGGTACCTTCGAAAATCTTCAAACACCGAATCCGCAATTTCTCCAATTTCGATAAAAATTTGCGCGCCCACCTCCGCGCGATAAATTTCCCAACGATGAAACGAAATTTCCAACTTCCAATAACACCCCAGATGCCAGCTTCCCGGGAAAAAATCTCCGGTAAACGCTCACGAGAATTTCGGTGATATAGTTGAAAAATTATCATATTTTATTCGCGCTCCAAGGGCTGATTCTGGCGCTGAGAAAAAGTTCATTGAAAGTGGCAGATCGTGACCAGATTGCAGACGAAATCATAAAAAGCGTAATGTTCGCGGCCCGATCCTTGTGGCTTCATTTGCTGCAACGATCGATTTTTTTTCGGCCGCAGCTTGATTCACTTCCGAGGAGCAGGTCTCGAATGCCAAAATTTATAATGCAATTCTGCGGAGGAATTGCCCTTACGTTGATTAAAATTTCTCAATGTTATTGAGGTGAGGGGGATGATAAAATAGCGGAATGAGAGCAACCGACCCAGTAAAACGTAAGGCATGCTCGAAGGGATGCTTTTCATCTGCACATTTGTAGTTTTACTTCTTTGCATGAAAAAATCGTGGAAATTTCATTATACAAGGTTGTGATATGGTATTGATCCAAGTAAATATCTTCTGAACGAAAACAATATTTATGAAATTTCGTAGGCGATTGCAATTGCCTAAAATGCACCTCATATACAGTTTTTTAATGATAATATACCCTCAACTGTTTTGATTTATTTGGGATCTCCTGTATATCTTTGCAGATGTTGAACGAGTTTGGGAGTTCGACTTGGTAGATATCGTGATTTACATCACCTTGAAAGACCTGAGATAAACAAATTGATGTTGTGTGTTTGCATAGTCATAAAATTTAGGATCTGTTGCGAGAGTGTCAAGTTTGAATTCACATGATTTCAATTATTGTAAAATAAAGAATGATTCGAGGACAGATCGTGGATCTAGGAAAGAGTGACTCAAGAATTTATTAATTAGAACATTTGTTAATCTTGTTTGAAACATCATTCTCATTAGTCTGCAGTGAATTAATTTAGCTATTCTTTAAGTAACAGTAAGTTGCTTCATCATCGATTATTTTTTGCGCCTACCATTAATGAAAAATCAAAATTTTTTGCTCCTATTCTGTGTAAAAACCGCTCATTCTGCTACATTTTGTAGAACAAATTCCTTCGAGAATATCTTGGTTTCACACATTATCTGTCAAATTTATGAGAGGGAAGACAGTTCTGCCAATAAATTATTTTAATGCGAAAAACATCAAATGGGGGAATATTGCATTAATTTCAAAGGAGGTTCAATGAAAGAGAGAAAATAAAGTATAATCTCTAGATAATACGCTCATTTCAACACTCTTTCATTCAAAAACTTGTCAATTCGATTTCGTGCCCCGTTCCCTGAATTTTGAAGTCTTGGCATGATATCGGTGCTTTTTGTACTTGTACTGTAATAGTATATTCTAAAACAAGTTGCAGAATGGGATCTTATTTCAACACGAATGAGAACATTAGTATTTGAATTGCCTGGTGCCACGAGTATAATAGTATATTATTCAACGAGCGGTAATGTAAGTCATAACTCACGCAGATGAAGTTTGCAGCGCGAGCCCTAGGCGGGTGCTGTAATCAATCAAGTGAGTTATGACCATTACCGCAAGTTAAATACTATACTTTATCTACGAATATACCAATATATACAGATATACAAGTACAGAGGAAAAAAGTATCCACTTAATTTGAAAACGTCTAAATTATTCAAGCGACGCCTACTCGATAACAAAAATGGAATGTTCCTATTCGGCCAACCGGCTTATGCAAAAGAACAAAACCCTCTTGATATTCGGTTCGTCAATTATTCTATGAATCTTTTCTGACGTACTATGGTGAGTAATAGCAGCGACTCATTATAACTTACGCTGTTTGTTTACAGACACTAATAATTGCTCTTGAGCAGTTAAATTATTAAAACATTATAGACTAGGAGTAGATAAAACGAAATTTTTTCTATTTCAGTCAAGTTTTGTGAAAAATTCACGAAATTCAGATAAAAATTTAGGTTGATTGACTTTTGTAATGTATCTTGGCAGTTGGTGTGACTTACGAAATTTGACAGATTACGGAATTTGAATGGATTTGATTTGAAAATTGTTAGGATCAGAGGTCAGTACCTATTGACAATCACAAAACGAAAAATATAACTGAAAACAATGCTGTAATGAGTTTGGTATAGCACTACTTTCAGTACTGTAATGAATTCATTACGATACTGAAATAGAAAAATATTAATTGTGATATACAAAACGTAGAATGCTATGGATTTGCCATTAGGACTTGATTGAAATTATGGGCATCCCAGAAACACTAGCTACGTATTTTGAACGAATCTCTTGTATAATTTTCTGTACTGATACTGGAAGAAAAGATTATTTTGTAAAACAATTTCATTTCTGATCTGTAAAAAAATTGCAATTGAAAAATAATGGTAATGCTCCAACTTAAATTCGAAAACTACTTCATTACGAGCAAATAACTTGGACAAATTGTTTCTCAACATTATACGAACGAGAAAACTGTCAAAACAACTAATGTTTCAGTCTTTATCAGACGAAATCTTTCGAGTTTTCAGAATCAATACGTTTGAGAATGTGGTCTCTTGAAGAAATCTGATGAAGAGTCTCCCAAACGTAGCCTGTTTTAATAGGTCGAAACTTTCATGTTCGTTCGAACGAGCTTTCCTTAGAGTCGAAGTTCCCATTGAAAAAGTCATCTATTTTAGACGTTCACAGAAAAAAATCATTTCACGAAGAAGTGAACGCAATAAAGCAAGAGTATTCTGTTCTGCTTGTAGCATTCCATCATAACTGGAAACGTTTAAACGTAGGCCTTCCAGATACTTCAAAGAAACTCATTTCGATCAGCTCCGAAGCTGTTGACCAAGAAAAAAAATTTCAAGGACTCTCGGGCGTAAAAGATCCATTACCGTTCTTCCTCCGCTGATCGCGACAATGGCGAAGTTATGGCCAATCAATGACAATGCGCACGTCCTCGCGTCCGAAGGGGGACGTAATGGATTGGGGTACGCAACGTGGAGCCGACTGAAAGCATTTCTTTTCTTTCGCCAGACTACAAATTTAATTCAGTCGCCCCGGAGTTGCCGTTTTATTGTGTTTTTAGAAATGTTTCGAAATCGTATCGGTCTTTAATGTATCGATACGGGCTTTGTGTCGAGAAGTTCGAAAAATAACCGACCGGGGATCTCGGACGCTCGGTGAAAACTAATTTTGTGGAGGAATCGGGACATAGCCCTTGGCTGTAGGGCACGAACAATGGCGAGCCAGAAGCGGTTTCGAAGATTATTACGCGGAATTTCTCAAGGACGATGTTTATTGTGCTGACCAGAGAGCGCAAGTTCGAAAAAAGAATTTTATGTTTTTTGTTCTTCACAAACTAGGCCATATTTGTCACTCCTGAATACACTGCGCAAAAAATTAACGCACCTTCAGAAAATCTCAATTTTAATGAGAATTAACTCTACATTACCTTCATAACTTATTTTTTATGTTTTCTCGGGAAGGTTTTGAACGAAACAAGACACATTGAATGGAAGAAAAATTCAGGATTGCACCGAATTTTGTGTGAAAGAAGAGAAATGAACAATTTTAATACTTGGTATTTCCACCCCTTGCGTTAATTACAACTCGACAACGACGGTTCATACTCAAAATGAGTGATCTTAAAATGTTCTGATCTAATCCTTCCCAGATTTCTCCGAGTTGGATTCTTAAGTCATTAAGGGTAGCTGGATGATTTTCTGAACTTCTCAACCTTCTATTGAGGCTGTCCTAAACCTGCTCAATCGATTGAGTTCTGGACTTCTTGCTGACCATTCCATTCGAGAGACTTCAACCTCTTCAAGGTACTGCTGAACGTTGCGCGCACGATGGGGTCTGGCATTATCGTCCATGAAAATGAAATATTCACCAATGTATAGGGCACATGGCACAACATGCTCTTCAAGAATATTCCATATATACTTATCACCATTCATAGCTCAATTATCAACGACCACTAGGTCTGTGCGAGCAGTAAAAGATATTCCACTCCATACCATAATCGATCCTCCCCCGAAACCAGTAGTATTCAGGAAATTGCACTGAGCATATCTTTCATGTGGACGTCTGTATACAAGGGAACGCCGATCACAATGGTATAGGCAGAATCTAGACTCATCTCTGAAGAGAACTCTTCCCCAATCGGCCTTTTCCTAATGGATATGCTCTCTCGAAAAATCCAAACGCGCCCTTGATGGGCTGGGGTGAAAGCTGGGCCTCTTGTCGTGACATAAGGCCTTAAATCATATTCTCTGAGGCGACTTATCATTATCTGAGTGCTAATTCGCACCCCATGAGTTTGCTCAAGCTGATTTTGAAGGAGGCGAGAGGTTGCAAACCGTTATCTCAACGAACAACATTCAAGTAACGTTCTTGAATGGCAGTTGTTACCCGTGGTCTACCCTGTCCTGGTCTTCGGATATTCATACCTGTACGCAGCTATTCCTCAAATACACAAACAATGAAATAACCGGTACAGGCTGTCCGGAAATTATGAGCAAAAAATTCAAGGGTGATTTCTAGACTCAAAATAAATGGTAGCTCTTCATATAAAATATTTTCGAAAATTGATTAAAACTGCAGTTACAGGGCGTTAAAGTTAGATTTTGCATACAGTTTTTCAGCTCTACGTTTTGCCACGTTGATAATATTTCGAGGAAATTTTGTATTTGTGGCTTCTACGAGATGAGCAAAATGAATTTGCAAACCATTTCTTCTCATCTTGTAGAGGGCTCCACAAAGGAGCCTCTACTTCTGTTTGAATGGTCCCAACTTTTTGTGCTACAGTGTATTCAAAATTCGATCAAATATTTTAATTCTCTGAACGGAAATGGCATACTTCTTTTGTTTCGACAAATCTAAGGGAATATTTCCGAATTCAAGAACACTACCAAAAATTTATAAAGGATCTAGGAACCCATTTTGCACTTACTTCATCATATTTTCTGCATTATGAGAACAGGCAGGCATAATCTGTCAGCAAATTTCACCAATTCTGTTATAGTTCCGAAGATCAAACACCATTATACTGAAAAAAAAAACAATATATTAATGTTCAATCCATCAAATCTTTTATGGTAAAAAAAAATGTTTCGGCGCCACTGGCCCAGAACAGATTTGAAATCGTCACATAAAGTTCAATCCAATAGTGTCTGATGTTTTTCGACTGCACAAACTTTTTAATCGAAGAAATTCACACTTCTTCAAATCTTAGCAATCATGTAACCATAAAACCATCCAACAATCTTTATTATTTAAAAGGATCGAGAGAGTCTCCAACTCTGATAACTTTTGAGATGAAAAGTGGTGAAAATGATGAAAAATTTTTGGTGTGTCCTCGAAATTTGAACAAAAACATCAGGCTCTCTACAACTATCGATTTTTTTGTCATTTCACAGTCCGAATTTTCAATATAACCTATTAAATTATCGGATATTTCTGTACCTTATTGTTCATCACATTCGGTGATTTACATCAGAAGAAACTATTAATTTTTAGAAACCTTGTTCAGAACATAAAGAAATAATGACACGTTGTTCGTCCAACAAAGATTGATGCAATACTAAAGTATTCAATATGCATTCATTCTACGGTTATTGGATATATGAAACAATAATTTTTCATATGATGTCAATAATGAATGAAGAAACACCTATTAGTTGAAGAAAGTCTTTCATAATAGAAATTCAATATTTCAAATGAAGATTCAATCGAAAAAGGCGTCATAGCATAAAAACCAAAGTCACAAAAATTTTATCAAAATAAGAAATATATCAATAATTATCCGTTCAAAAAAATAAACTGTTGAAAGAAAACGTCATTCTAAGAACCTCACTAAAAATCACCATGTGAACGTGCATAGGAAGCTTCCAAAAATCAATTCTACATGATATGTTATCAAGACAGGTAATGAAAGAACAATCTAAGAAACAGTACTCACCAATTTCACAGAATTTTGACTAATAACATTCACTCAAAGCACTCGAATTGAAATTCATAATCACCAATTTCTGTTTTCAAAATTTTCACATCAATATTCGCATTCGAAATGACGAATCATCTGTCAAATTTGCTAGAACACGTAGGGGACTAATTATGACGCATTCCTGAAAAAGATGCTTTCGTGCAACATGTGATTGATAACGTATTTTTCAATGCAGATGTTAGTCGGCTATGATTCTCATAGCCTCTGCGAATGCTGCGAATGGAAATTGAATTATAATATACGACTTTTTTGAACTGCATTTCGAAATTCATTCGAGGTTGAAATGCATAATTGTATATATTGTTACAAAATTGTATTGCATTATATAATGTTTTGCCCTGTTTTATGATAAAAAAATTAGGGTGTTCTTGAATTCATAAGACAAAATTTAGGAGGTTAATGCTCGTATAAAATTCAGATGGGGTCTTTCCTTTAACAAAATTATCTCAGTCCACCCCTTTCCAAGATATCATCCCCAAAAGGTGGTGAGTGAAATTCAGATCTTATTTTTTCTAAATTGAGAGTAAAACTAGAAAATTTAAATTCTGTTATTTTCTTGCACTAGCAAAGAACTAGCGGTGGGTATGTTTTTAATATTTCTGTTACATTATACTTAATTTCATATCAAAACATTTTTTCGAAATGTACTTCCACGAAATAAAATTAATTACACCCCCATAAAATGTAACAGAAATATCGATAAGATAACTTATTTACGAGTGCATAAAAATCAGTTTTTGGCTCTATAGAGATTTTGGAAAAAAAATAAGAACTGAATTTTAGTCACCATCTTTTGAGGTTGATATCTCGGAAAAGCGTGCGCGGAGGAAATTTTGTTATGAAAAATACCCATCTTAAATTCATACAAGCATTCACTTCCCAAATTCTGCCTTATGAATTTATTATATAGTCATAATTATTATTTACACTACCTAACTCGAAACATACGTTTTCAGCAAACACGAAAAAAAAGATGAGTATTGGTATTGGTTCACGCAGTGAGTTTCTTTTTTTTTCGGTATAAGTAGAATATGAATTTGAATCATGGAAATGAATTCGGCTACGAAAGGTTAGCTAAAAAAATTGACTATTGGCTGTAACTATTGTTGTGGCGGATGTTCATATATTCTATCGTATTGTTGAAATCAAATAACATAGTAGGTATGTGAAAAGACAGTTGGAGACAGTCAAATAAAATAAATAATCGATAGAAAAGTCATATGGTATTTATTAGGTGCAAAAATGTGATATTTGGTCTTACGAAAACTTTTTTCATTTTCTATTTTTATCTTTCAATTGCATATATTTTTGACAATTCTTTCTCACATACTTTGTTTTATATCAACAACACAATGAAATATATGAACACCCGCCAGAACAACTATCTCAGAAAAACGAAAGCAATTTTTAGAATAATAACTGAATGAAATGCACCTGCCTCAGAAACGTGGGATTATATTCCACAATTTCGTATGAAAGACACTGGAGGTAGAAAAAAATGGCACTCAGTGACGAGAAGATGGATTCCCAGCCTTCTGCTTAGTGCAACCTAGAGAACCATGAATACAACTCATCATCCCCGATTAATATAAAACCCTCCGAACTGACGCAACATGAGATAACTCCCATCAATCCCAAATCCCCCGACCCATTCAGGCTACAAACTAAACGCCCATTCAACCCTCCACGATTACGGCGTTCCACTGAAACTGCCCCGTCCAATAAAAAATTCCCGCCAAATCCCAACAAATGTTTCATTAAAGCAGGAAATCTTGACAAGAGCCGGATCGTGCCAGTCAATAATTAGATTCTCCCTTTCGTTCCCTTCTGGACCCAGATAAGACAGCTGTACAGGGCGATTCACTTATCTGGGTTACCCTAATTTTCTCGAAAACGTCCGAATATTTTTTCATTCTGTGAATGGAGTTTTGAACAAGTCAATGGCGTCTTGAGATGTGCATAAAAATCTGCCGAATAAATGATTCTCCAGGGACAAACCTTTTTTATCATGTCATTCGAAAGATAATTACATTCGGAACTTTTTTTTTCAAATACAATTATTATCCATTTCTAACCGTCAGCGATCCGAAGCGTGTTATCATATTCCATTCATTTTATTCTGTATTGTGGTAGTTTGCCTTTATTTGGAGACATAGATATGATTTTGTGCCTTGAATTTAAGAAGGCTAGTTTTCTAGTAAATGTGCCTCTTCAAATAAGATGAAATATGTGGCTACAGCAAGAAGGGACTCCATGTCACAACGCTGCCATTGTGAACAGGGCCGTCTTTAACCTCTTGGAGGCCCTGGGCACATTAGGATAATGGGGCCCCTACCCACAATACCACATACAAAATACAAATACAGGGGAATTCCCTACCGCCGAGTAGGTTTATTCACGACACACATAGCCACGGTATGTAAATGCCGTGATGTAATTTAATTATCAAATCGAGAGAATTTTGCCGATTTACGGAATTTCGATACTCGAAAGGGAGAAGGGATTTTTTAGCCTGGAATCCCCTGAAATTTCTTGTGGTGGCGTGGCGTAAATTCGGCCTCCCCTATATAGATCTATTATTCATCATAAGATTTCTCTGAAGTTTTTCAAAGGGAAATTATGACAAAAATGTTATGAAAATAATTTATATATTGAATAACAAAAATTTCTAAACAAAATAATGTAAATTCTGATATAAAAGTAACTATAAACTTAACAATTTCCAATTGTATACCTTTTTTTTCATATTCTGTATACCTTTTTTAAAATTTCCGAAAAAATTTTTTTTTCTTTCTATATTATCGAGATAAATAGATTATATTAATTCGAGGTCGTAGATTATGAATATGTAATTACAATTTCAATACTACCAATATTTTGGAAAATATTCGAAAAATTCTAAAAATTTTTAGCAAAATCGGCCAACTTTGAACAGCAGATATAAAAAAAGTATGGATGCTATAGTTTTAGTCTTTCCTCCATATTACAGTACGTTTCTCTGAAAATAAAATAGTGTATTTATCCTTTCTCTACGAGGGATATTTTGGATTTCGTAAATTATTCCGCGAAGGCCCTTTTTTCGGAAAATTCAAATCGTTATAATTTCTACAAAAATCGTTTTATAAAAAAAGTAATTGCATATTCTTAATCTACGCCCTCGAATTAACTAATAACATGAATTTGGTCGATAAATTCGAAAATCGAATTTTTGGCAATTTTTCCATACGGAAAAATTTGCGATTTTTGGCCAAAAATTTTTTTTTTAATTGATCGACCAAATTGAGATTATAAACTAATTCGTGGGCGTAGATCAAGAATATGCTATTCATTTTTTTTTTTTTAATTTTTTGTAGAAATTATAACGATTTGAATTTTCCGAAAAATAGACCTTTGCGGAAAACGTAACGAAATCTGAAATATCCTTAATAGAAAAAAGGTGAATACACCATATTATTTTCAAAGAAACGTACTATAATATGGGGAAAAGACCAGAACTATAGCATCCATACTTTTCTTATATCTGCTCTTCAAAGTTTACCGAATTTCCAGAAAAATTTTGGAATTTTTGTAATATTTTCCAAAATATTGGAGGTATCGAAATTCCAATTACTTATTCGTTATCTACGACCTCGAATTAATATGATCTATTCACTTTATCACTATAGAATGAAAAAAAATTTTTTCGGAATAATTTTCATATTCGGTATACCTTTTTTTAAATTTTCGAAAAAAAAATTTTTTTCTTTCTATACTAACGAGATGAATAGATTATATTAATCCGAGGTCGCAGATTACGAATATGCAATTACAATTTCGATACCTCCAATATTTTGGAAAATATGAAAAAAATTGTAATTCAGAAACCGTCAGTTGATATTCAGGCATCACTTGTATTTCAGATTAGTCAATTGTATTTCAGAAAACATCAAATGTTATTCAGATTTGTCAATTGAATTTCAGAAAATATCGAATGAAATTCAATGAGTGATCCGAAATACATTCGATGTTTTCTGGAATTTAATTGACTAATCTGAAATTCAATTGACTCATTCTGAAATTGAAGTGACTAATCTGAAATACACTTGACGGTTTCTGAATTACACTTGGAAATGGTAAGAATTTGAAAAAAAATTTTATAACAAAATTGCATTCACGTTTTTTAATTTTTCTGTGCAAACATATCCATCAACTTGTCGATATCCAAGCTTCTGGCCACTTTTGTCCAAAGTTAAGTAAGCTCAAAAGTATGATAGACGTGTTTGCGACACATTTAAGGAGAGTCCCGAAAAGCTTGACGGTATATTAAAAAACCCTTGAAAACAGGGTAGCACATGAAGTAATTGAGTGATGATTCAACATTCGAATTGAATTACTGGAAAACTCATATATTTTTTTATAATTTAGGAGTATTTCTCTATTTTTTAGGAATGATAATTTTACCTTCTTTGTATGAGTTTTGTTCATTATATCATGGGAAAAATCTCGCGAACCGGCAAGTTCAATAGAATGAAATAATTGGGGCGTCATTTTAAGCTTTTAGTTTGACTTGGGGGCCCCTTTGGTGCCGAACCTCCCTGCACCGCGAGTTCTGCGTGGCCCTCTGATAAGTACGCAACTGATTTATTGTCTTGTAGTGCTGTCTGAAATTATGTAGTTAAATGGGGATTTCCTTGGATGCTTCCCAATGAATACAAGAATGTGATCAACAACCCGATTCGAACAGATGTTTTATGGCTAACCACCCCAACAAATAACACAAACTAATAATTGCTCTTATCTAGTGTATACCAGTATGAATGAGCAAGGGTCATAAAAATTGCAACCTTCGAGAACTTGTTGATGAAAGACTCTGAATTCCAATCCATTTGGAATTATTGTGAATAATCACTTCTGCCTTTTTACCTGAAGGTAATTTTAGTACGCGAAAGGTAATTTCGAAATAAAGAACAGTTGAGGTCTTTTCGAATAAATCAGTTATATAATAATATAGGGGAATTTTCTATGAAATGGGGAATTTCCAAATGTTATTGAGGAAATCTTCGATCCTTTCAGTTCGGAACAATTAATCTGAGCGGAGCCCCTATCGATCGCGGGGCCCTGGGCACTTGCCCAAAGTGCCCTAGGCGAAAGAGGGGCCTGATTGTGAAGAGATATTCAGATCAAAAATTCGAAAATGAAGGGATAGGAACCAATTGGACAATCGGGTATCGCCAGACCTGAAGCACATGGATTACTTTCTTAGAGTACCCTCAAAAATACGGTATACCAAACTGATTGTGATAACTGGGACCATTTGAAAATAAAGATAAGAAACGCATGTGCCCAAGTCGTCCCTTATATTTTGACCAAAGTAACTTTTAATGAAATAGAGGAATGATATAACTTATGTATGGATCATAATGGCCGGTATGTAGAACATATGTTTCGGAATGTTTCGTTTGTTATTGAAAAAATTTTTTATTTTTATAAGATGAAATATTAAATGAATATAATAAAAAATGAATAGTTTGTTCCAAAACCTCCGTCATTTAACGAAACAAAATCATATCTAGGTCATCTAACCATTATGATCAACACATAAGTTATATCATTTCCCTATATCATTATAAGTTACTTTGGTCACAATACAAGGGTTCATTTATTTTCGAATTCTTGATCTCAATATTATCTCTTCACAATGGCGGCGTTATGACATGGAGCCCCATCTTGCTGTATTCACGTATTTAATCTCATCCGAGGAAGCAGATTATTTAAAAAACTAGCTTTCTTGAATTCAAGGCACAAAATCATATCTGTGTCTCTGAATAAAGGCATACTACCACAATACAGAAAAAAAATGGAAGAGAATTAACATAAAACACTCTGCAGATCGCTGTTGGTTAGAAATGTATAAAAATTGTATTCGAAAAAAAGTTTCCATTGAAATTATCCTTCGAATGATATGATAAAAAGTATGTTCTTGGAGAAGAAATTTTTGATAGCGCCGCGACGTCAGGCGACTTTATTTATTCCGCAGATTTTTATGCGCATCTGAAGTCGACATTGACTTGTTCAAAACGCCATTCACAGAATGAAAAAATATTCGGACGTTTTCGAGAAAATTGGGGTTACCAAGATAAGTGAATCACCCTGTACAGGGTGGGTATATTTCGATGTTTTAGCACTACAACTTTTGAACCAGAGGAGATAGACAAAATCTGATACCTCATTCTTGATCTCTTTTTCGGAGAAACTAACAAGAGTTTTATTCATTTTTGGCTACCTTCTTTTGTTTTCGAGTTATAAGCGGAAATTGGAAAAATGGCGATATCGAAAAAATTTATATCTCCGCTAATACTGATCATAGAGCTCTGAAATTAAAACATTCTACAGGCACTTTTTTACGTAGAATCCAGTGGCATGCTCGCCTTTTCTGCACAATTTTCAATTACGGAGCTATGATCCAAAGTTATGTTTTTTTGAATGGAAACACCTTATTTCTGTGACATTTTCTGAAAGCTTATTTTTTTCTGATTTCGAAAATATATAACATCGTAAAGTTTGTATCAATATGAGTATAGAAATTGGTCAAAAACCTATTTTCATGCAAGTCTCAATACTTTCTATGGTTTCAACTGTTGATGAGCACAGAAAAATGTAGCTTCCTATAACAAGATCATAGAAATGAAAAGACTACTAGAAAGAAATTGTGGTAATTATACGGTACTAAATTTTTCGTGTTTATCGACAATTCAAACCATAGAAAGTATTGAGACTCAGATGAATATAGGTTCTTGACCAATTCCTATACTCATATTGATTTATTGATACGAACCATACGATGTTATATATTTTTGAAATCAGAAAAAATTAAGCTTTCAGAAAATGGCAAAGAAATCCTCTTCAAAAAAACATAACTTTGTGCCATAACTTCGGAATTGAAAATGATGCAAAAAAGGCGAGCATACCACTGGATTCTACGTAGAAAAGTACCTGTATAATGATTTAATTTCAGATCTCTATCATCAGTATTGGCGGAGATATAAATTTTTTCCTATATCACTATTTTTCCAATTTTTGATTATATCTCAAAAACAAAAGATGGTAGTCAAAATTGAATACTAGGTACTCTTGTCAGTTTCTCCGAAATAGAAAACGAGAATGGGGTATCAGATTTCGTCTATCTCCTCTGGTTCAAAAGTTGTAGTGCTAAAACATCGAAATATGCCCACCTTGTACAGGACCTGATCGACTTCCGCGATATCCCGCGCTGTAAAACCCTATGGAGAGGACACCATCAGGCCACTCGGTTATCCAGAAGATCCTGTAACTCCCCCCAACAACATCACTTTGGCAGATTACGGGGTTCCGGGCTAGGACCGGTGGCTGTTACTTCCCGAATATACGGCACACTTAAATTTTTTATACGGACACGACGAGATCGCATCGTATAGAAAAAGTTTTCATATGCGACGGCGTCGACGGAATCGAGAAGACGTGGATTCGGATGGGTCTTATGTATTTTACCTGGAACTACAAACATAACAAGTTGTGGAAGTTGGAGAGACCAGGTCTTAACCTCTGATTTAGACGGGCTTCGGGGAATATTGATGCCTCTTCTAGGGATCTGTCCAAGGGCGAAGGAAAATAAGGTCAGCCTTTATTCGGAACCGAATTGTGGATTCTCTCACTTCTGAATATCATTTATAGGGTAAAATAGTTTTGTATTTTGTAATGGTTTCGAAGATCATTCCATCTCAGCGAAGAGAGACAACTAAATACTGATAACAAGTCGTCTGATCCGCTATGTAGGAATTATCCCTGGATTGATTGTAGTGACGAAAATATACGTTCTATATTTCAGTATCGTGATGAGTTCATAACAATACTAAAAGTAGTGCTGTAATGAAACTCATTACAACATTGTTTTCAGTTATATTTTTCGTTTCGTGGTTGTCAGTACTGACCTCAGATCCTCTCAATTTTCAAATCAAATCAATTCAAATTCCGTAATCTGTCAAATTTCGTAAGTCACACCAACTGCCAAGATACAATACAAAAGTCACTAATCTGAATTTTTGTTCGAATTTCGAGTGTATTTCATGAAACTTGACTGAAATAGAGAAAATTTCGCCTAATACCCGTTACAGAAGGCAATTGCCACATTCATACTTTCGTATTTGTGTTGGAATAGGAGCTCATTCTGCAACTTGTTTTAAAATATACTATTCTTGCCAACACACATTAATTCTTGCTACATGGAGACCAATCCAGATCATAGATTCTCGTGTGAGATTCATTTATGAGATCAAAACGTCAATGGTCAACCTGATATTTGCACTTTAATGTTTATACAACCTAATAACTGAGAACTTCGCTGAGATATTATTTTTTCTCTATGACAACGACCAGCCTATAAACATAAAAAGATAAATGTAGGATTTTACTGCACCTCATTTATGCCTAAACTTTCGTCAGATGATTTCGTCTAGATATCTAGTCTAACCACCTCTAGACTAGTTTCGTCTATTCTGCTCCTGTTTCGAGATAACGTCTACTAGCATATTTAGGTCTAATCAGCTAATCGAAAATTCTCGTCCAATAGCATCTAATTCTTCTGTTCCTTGTGACCTTCTACCGTTCAGTTCTCTAATCGACTATTTTCTGTTTTCTCTAATAGCTCCTTGCTATTTTCCCCGCTCGACAATGCAACCTTGAAGTTATTTTCCCATTCATTTTAGACTCGACACTATCAAAAACTCTAAGTGGTGAACTCAGTGCCTCGAATAAACAAACCAAAATTATGTATCTATCTATCTGAATCTAATAATGAAATCGCGGAATCTATAAAAATATACAGGTATTTCATAAATAACTCTATATTAATGAAAAGTTCTTATTTTCAGAGTTTAATGTACAATTATTGAAGACAATTTTATGATGATTCATAGAATGATAAGAATACTGAAAATTTTTTTATTGATTTTCAATTTGAAAATAGCTTTTATCTCACGATTTTTTATTCCTGATGACGTTGATGGTATATTTCAGTTAATCTGAATCGCATTTGCAATTTTATCAGCTCTGTCTGATTTTTCTGTTTTCGGCTTATTGATATCTCCTCTTGCTACTGCCATGGACTTCAAAGTAGTTATGGCAACACCAGCATCCACAAGAATTATTTCTGAAGATCGACGGAAGCAGTATCCGGTGTATAATAAATTTGGCAATTTTAAATATTTGGCATTTTTTTTCATGCCTTGAACCTTATTGACGCCTATGATTTGGACGGTACATTTTCCTTTTTGATAATTAATGATGAACCATGGATTGTTTACAGATGAAGGGCAGTAGTTTTTTTTCAAATTTCATAGTTTTTAAGGACAAACTACAGTAAAAATTCACATAATTTTGCCTCAGGCGTCGTAGCAAGGTATTGTTTGACCCTAGAAAAATTTAGGAGAGCTATCGAGAAAAAAAGCTAATAACAAACGGAGACAACCTGCCTACACGGCCAATATAATGAAGTAATTCAGATTGTCATTATTTCACTCCTCTAAAGGGAGACATGAGTAAAAAAAAATATCAACTGACGAGGGTGTGAAGGAGGTGATCGACAAAGGAGCTCTACGAGGCATGCATCGAAAAAAATTAATCTGATAATGTTATCAGTTTTTTTTTGGAAGCGTACAAAAATTGATTCCACTTACTACCTGGACACGCTTCGTTTTTCGATTCATAGTGGATTTTCATTTGAATGGCCATCATTCTTTCATTTCTATACGTGTTAGATCACAGGATATAATATTTCATCATTCGAAACCTCAATTCGTTTTTTCTATGAGGAGAAACCCTTCATTTTCCTTCCAATAGCGATCTTCAAAGGAAACTGTTTCCCTTTAGGATATTCATAACATTCTCCGAACAAATGGATGCCTTCAATATGATCTTGTTATGTCAGATTCGATTCTACCTCTTTTGGCTTCGTCTGAGTTTTCGTACATGGGTATCAACTTCCTATTAGTTATATTCACGAGTAGGTGGTACATATTTCTTCACAACTATATCGATTGCTGTCTTAATGATGTTACGAAGGAATTTGAGTCCTGGATAAGGATTACATAATTAAAAAATTTCCGTATTATATAGAAGGAGAAATATAATAAGTTCTCCATGAAAGGTGATATAAAAGAGGTTGACAAGAATATTTAGCGACTGATCATAAGCATGAATATCCGACATTATTACAAGGTGGAAAAACGTATTCAAATTCAAGAAATATTGAGAAATCAGGTGATTCGAAATATTCAAGTTGATGCCCAATTCATGTGCACGTTATTTTGTTTCAATCAGTAAAAACGAGGTAATATTTATACCACTGAATTTCAGAAAATTGTGTTAATAAATAATTAGTAGGAATATAATGAGACATCGATAGATGTTGAGTGAATGTGGAAGTATGTCGGTATCTGATTTGTGTTCTTCTTTTTTTGACAAAGGATAAAAAATATCAATTGCATAATTTCAGGTATACTCATAAGTTTTTTTCTCTCCCAGTCTCTGAAACAAGAAGCAATAAGAAAAAATTATTTCAATAACATAAGAAAGGCCTCTGCGTAAAAAATTGAGCTCTAATTTATCAGGGGCCGAAACTTTACGAGAAAAAAATGTTGCCTCACAAAGATCAAAAAGAAAATACTTTGAACTCTTAAGCGTAACGAGTCTAAATCGGACTCCTTCGTCAGACAATTACTAGTTTTCATTCAACTCCGTAAAATCGTGAATATTTTTAGATTTTTGGATTTACATTTGTCAATATATGATGAACATAGATTGAAATTGATAACTAAATGTTGATATCGTTATTTTATTTCAAAATTCCCTAAAACCAGTTTTTTTTTTCAATAAATTCATCCAAATTCGATCTATTCCTACTGAACAATTGGCGAGATTATTCACCTCATCCAATAAAATACGAGCCGACTCCTTGATTTTTCTATTGCAACCATCAGGTTCCTTCAATAGAATTTTTGTTCCATTTCCATCCATAATGTGATTGCTGGTATTGGAACACACATGATCTGCTATCTGCGATCTACCAATATCTCTATTTTTTATCTTATTCTTATGTTCACGTTTTCTGATTTCTTATGGTCTTGATGTTTCTCCTGTATAAGATTTTCCACAAATGCAGGGAATATTGTAAAAACAATTTCTTGATTTTTGGTTTTCATTTAAAGGTTTATTTTTAGTTAATAAAGATCGTAAATAATTTTTTGTTTTGAAAACAGTTCTTATATTGAATTTAGAACTAATTCTTTTAATTTTTTCTGAATGTCTATGAACATAAGGAATCAAATTCATTAAAATTGGTTGTTCGTGACGGTTTGTTGTTGGTTTTTGATTGTTTTTATCATTTTGACGCAAAATTGTTCTCTCTAAATTTGAAATAGTTTTCTATGAAATTAGTTGGATATTGATCATCCTCAAGAATATCTTTAATGAAATTAATTGATTTTTTTCCCAATGTTCCTTGTTTCAGGGACTGGGAGAGAAAACCCAAATTGAGTTTTCAATAAAATGCAGAGACCTCTCAGACAATATTTCAACAGATATACTCATAGGTGTTTATATCTCTCTGAGAATCTGGAAGATCAATAAGAAAATCATATAATTTTTCCTCCCTCTGAGTTGCCAACACCGAAACTTGAATTCGCGATGGAAAATGAGGTCTTCCAAGAATTCTTTTACTCCTAAATATGAAAGTAAACATGTCAAGCTCTGTTGGAACCCCTCAAAATTGATCTCTGGCTTTAATTTTCATATTCAGTCTGCGACCGGAAGCCTACATGGGAGGTTTTTTATTCGAAAGGTTTCAAGGGTTTTCTGCTGCAGTCTCTGAACAAAAATTTGAATGATGCAAGAAGAAATGCTTCTGCATGAAACTCATGAACTTATTTGTCAGGGACCAATTTCTTTAAAAAATTTGTTGCCTGATAATAAAAATAATCATATCAGACTCATTTGTTAGACCAACTCTTAAATTCATTAAACTCCTCTGAATCATGAGATTGTTTGAATTGTCTATTGAAATTTGTCTATTTGGGGGAGAAAACCCTAATATACATGCAGAAAAATGCAGAGACCTCCCACAAAATATATCAGTAGATACATAGGAGGTGCCTATCATTCTGAATTCTTTTCGTCTCAGAAACAACTTCGAGTCTACTGAAATCCTAGAACCCGACACTCCATCCAGGAATGTGTCGTAGCACTCGTTCGCCGTCCGAAAGAATTCTACGACGCGCCAGCATGAAACCAACGCGTATTGGCTGAGATTATCAGATTTTTGTTCACGTCTCTCGGAAACGTCAAACCGACGACTCGAAGCCCCGTCTTTCTGGGATAGAAAACGGAACATTCCGCCTGTCTTTTCGCGATCATTTCCAATGACACGTCCCAGACCGTCGTTTTCAATTTTCCCATGCGGGCGAAAACAATTTGGACAAGGCGTGTTCGTATGCACTTCTGTTATTCCCGCCAGGAGCTCCAGAGTGGTATTTATGGCGCTCATTTTCGCAGTTTAGCAAAGATGCGGAGCAACCACGGTAATATTTTCATTCGGTGGCCTCATTCCTCTAGATTTTGCACAATTATCCATTGTGATACAAACTGCTCCATATGAATTAGGGATAATAACTTAGATGGCAAAAAAATATAGTTTAAATCAGATTTTGTGATGAAAATTCATATTATTATAATTTCACGTTGCAGGAAATGAATGAAAGGCTATCAATAAGATGTATGGCATCCACAGGCATCAATAACAGCTTGACATCTTCTTTGAATACTACACAAGAGGTTGTTGAACATTTCTGGGGGAATTTGGTTCCACAAACGGGGTAGAAGCTCTCTCAGATCATTTAAGGATTCTGGGGTAGGTTGATGATTATCTAATCTTCTTTGGAGCATATCCCATGCATTGTCCATGCAATTCAAATCTGGTGAGTGTGGAGGTATTGGTAAATGTGGAATACCAAGCTCCTCGAGCGCATTCTCAACTATCGCTGCACGGTGCGGTTTAGCGTTATCGTCTAGAAATTGAAGAGTTTCAGCAATAGCAGCGTGAAAATTTGGCAAAACATTGTCAATGACATGCTCCCTATTGTAAAAGGCAGTCATATTTCCAGGACGAATGTGTAAATCTGT
This sequence comes from Hippodamia convergens, assembly GCA_038502775.1. Classification (NCBI taxonomy): domain Eukaryota; kingdom Metazoa; phylum Arthropoda; class Insecta; order Coleoptera; family Coccinellidae; genus Hippodamia; species Hippodamia convergens. The sequence goes on along the minus strand of CM076607.1, from coordinate 15,533,242 downwards.
GCGCTCGTTGAAACATATCCCGGAATGGATGGACTTCTTGGACATAGTGACGATTACGGGGTATGCTTGGGATTATCCATACCCTTATTCTTTGATAATCTGAAAATCGCCCATATCTTGATTCATCAGTGAAGAGGACACTACGCCAATAATCGTTCCAATTGATATGTTGCTTTTCTCATTCCAGTCTTTGACGCTTTTGGTCACGTGTTAATGAAACTCCTCTTAATGGACGTCTAGAACCTAGATTCACCACTCGCAAACGTCGTCTGATGGCTTCGATGGAAACCTGTACCCCATCTGCATTTTGGAGAGTATTCCGTAGCATTCTACACGTAGATGTAGGCTTTCTTCTCTCCGAAACGGTGATGAAACGAACCTGAGCAGGTGTTGGATTTCGTCGCTCACTAAGCCTTGGTCTTCCCAACACGAAATCTGTCTCCCTGAACCTATTCCAAAGTCGAGATATCTTACTTTGGCTGACTTGGAGCCTTTCCGCCACAACAACCTGACTTAGGCTACCCTGTAGCATTCCATAACCCTATTAGCCTCAGCGTTTGTTAATTTGCGTCTTGGCAACTTCAGAAAACTCGTTTCAAATCGAAACCGTTGATAAACTGACTCCATGTCAAAATAAGAATATTCATGAAGCATATGCGAAGAACCAAACTTCAGAAAAAATGTGACTAGATTGACGAAATGATGACACTGATTTTTATAGCATCGATTCAAGTTGATTTCGAGTTTTAAATGATTGTACAGAGATTTCTTCGAAGATTACATACTTCTCGAAACGATTGAATACGATATCCCTAACTCTAATGGAGCAGTATATTTAGGATTTTACTAAATCTAGGTGGGTTATAATTAGAAACTAGTAATTTCATAGAATATTCAAAGTGTTGCAACAGAAACAAAATGAATTATCTTGTGAGCTTGGGAGCTGAATATCCTTTTATTAATATTTAATGACAATCTGAACTCTATTTCACATTCATGAACTTCTAGACTAGCTTTCTAATCTTCCTCTGAGTTTGAGAATCGGGTATAAATATGAAGGGCTAGAAGCGTTTGTGGTGTATATCTTGGCCGATTGTGGAACCTACTTGAATTTTTTTTTTACCAGGTTTGATGTGAAGGGAAAATATTCTTTGATTGCATTTCTAATGAATAAATTGTAGGTTCCATATATTATTTGTATTAGCAGGAGTGTCTGGCAACAAACCTACCAATGATTAATCATATCAATCTACAAAGAGGATAAAGAAGAATATCTTCAGACTCGAATCACAAATTGAATATAATTGAATGGTTGAACTTTGAGTGACCTTTACCTTCTCAGTAAAAAATTCTTAGATATCAACTCAAGAGTCTGAATTCGGGGTGGAAATTCATTATTTATTTTTATGAGAGCAAATTTGTTTGAAACTCTCCGAAGTCGTAATCCTCCCGACTTGGAATATCGCCCGAAAAAATAGACGGGACAGGGCACACAATCGCGGAATTCACAGGGCATAAAACCAGCTAATTCGAATAATTACGCAGCTCCAAATCGGGAAAATCCATTTTCGAGCAAGTAAAGCAATTTATTCAAACAGAAAATCTGCATATTTCATTGAAAGCCATGAGAACTTTTAATTGGATCCGGAGTTACTAAAAGGACGGATAACTACGAAGAAACTCCGGTAAAAATGACTCAGCTACTTATTAAGTGTTTAATTCGACCCGATTCAGATGGGGGGCCCTTTGAAGACGAGAGGCTGCAGAGAGAACTGATTAGATTTTGAGGCAGAAGGCTACGTTTTGTCCGTTTCACTGTTCATCGATTTTTCCGGGGGATTCAATTTGCTGGGTGAATAATGTCGGATCCTTTGTTTCGAGTCGGATCTGCTGAAAGATGGCGAAAGAACGTCTGCGACGATGAATGGGAGATGTTGCATCCTACGCTATTAGAGGTATATTGCTTTCGTCTACGACTCTTGACATGTCTCCACTTCAGTGTCAATTTTAGTGCTCCTTTTTAAACAACGCTTTTTAATTCTGTATTGGATTCTTATCAAACAACACTAATTATTCATAGTTGCACTAGAAACAGACTGAAACTTTTATTAGGGTTGTCTTATCAAGAAACCACAAATGGATATTTAATAAATATATGAAGGGCTTTCTCGACCAAATATACTGATATTGAGAAATTATTCTGGATTCATTGGCCGTGGTCGATTAGGAATTATTTCACCTGGCGTGAAATTATCACTAATCGTCACAAGCAATTCCTTGGGTTAGATCAGCTCTAGCATCAAATGTTTTCGTTTAAGCGTTGCATCCTGTTAAAAATTGAGCATTGCCCCTTCAGACTTCATCCTCAGCTACGCCTACGGTTCGAACGCACCGAAACGTCAACTCCATCTCTCAACTCTATGGGCAGTCAAATTAACCTATTTCTATGTGCTGATCAGTTGACAGCTTATTTCATGCTCATTAATTGCATGAATAAATCAACCTCTTTCTGTATCCAGCTTCGCCTGTGAATGGACCTTCTCTTGTGCTACTATTGTAAAATAAGAATTTTCTAAAAGTCACCTCGCTGAATGATTGATCATCTCGTTCATTTTTTGGAGTAACCAATTTCAATAGGTGAGTACTTCTCAAAATCCCTATTTTCTTCATGTATTCACCTCATTTCTCAACTATTCACTTCTCATTACACTTGCTAATTATTGTTCTCGAGTTTTAGATTAATGAAAATCCTCAAACGCAAAGGTAAATCATGAAATTAGTCTTCTCTCTCAATAAAACCAAGTGAACTTCTCTGAAGTGTTTGAACGATCAAGTAACTCAAACATTGAACCTGATTGACAGTCTCAGTCCCTGCTTCACCTTGAGCGGTCACCTCAAATATTGATAAAACCAACTGGTATGATCTCCTCAATGTACATGAGAAATTCTTAATTTCATTCATCTGAAACACTTAGCAAGTAAGATCTCAAGCATTCAGCTTCAAATTGACCAAAGATGTTTCACCAAGTGTTGAGCGAGGAATCAATTTCGTTATTCAGCTTCAAATGAATCAATTGGGTTAACGATTCTACTACTCATACAACGTACTCCCATATTGTAATTTTCGTAATTCTCAATTGTAGCTTCTATTTTTCTGACGAACACTAACCCTGTTTACTAAAAGTCACTGTCACTGTAAATGTTGTCTCAATTGATCAATTAGCCATCTTTTCACAGAACAACGTTATAGATCATAATTATCGATTTCTCAATCATGATATTCTCACATTGTGATGATCTCAATGAAGACCAGACTCAGCCTACTCTAAAAATTCATTATTCAACCTTTTGTTTTACTGATGAAATAAAAAAGCTCTCGCAATCAATTTCATCTGCATCATCACTGTTAACGCTGTGTTTAATTTTGAATTAATGGAACTATCTCAAAATTTAAGTATGCCATCATCTGACCTCTTATTTTGAACATTTCTAGATTACCTCTGTTTTTAGTTGAATAATCACCCTGAGTTTTATAGATGACTTTAATATTGTATTTTTTACTGTATTTACTTCATGCGGGTGACTTATTCATTTAATGATTGTGAATGATGTCAATAAATGTTTTTACACTACCATCTCTAACTCAATTATCTGGATACAGTCCTAAATAGTATTTTCCAAATTCTGAACACGTCCCAATAATTTTCTCTTTCCTTTTTTATGTCCACATAAGCTACATAATTCATCCTAAATGATGACGAGAACAAGATTCAGCCTCATGAAGATTTCTTTCGTGTTCACATACAAAATTCGACCAAATAAAATTTATCATACCTCTCCATCAAAAAGACCACATTATAACCATCAAATCGGTCATGAAGATCCCACTCCACTGTCGTTTGCTTAATGGCCTTTCAAGAACTCTTCTGAGCCTGGCTCTCTTATTTATGTACGACATTCGTCATCTTTCCTTTGTCTCCATTAATCCAATCTATTCACAATAAACTCCGACGTTCCTTATGTAAATAAGGATGTTTGGGATAAGGACGAGATTCTGCCTGACTGATTTCCATGTCAAGATATCATTTTGTCAAGGACCCGTCGTTTTGGGCCAACTTTTTCAGCCATTTTCATCACAGAAGCCTCCAAAGTATGTAGGGGACTGAATTTATGGTTCGTATATTTTCTGCGAGATGGCTCTGATTTGTTGCGACAATGTTCAAGTGTGAAGAGAGTGACATTCATTCTTTTTCGCCAACCATCAAAAAATGTTGACATTTTTGTAGTATTTTCAGGTGCAAAAGCCATCAATTCCCTCTACGTAAAAAAATTTGCTCGTTGCTAAGCAACCTCTTTATTCCTAGGATTGAAAAAGCTACTTTTAATCCTAGGACTGAAAGTAACTGCATTTAAGCTCTCTAATGGAAATTTGAAGAAAAAAAAATTGTCTCTTACAAACTCAATGAAACAAACTAATTCGGCAACTATAAATATAAAGGCATTTTTTTGTAATTTATAGTGATATTGAATGTACAATTGGAACAATTATTGCCAAAATTCAAAGAACCACTGAAATCATCACTAACAATTTTCGAACAATTCAAAAGATTTTCATTAATGTTAGCACAACTCGAAATATTCTCCGTAACTTTTGATGAAACATTCGAGGAAATATCTGAACAGATACTTGTACCTTCTTTGTCAGGTTGCAATATTTTTCTGGCAGTATTCTCTTCGTTGATACGTGATTCTTCAATATATCCTTCTGCTACCGTACTCGATTTCCAACCTCCATATCTTTTAAGACAAGTGAGGTCACCGCCACCATCAATAAGAAGTGTAGCAAATGTTCTTCTTAGCAAATGTCCAGTATACTCTTTCCAATTTTCTAACTTCGAATATTTTGCATCTTCTTGCGACACGGCATTAATTTTTTGAATTCTTTGACACTTCCCATTAACATACTTCGAAAATCAGCGACGTTCCTGTATATTTGATGGCCGTAGTGCAACGTATTTTCGAAATAAACCCAAATAATTATCACTTATAATGGTGAACAAACGAGGTTTCTTGTTTTTTGTCTGCAAAATTTTTACGACCAGGACCGAGTCCATATCTTCAATGTCATCAATTTTCAAATGAACTAGTTCGTCACAACGCATAGCACCTCCAATTCCTAATACTAGAACAACCTCCATCATCAAATATACATTCAGGTGCCATTTCCAGGAACCGATCAACTTCCTCCTTTGTAAAAACCCTTGACTTTTCAGGTATATATCCTTCACTTTGCTTTTCTAACTTTGCTAGTAGTTTTGAATATCTACTAGTATCTAAACCATTTTTGATATCCAGTGTGGATCGCAACATTGAATACTGTGACCAAAGAGTGGATGGCTTGACGGTCTTCGTTAAATTTGAGAAATACACCATAAGAACACTCTTCGCATAGTTTTGCACATTTTTTTTTTACACCAATCCATGAATCGCTGATATGCAAGTTCATAAACTTGGTGAGATTTGGGTCGCAAAAGATCTAGATATTTATACTGCTTCGGCACTTTCCAATATATCCGCAGGTATATTTTCATCGTGTTCGGGATTCATTTTGAAAGCATCGTAAAAATTATTACAAAAATTATATTATTAGTACGTCTACTGACGTCTACTTGACTATCAATAATTACCGACAATACCAAATATCCATGACTACCGACTTGCTATCGATGTTATAATTAATAGGTATTCAAAATTATTACCAAATTATTAACGATTTTTGAATGAAACTAATTGACTTGCTTGGCGAAAAAATAGTATATATCACACGGACTAAAAGTGCTATTTTCACTCGCAATTTTGCATTTGCTCGCAAAAAAATATGCACTTTTAATTCTAATAATTTCTTCTAATAAGACGTTTGGATTTTGCTACAAATTAAGCAATCGTAAAAAAATCATAGATGAAATCTTCACTCACACTCATCATGATTAATCAAAGAAAGGATCTTGAGATTGAGAGGACGACATCATGTGATGAATTAAAAAATGTTAGTAAATGATTAATGAACAAAATGAAATGAAAAAATCCATTTGAACCCTTCAGAAATAATTGTTGTGGGACAGCAAATCCTCAATAATATTGTAAAATTTGTTTTATTTGTCCATGCTTTTATTGAACCAAACTGCATCAGTGATTGTATTTTCTTTCTACTCCATCTTATTATATTCACATCCAGATTCAAAGAATTTGAGAAAAATTTCGTGTTAAAACGATGGATGATCCTATATGACTCCTTATATCTCCTTCCAACACTCCCAATGTAGCGCTCTTTGATTCCTCGTATTCTCCCAGAAAAGCGAAATTCCTCCATCCTTTCTCCTTGAAGTGCTTCCTGCGATTCCTCCAAAGACCCCCTTCCCCTCCTCCCAGAAAGGCAGACGCCGCAAGGCATGAAAAACAAATTCGGCCGCTCATAATGCCAGTGAAATATTTCGTCCAAGAATTTCCTAATAAATAACGACAACCAAGCGACGCAATTCGTATAATTTTCATTGGTGGAGCGGGGTGGGGGGCTTCCATTCCTGAGATTTATTCCTGCGAATCTGAGCCGAAATTGGGGTAGGGGGAGTGCCGTAATTCATTCCGGCTGGGGTGAAATACTGTTCGGATATCATTTTTTCGGTGATGAGTTATTTTTTTGATGTCTTCCTTTGTGACCGAGAAGAGCCCAGGCTTTATCCTCTGCGAAGTAGTTCAGAAGTCCCACTCTGCTATGAGCAGTTGAAATAATATATTATGACGTTTCATATTTTTCGTTGGAACCCCGACGGGAATGGAACTTATAAGACCTAGCTCAATACGAACTATGTTAGAACCTTGATCTTTGAATCCAGATTTCACCCAGTTTAATTCTACATAATCCAGATAAAATTGAAAAACTCATAAATTTTGGATCCGCGATTTTACTTAGTATTGATTCGAATAGCTAAAGTTTGTAATTTGTACCTACGTCAGAGAAATTGAGTACAACACTGACTAGACACACTAGACAAGACTTAAAACGAGACGCCTAGACCGCAATACGTTACTTACTCGAGTATGTGAAAGTGCTTCGTGGTATTCAAAAAAACCGCGAGAAAAGGTAGCTGGTAATAGAAAAAATAGAAGATATGAGGCAATCAGGTAAGAAAATGTGTCCACGTTTCAGATCATGAAAATCTGTAAAAATACTGGCAATCATCTCTCGCTCTATTCAAATAAAATCTGCATTGCGTTAAATTATTGTACTTGAATCCCTTTAGACATTTATTTTATTATATTTTTGCAGTTCTCATAGATTTTTCAGATATCGTTCTCATGCCTTTCTCTTTGGTACTGAATACTGATTTTTCAAACGTTCCCCTTTCATAACTGCTGCTAATTATTTCTCTCGAGTTTCAGATGAATGCAAATCCTCCATCGCAAAGATGAACCATGAAATCAGTTTTTTCCCTCAATAAAACAAAACGAACTTCACTTAGCGAGTAAGATCTCAAGCCTTCTGCTTCTAAAAAACCAAAAGATTAGTGGTTTTAATTCATACATAGTACTTTCATGTTATATTCCTTATAATTTCACAATTCAATTCTCCATTTTTCTGATAAACACTAATACTGCTTCTCAAAAACAGTCTGTCACTGTAAATGTCTTATCGATTGATTAATTTTGCACTCTCTTATAGACAAACATTATAGATTGATTGTTATATCTTTATTTTCTCATACTGTATTAATCCCAATGCTTTCTAAGCACCTTTGATACAACTCAGCCTACTCTGATGATTCAATATTAAACCTTTTTTTTTCAACAACATCAACAAAGAGGCTCTCGCAATCACTTTTTTTTTACTGTTCGGCCACTGTTAACATCGTGTGAAATATTGAATTAGTTAAATTGTGTCGGAGTCGAACTCTGACTTCATATGACTTCTTTTTTGCACTTCTCTAGATTATCTCTGTTTTTAGTTGGATAACGTCACTATGAGTTTGTAGATATTTGTATTTTCCTACTCAATTATCTGGATACAGCCCTAAACTGCTATTTTACAAAATCTGAACAACCTGCACTCATAACAGCTTGACTATCTGAGTGATTAGCTATATCGCACCTCTGATAGCGTCTTTCTAGATTGATATCTGGACATTTTTTTATTGCTAATATTTCGGCTTGAAACCCACTCTCACAGAGGAATAACACAATGCACAGTTGGCCTCAGCCCTGTAAATCCCAGCACCAGCTCCTGTATTGGTTTTATCATCTCTATACCATTTTACGATATGTTCTTCAAGAACGGTGAATTCTCGCTCTGATCCCTCTCTTTCCCATAATTATGTACTGAAATTTTTCTCATTGCATATTTTCCCATCTTTCTTATCATTACGTCACAAAGAAGGTTCGTAGATGAGATGAAGTTATTCAGGAAGGACCAGACTTTTTGTCACTCAATTCTCTCATTAGTTGTGCCATTCTGAGGATGGCCTCTATCAATCACTAGATGTAGAGGTGTGAGTTCTAAAATATTCTCAAGTGCCCCAGTTGAGCACTCTCTCATAGCTTCTGTGATGCACATCCAGACAAGCCTCTATACTTTATCCAACATTTTCCTCGTACTTGCCTGACTTGCTTTAGCAAACTAGGCTACCGCCTCATATATGATTATTGGTCTTACAATCATGACGTGCATCTATCGCAACATTTTTGGGTTACAAACCCCATTTCTGCAGCATAGTCACCTGCGTAAAACCAGTAAATTTCATATTTTTATAATCTCAGGAATAATTCATCACAACTTGCATTGCTTCTTGACTGATATTAGACCTATATCATATCATACCTTATTCCCAGCATATGTGAAGTTGATCAAAATCTTATCCTATATGAAGAATGCAGGTAAATAATAAGTGATCCAATTGCTCTAGAAAGACAACAGTATGAAGAAACATCAATTATTTCAATATATATCGTGAGGTAGGTGACTTCACAAGACAAATTACTCTTCGTATGATCTATTCAATAAACTCTACATGTTTCGAGCTTTACAAGCTCGAAACATGTAGATCATACGAAGAGTAATTTGTCTTGTGAAGTCACCTACCTCACGATATGGATTTTCATGATATTAGGACATTTACTAATGATATTTCAATATAATTCGTAAATGTATCTGAAAAAGATCAAAAGGCAACTTGTGCGCTCATCACTTTGAACAACAATTTCCTTTTCTCCAATTTTAAATACTTCAAAGCACCGGTTACGTTAGGAAGAATGCAATTTCCTTGCACGGAGATTCGGACAAAATAGAGTAAAAGGTTTTTTAACGACACCAATTCTGTCACAGTTGCAAATTATATATCTCGCTGGATAGTCGAGAGGCCTGAGCTCTATTGTGATCAGTTTGAACTGTTGGAAATGAATGGAAATTGCTCATTCCTCTGCAGAAAAGGTATAATTCATTCGAAGAAGTACCAATCATTTTGAATTCGGCAGGAATTTTTTTTTTGGGGATTTGTACTTGAAAGAAGCATGGATGGAATCAGAAAAGCAATTTTCATTACGAGGCTGCACGAAAACTTAGGGAATAGTGTCTAACGAATCAGCTGATTAATTTAATTTAGTTGCAGGGGGATAATTAATTGTGGAAATGTTCAGTTAACAAAGGTGTGTTTGTTTAGATTTATATGGACTCAGAGTGTGACATAAAAAAGGATTTATGTCCTCAAGTATTTAATTCACTTCACTATCGGACAATGATGATGTATATTCTGTGGGGAGGAGGAAGAAACTATAAAGTTCATCTAACTTCAATAAAAGAATGAGCACAAAACCCTCTTAAAATTGGTAAATTTCTGGGATAATAAAATAAGAGATTGCAGATTCGCATAGCCTGAACAATGATATTTATTGAAATCTTTGTATGCTCTGAAATTCTAAAATTGAATATCCCTCACAGATCTGGTGCCATGCTTATGAATTTAAAACTTCAATTAGTGCTGTTTACGCTTGTTGTTAAATCGCTTTGAATATTGATCAATAATTTTGAATGCATGTTGATGATAGACTCATTCTCAAAGCTTTAAACTCTGCCCATTGAAAATAAGGTCAATCTCTCCATGTCTTTCAAATACATTATCTTTAATATGTCACCAGATTCATGTGTTAACATTTTTCGAACTGAATTAAAATTTATTCAAGAACCTATCATTCCAAGTTCAAACTTTTCAAACATCCTCTTATTTGTAATGTTCACAACCAGATTAGAGTTCCAACTTTACAGTTTTTTTTCTCAAATTTGAACCACATTTGTATTTGACCAGTAAAAGGAATGTAACCTTGCTTGTTATATTATCAATAACATCATCTTTTGCATTCCGAAAATAATTACCCATTTTTCCAGTTTGTGAAAACAAAACGCCCCGATTTCAATTGTTCTAAATCAGTTCCCAAGGTGAAAGCCAGAATAGCGTCTTCATCCTTTCTGATATTTCCTATCCAAGATCTTTTCATTCAGGTCAGCTTCAACGGCGGCAATTGTCAAAAGTAATTTCACGCTTTCCTAACCGGCATCAACAATTTGGGTCAATCTGAACGGTGAAAAACCGGTCTCCAACCTTCTTTCCTATCACCCCCAACGGAAATCTCTTTTATAGTGGTTACTCCACCGGTAACCTCAATTATGAAACCCATATTTCAACGTTTTTCGGATTTATTCCGAATGGTCGAGATCGAGAGGATTACCTGGAGGGCGGGTTGTAGTTTATTGTTCAACAAGTACGCTTTCTCCTTTTCTGGAAAATGATTCGGACGTTTTGGAGTTTCTCCCACTATCCTGAATACACCGAGCAATATCGACTGAGTTAGACAGTAACTCTACACAAGGTCAGGAATCAGTGGAGCATCGTATATTTTCAGACTTGTTAAAACACTTTACATATGTTTATTAAAAGAAAATGCATATAATTGACCCATATTAGTGTATATCTAACTACGTAAATAGCTTATTTCGGTGTGAAGTTCATCTAACACTGTGCCTACAAAACCTTACCTAACCTTACCTAACCTAACCCAACCTAACCTAACCTAACCAAACCTTAACTAACTTTGATATGGGTTCAAAATCATAAACATAAATAACGGCATTTACATATAATTTCATCTGATCAAAAGAACTTTCGCCATAAGTTTCACGGTCTGAATCAAAACTAACAAACAAACTACAACCGAACAAAAAAAACTTTTTTGATGATTCACCTAGGGCAGATTGTAGATTTGCGTGATGAATCGTTGCTTTCAGAAAAATTTTCTTGAGGAAATACCTGAATATGCAATCCGTTCAATATCCACAAAAACTTTAACAATTTTTTGAGAGGGCATGGAACGTCCATCGAAATGAGAAACTTACCTCCTTCAGACCAAGAAAATATCTTTTACGAATGAACACTACGAGATGGTCACAATCCAAATGAAGCAACCAGGCATTCGATTCCACTCACTCAGAGAATTGGCAAACAATCGTTGAATATTTTTGAAAGTACCCCCCACGAGAGAACTTTGTCAATTATTCCTTGAGGAACATCAAGAAGACAATGTGTGAGTTATAGCCTTTCAGTGTGTCATTAATTAAAGTTTCGGTGAATGATATAGTGCTGTGTTCATACAGTCGAATCAGTCTTTGTCAAATGCGTTAGCTCCTAGAGAGTTACAAGATAAAATGATCATTCCTCCACGCCATATTAACCGACACAGATGGGGGAGGGAAATAGGGAGAGGATCAATAATTCGAAATGTGAATCTTCAAGTTACAAATAATGGGTCAGACAGGATTTCTCATCTCACACTCACGAATTTGGTCCAAGTTTTTGTAACAAGTAGAAATGCTCTTCAAGAAAGTGAGTTATTGACATAATCTGCTACACAATAAAGTGTAGGTTGCCATCGAGTTGGAAACATCTTTATAATACTTAATATATATGAATGAAATGTTTTTTTTTAATACAACAATATTCAATTGCCAATGAAATGGTAAAGCTTTGGATTATTGGATTTTTTCGAATCGAACATACTAACTTGTGTTCATCAAATAGATTCCGACAAAGCTTAGACCCTGCTTAGACGCGGCTTTTGTACGAAGTTGTCCGAAGCATCTCGATGAAGTTTGAATTCGCATTTTTCACTGTATGTGACATCTATTCCGAATTCAATTAGGATCGAGTTAGCTAGATCCCGTCGTGTACATGAAAAAACGCTCAGGGCTCAACGGTAACGAGCGGTATTATGCTTGGGATTCACATCTCAAAAATACGTGTTTAGGGGAGATAAGGGGTTTCATTTTTTCAGCACCAGTTTTAAGTAGGGATGATTATGAACTGCATAAAATCACATGTGAATGTTTTCGGTTCTTTTCACGTATTGTCAGTCATGCCCTGTGAATCAGTGGTCCAAAAGTTACGATTTGGCACGTGAAACTTTTCAAACTGTTTAATGAAAGCGGTGCCTGGAATTCAGGTAGAAGAAATTCATTAGTTGTCAAAAAAAAAATGCTGAGGATTGATTATAAGATCGCTTTTTGCATTCATAGTATAGACAAGTTGAAACACCATTCAATCTGGCTACCCAGATGCATTGGTATATGCAAACATCATAATTCAGAAGGCGTTGCTGAACTTTGAAAATAAACTTTGAGCTTTCATTTGCACAGTTCACTCAGATTAGAATAGTTCACGAAGTGGAAAAGAACGAAACATTGACTATTGCAAATATTGAACAGTTGAACGATGAATTCAATCGTTACCTACCTGCTGAAGTGGGCAAATACGAAAAGAAAAACATATTGAATAACAATAAGACGCTTCAGAATATAAAGATAGCAGTTTTATCGTGGGGAAGAGAAAGTATACACTACACTCACGGTTTTTGTGAAAACGAGTTTTTTTTCCACAAATTTCAATAAACAATTTGTAAGATTAAAGCCCCACGTTGGGCGCCAATTGTGTGAGGTTATGATTTAACACTAAATGCCCCAGCTAATCAGAACATGAAACCACGTCACATTTATATGAGGCAAAATGAGACAATATGCTTCTAACCTGGCTAATAATAATCAAAACCTTGACTGTCGAGATTTATTCTTCTCTGATGACAATAGTTATTAACAATATCACAAGTTTAAACATCAGAATATAGGAACAAGAATATCTTCAAATATAAACAGTTCGTTAGATTTTTCATTCACAGGCCTTCTTCGTTCTTAGTTAACTTATTTAAATAATGCCAGGTAAGGGAAATGACCATCCCTCGACTTCTTCCAGAGTTGAGATACAGTAGACCAACTAGAATTACGAATCTTCGACTTCTTACAGTTCCTCCAAGGCTGAGGTTCTTAACTCTCCAGAAAGACGTAATAACTTCGAATTCTTTCAGAAAGAATGGTGTTGCAGGATGTGAAGGTTCAATTTCCCTTCAAAAAGGTGTTGAGGGTTAACCTCCCTTCAAGAAGGTGTTGGAGGTTATGCTCCCTCCAAAAAGGCTATTAAAAACACTTGCATCAGTTCAAATTAGATGAAAAGTCACATGATTCTCAAAATGGCAGAACACAAGCGTGCTACTCAAGTACTTCACTCACATGAAACAAACGAACTATTAGCAAAAATAAAACAATCATTGTCTGCTTAACTTTGTACTCACAGATATTTATTGAACGCCACAGATAATTAAGTTCACTCGTGAACGAGAGAACGGTACCACGACTTCTCAGATGTAGGAAGTGCGAAAACGAAACGATCTTAATTAAAAATGGAATCGTTTAACGGAAAGATTGCAGGACTAGTTGCAGTCCAAGTTTCTCAACTGATCCCCGATACAGGACGTTCCGAAAATCTATGGAATTTATATCGGTAAATTACTTATACCGTTACAAAGTCCAAAACTCGATACAAGCCTAAAGAAGGTGAAATAAATCACCGAAACGTCGCTCTAGTACTTCGAATTTAATTTTGTTCGTTACACCGCTTCATTAATAGCCTGAGTATTGAAGATATTTCACAAGTGATGCAACCTCAAAAATCTCAGCGCTACTCAAAATTAGGTATTTTAATTGCAACACTGTCGATCTTTGTGTTTTTTGAATTCATAGAAACTAATCTATGTTGGAGATTTTGGGAAAAAAAATTTCAGTTTGTTTCAGTCTATTCGTAAACCTTAGAGTCCCAGTTGAAAATAATACTCGGAACCATTGTTTGCAATATTAGTCCTTCCTTCTAGAGATTTTTCGAACCCACAGTATTTGTTACAAATCAGTTTAATGGTGTATAATATGACGATGTCAGCATCAAAGAGTTCCTAAAATGTTGTTCATACAAACTCGATAATTTCATCGAGTTTTTCCCTTCATTATTCGGATCGAACTCATCAACTTGTTCAGCAGAGCCAACCCTCCGAATTATGGACCTTCTTCATTTCAACTCCAACAGTGCCCTGCGTTCAGCCAATTTCCAACTTTAAATTAATCTAGGTTCGAATTTTATGAAAACAAATTACGGTGTCTCTCTAATTAAAACTGCTCGAATCAGCATTGTCGCATACGACAGCTCTGAAATGTGTTTTCGAACAATACTTTCGGGAAGTTATAACAGGCCTTCCGCATGGACAATATTTCCAGTGGCGTAGGCGAGGAATATTTTAGAAAATATCGAGTATATATGTATCTCATCTGTCACAATATTTCAATCGAAATTTTATATTTTTTATTGTGATATTATTTCTTATAAGATCATCTTATTATTGAATATTCGAATATTCGATACATTTTTCAGTTCGATACTTTTAAATTAGATTGAGTTACCCTTAATAATTCTATTTCACGCTTTCCATAATACCAAAGAAATTGAACAACCGCAAAAATATACAGGACTCACAAACGAAGTCATGAGACCATGCCACTAGAATGTGATTCTCGTTCTTTCGAAGCTTTTGATTTGAGGTCCAGCACCATCGGCTTCTGGGCCGATGATCTGATGTTTGCAGCAATCAATTTCCAATTCAATCTAGCCGGCCGATACTGCCGCATCTGACGTCGCAATAGATTGTGAACTCGAGGCCGCGTTAACAGTAAATGGCCCAAGAGGGGACAATAATTTCGAATCCGACAGTTGCAATAAGACGCATTGCTGTTCGCCAGGAATTCGTTCTTGCCAGGGAAGGATTTAGCGCAGTGTCGATTTTTCCTCTACTTCATATTCCATATGAGGGTATACAGGTAAGGCAAGGTTTTTCTAGAATTAGCAAATCAATGAGTGGAACAAAGATGAATGGACTGAATCAGGCGGGAGGTAAAGAGAACCCATGGTTTTCTTATTCTCCCTTCAGTTCTCTACCATTTCCGCACTCACGTTACTAACTATCTTACTTAGCAAACTGGTGTCTGTGTGTTTTCTTTATGCTAATTTTCAATCGTCATTCGAAAGGTCAGCTGATAGGATATATATGATAAGAAAGAAGTAGACTTTCTAATTTATAATTCCGTCATCGCATTTACCTTAATAGACTTTTTGAACGATTAAACTAATTTTGTTAGTTACCGCGTTTGTTGATAGATGGGTAGATCATTTTTACTGGTTGCTAAGGTTAACAGAACGGTAAGTGAATCACTTATCGTTCAGCGAACGGTAAGTGAAAATGACTGAATATTCTTTGGAATAATGGAATACCACAAAAAATTTGAATTCAGTTCATTTAATATTGAAAGTGAAAGAACAATTTTTACAATTGCTGATGAAAATACCACTGGATCGAGTAGTAACCGAATTCACAGAAACCTCTGCTGAATTCAACATTTCATGTTGCAACTCGCTACGTTCCGTATAATGCAAAATTTTTTCAGCAAAGTCTAGTTCATTTTCCAGGGAATCCTCAACGTAACTTACAGCAACAGTCGAAGACCGCCATCCACCGTGTCGTTTTAGTCCTAATACATCTACTCCCTTATAAGCTAAAACTGTGGCCGAAGTGCGTCTAAAAGAGTGGCCAGTATGGGCATTTGGATTTTTTAAATTCAAAAAGGTTGCAATTTTTGACAGCCAACTTCCAATTGTCCCTTTGTCTATTATTTGATTACTGCATTTTCCGTTTTGATATCTCAAAAATAAATGATCGCTCTTCGCATTTTGTGGACGCAGACGGAAATATTTTCTATATAATTCCAGGCAATTGATATCATTATCTCGATCGATGACTGTGAATGTTCTCTGAATGTTGTTTTTTGTATGGGAATTTTCACGATCAAAAATGATTTCCTATCTTCTATGTCCCTGACGTTCATGTTGTACAATTCTTCTCTTCTACACGCCCCTGATATACCTAATATCATTCCCATCTGAAAGGACATAATCAGTTTATAAAGCACTATTATATCAATAAAAGCACACCTTAATAATTAAAATCATATCATCTGTTGCTTCTTTAAAGAATTTATTCTTTTCTTCTCTTGTAGAAACAGAAGATTTTTTGGACTTGTAACCAATAGATTTTCTTTTGGGGAATGCTATAAGCGTTGCAAACTAAGATATGTCAATACCGTCGTTCAAAAATATTGTGCTCTTCAGCATTAAACATTCTGCCCGAAGACTTCCAGGCGATCTCAGCTTTTCTATTCTTCGAACAAAATAGGCCAGTAACACTCTTTCATTGATTTGGCTGCCTTCAGTCTGAATCCATTCCTTGGAAGTATTGTATGTACTCTCGTAGCGGATTTTAGATCTCTCAGAAATAACTGAAGAACAGCCGATTTTCCAGGCTGTTTGAATTTTATTATCTTCCGAAGATTCTGTATCGCTCATTTTTCAACGCTAGTAAATTCAATTTATTATTGTCACTTTGACAATCTACTAAGTTTTCATCACCAAGACAACGCCTTATATTATATTCCTACACAGCATTGATAAAGCCGCGAATAAATGAATTCGTCAGATAATTATTTTGCACATTGAGTGAAAATTGTGTCTGTCGTGCAAGAAACGCTATGAGTATCTCGAACGTTGAGGACTACCGATCTATTGTCTTCGATTTTTTAAATGCCCTTACCGTTCTCTAAATTTCATATAATATTTTCACAAAAGCTTGCTACTTAGGATTAGTCCCAGATATATTACCTCAGACTTCCACTTTATTCAAAGAGAGGGATCTTATATCTGGAAGTATATGTGTATTATCTGTTATTTGCTTAAACTTTTGTGTTCATACTGCATGTATAACATATGGATAATTAAATACTTCCTCAGTTGAATGTAAACACTGCAACACTTTCTTTGTAAATTTGTATATTTTTTTAAGCAGATACTGACGTAAATCAAAAAACCTTTTGTTAAGAAAGGGTCACACTTCACGTTAACACTGAATGATGTCAAATTTTCCGCCTCAAATTCACCACAGGGTGTTTAGAAATGAAGGGTATGAAACAAGGTTTTCTTTCACTCCATATAACGGATGAACTACAGGTATTTCCGCAAAGTGAATTTCAGGTTGATAAAACAAGACCCAATACTATACCAGGTGAAAATTTTAACAAAATCGGAGAACCACAAAAAAAGATACAGGGTGTTGAATTTGACAAAAATTTTTCCTGTCCGGAATTTATTGACGGGGAGTGTAGATTCTGTTCGGAAACTCTTAGTTGCATGACAAGCTTGTTTTTTTTTTCCTGTAACGCAGAGTACAGAACGTAACGCAGCCTTGCGAAATAAACTGTTGCGTTATATGCGTTTCCTGCGTCCGAGCCTCAAACCTAATCGTTCCTCGTCCTGAGATCACCAGGACGTTTCTGGGAAGGTCGCGTATTAAAACGGAATCAAATTTTAACGCGATACACCCTCGTAATTCACGAAACATTATCGCGGCAACGACGACGGCATAACGGCAACTTTGTCATCCACCCAGTTTTAAGTACCCGTACTTAGGCACAATGCTCGAGACACAGTATGAATTATTGAGTTCCTTCCTCTCAGTCGTGTAATTGTCTTACACCCCATAATAACCCGCGTATACGACACCAACTGCTCATTCATAATTCAGCCTGTGCGAGTGTATTAAAGCAATGAACCGGCGTAATTTAACAATCGCAGTTACTTATGCCGACATGAATTATTCCGGTTCAGCTCGGCGCTAACCTACAAGGTTTGCTCTTGATGGCGACGAGTTTTTGGGGAGAAGTTCCTTTGAGTACGATGCTCAGTGACGCCTTGATCAGGATCCAGCCCGTAGCTTGTTTTGGGAAACGCTCAGACCAACTACAGAATCAGAGCTCAAAGCAAAGATTTCGTCATTAAAAAATTAATGTCAATTAGAACCTTCTGTCTGTGATAATTGTATAGTTATTCCTATTCTTTAAGTTTTTCTGGTTGAAATACAACTGAAGATTTACCACCCAGTAAGGTGCTTGTCTCTTCAAGTAACAGCAAGTTTCAGATTGTTGAAGTGATACTTCCTGTCTTATAGGAATATAGAAACGGAAGCAAATTGGTGGAGGCGCCGCTTAGAAAATATGGAAAATCTGTTTTAATTGAGAAATCCATGTCAAAGAAAACGTACTTTTTTTTTACCCCCAGGAAGATTTCAATTCAAGATAACATAACAGACAGCATAATAAAAAGTTCCCGTTCACTCGGAAAAGAAAACTTCCAGCCATGAAATCGTTATCATTGAACGAAAATATCCTGGAGTGGCAGTCTGAAGCTAAACATCTGGGTATTACCCTGGACAGTGAGCTTCTGTTAAATAGGTATATATGTAATGATACTAGTAGAGCTATTAAGGCCCTATGGCGTGCAGGCGTCTATGCGGCAGGAATTGGAGTTGTTACCCAAAAATACTGCGATGGATGTACATCATGATTGTGAGACCTATAATTACATATGGGGCAGTAGTCTGGTTTGCTAAAGCAAGTCAGACAAGTACGAGGAAAATGCTCGATAAAGCACAGTGGCTTGCCTGTTTGTGCATCACGGGGGCCATGAGAACGTGCCCAACCAGAGCACTTGAGATTATAACACATCCCACACCCCTACATCTGGTGATTGACAGGATGTCCCATGAGGCCATCCTCAGAAGATCTAGAGAAGGCGCAGGTAATGAGAGAATAAGGTATCAAAGAGTCTGGAGCTCTTTGAGTAACTACATCCCATCTGCGAACCTTCTTAGTGATGTAATTGTCAAGAAAGTAAGTACTGAGAAAAACTTCAGTACGATGCTATGCAAAAAATAGGAATGTCTAGCAAATTTTTCAGTAGTAAGGAGAGTACAAATGTTCTGCAGTCCTCGAGTTGAGCAGATTCTGATTCAACAGATGGTTCATTATTATCAGTATCAAATCAACTCTTTCATCATCAAAAATCTGTGTTACTGGAAATAACAGTTGTACCATGATTTTTAACATATATGATAATACAAAATTTTCTGATAATACTACTAACTTGTAAAAATTTTGCAAGTTAACTCTCAGTTTCACAAATTAGTGACTTGATAAAATAAACTTTCTTGATTAATATTGTGTTTTTGGAAACTGGCGTTTACAAATGAGAAACAAATAAAAGTATCATCATCAAATCTGCGTTTTCTCACTTCCATTCAGTCAATATTGGCACTACAAAGTTTAGGTATCTGCATAAATCCACGAGAGAATGGTTTATTGTTCCTGAATGTTTTTTTAACTACTTTCGAAATTAATGATTCTAGTATGGTTTACGTCATCTGGTATTTTCAAAAATTTGTAGATCCAATTATAGGTAATAATTGACTTATTTAAGTGCTGAAACAATGTAAAGTACTTTATATTTCTCTGATAGAAAGTCTGAATGTTATAAATTCTCATGAATGAATTATTTCCATTTTAATCTTTAAAATTCGAAAATGAGAAATTTAATATTCTTATTCAATATCAGATTTTTATACCGGTATCCTTCTAAGCCATCAGATATACAAAAAACCATACGGAGTTAATTCCACAGAGCTACTAAAGGGTTTAAAACACATGCCGAAATGTGCACCGACCCATAATTCGAAGGAATTTATAATGCGCACAAAATCCCCACACGAAATCATTTCCACCCAACACTCAACTGATTGAAACAGTGTGCAATATCTCAAATTCATGTTATCCCCCAACTCCCTCGGTAATTGGCGATTGTTCCACACCTCGTTATAATCTACATATACTGTGCCCATTGTTCCTACATTATTCAGAATTATGCGAGGTCTAAGAGCAGCGAATCCTCACTAATTCAGGGCTCGGTTATATGAATGAATTATTAGTTTTCCTAATATGGATCCCTAGAAATTCGACATCTATATCCAGGAAACTGAACACAATTCCCTTTGTGATTTCAGCGAAATACCCTGCTGAGTGTATGTTTGAAAGCGGGTTTAAACTGGTCGCCGGATGCCTTGTTTCATTTCCTGCGACTTTTCGATAAAGAAAATAGGTTGATGAGGAGATCGAGATACCAAATATCGCTATAACGCCTGAATATTATGTTGAACACATTCGCACTATGAGGCTTCGTTCGTTTCATATGATATTCTTTACCTTTATTTATAATGCTTGAATTCATACTGATCTCCGACAGAAGAATTGTCAAGAACAACCACATCAATTTGATGTGAATCTTCATATTCATTGTCATCCATATATCATCATATTCAATCAGGTATGTTTCCATGTATGAATAAAACCAATATTATCTCTCTTGGTGCTCGCTCTCTCTTTTCTTCAACACTGGATTTCAGAAAAATATGCTAAACCTTCTCAATCGATTCCTCACCTAACACCGTAGCTACAGGAAGCACATAAAACCTAATGAAAATCAGTATTGAGTACATATTTAATTGGAGATGCAATTGACAACATTGTCTGCAGCTGGTGTATTAGCCATGGAGAGACTACGAGGTTCATTTAAGCAAATGAATGGGTTGAGGGGTTTGTTGCAACAATGGCAAGATATGAGGAACCAGTTATCAGATTGAGTGATAATGCTGCATGCCATTCGAGATTGGATATCGCAATCACTCAAACAGTAACAGTACTGCTGCTAATAAGATTCTATTCCACCATGCTCAACCCAATTGAAATTTCATGGTCGAAAATAAAAACGTAAAAACGAACCCCAGAATTCCAAACAGTGTGCTACCGGGGGTTATTGAAAAAAGGCTAACATACCGGGATGATATTATTGACCGAACTAAGATGCAATGGCGATGGCAGACATGGCTGTATGGATTAAATTTTTTTCAGTTTTCTGTTAAAGATTAAATGCTTCACATAAAAATTAAAATTCATTTATTATCTTTGTTTTATTTCTGAATCACTAACAATTGATATTTTCTGTAATGCAATCTGGTATCAATGAGCGTATGAAATGAATTTCAAACTGTTATTTCTGAAATATAATTCACCATATCTAAAATTCCATTGAGCGTGTGATCTGAATAACATTTGATGTTTTTTGAGATACGACTCATTATTTCAGAAATTCAAATGACCAATTGGACATACATTCGATGTTTTCTGAAATTCGATTGAATTCTCTGAATTTCATATGACAGATACTGAAATTCAAATGACTAATCAGAATTTTCTTGAATACAGTTGATTAATCTGAAATACAAGTGATGTTTTCTGAATGGCTTAGTAACAAGATGAGATATCATCAACGATACAAATGTTGATTAAGTTTCATTGTCTGAAAATTTTCCACAAATCTTCCATATACTGGCAATGAAAAATTCTTTTGTATTCCTAGAAAATTATTGAATTAGATAACTGATGATCTCTGCGATATACGAAGTTGAGCAATGACAGGGGAAAACAAATATTACGGTTTCCTTTGATGAAAAGTAAAACTTCTTTGCAAGATTGTTAATAAAAACTTCTCGGATTGAAGAGGATATCGCGAACAATAAGGTCGAAATCAAGGAAACCCCGACCATTATCTGAGCCCAGAAGATCGCAATTACGGTATTCACAAAACTGCCAACACCGAGTTAAATCAACATCTAATCCGAAGAAGAGATAGTAGCTCCCAGATTGAATCTTTCTCGGCTCGATCCTGTCTGGGCAAAATTGAAATTCACAGAGGAATAAAAAGTTTTAAAATGCAACGCGCTTTCCTGCAATCCCTGTTCTTTCACAGCCGACTTCGTGATTCACAATTGTAAGTGGTTCAGGATTTGTTTTCTCATTATTAACCTCCGGGTCCGCTCTGTTGTGGAACACTTCATCGTGTGAAATTAGATTAGAAATTTCGGCCTTCGTGATAAATTCCCTATTGGCCGGGAATTCTTAAGTGTTTTCGGGTTGGATCTGCTGTTTTCAAATTGCGGGTACATAGAGCGAAAGCTGAATAACCCGACACTTCTTCATTTACGGCACGTCTCGGCCCACTTTTCTTGATGAAATTTTCTTATCATTTTCCTCGGCTCAGGCGATTTCACGAGAACTTGTCCGCGAAAGAAGGCCACGATTGGATAGAATTAAACACGAGGTTATTTATGCATCAATTTTTCATCATAAATAAAAAGTAACATGAATAAATGGACACCAAAAAGACAAAACGATACATCTCCACATGAACAGCAAAACACGAAGTACTAAATCGACTAAAAATAGAACGGTCAGAAAAATCACCAATAAAGATAAAATTCACATGACACGAAAAAAGTCCAAACATACAACAATGGAAAAATATAATGACAAAATACGCCATACTTCGAGCGCTGTTGTCAAATGAAAAGTATAGAAGGTAGTTATTTTTTTCAGAATAAATTTCGAAAATTGAGCCCCTCAGACCTCATCCACAGCAACGCCTATGGTTCCAACGGATCGCTAAGTCTACTCTACTTCGAAGCTCCATGATCAGCTGATTGACGTTTCGCGTCAAATCAACCTATATCTATGTGCTAATCAGTTGACGGCTTAATTCATGCTCATTAATTGGATCAATTAATCCTCCTTTTTTGTATCAACCTTCACCTGTGAATAGACCTCCTCTTGTGCTACTCTTGTAAAATAGAATTTTTCAAAGAGTCACCTCGCTTAATAACTGATCATCTCGTTCATTTTCTTGGAATAACTAATTAAATTCTCAGAATCCTCAATTGTTGCATTTTCCATGTAATTGTCCTGCTTTTCATGAGGTTTGAAAAGTTGTCCACGTTTCAGATGATGAAAATCTAAAAATATATATTTTTGTATATTTTTGCAGTTTTCATAGATTTTTCAGATATCTCTTGACTCCTCACATGGAACTGATTATTTGCTCCAAGAATGAACATTCTCTGTGGTAATAATAACTGATTTATTATATTCTCATGTGCACCTCATTATCTTAATGTATTCATCTCATTTCCCAACTATTCACTTCTCATAACACTTGCTAATTATTATTCTCAAGTTCCAGATGAATGAAAATCCTTGAACGCAAGATGAATCATGAAATCAGTCTTCTCTCTCAATAAAACCAAGTAAACTTTCCTGAAGTATTTGACCGATCAAGTAGCTCAAACATTGAACCTGACTGATAGTTTCAATCCCTGCTTCACCTTGAGCGGTCTTCTCAAATATTGATGAAACCATACAATTGGTATGATCTCCTCATTATACGTAAGAAAATCTCAATTTCATTCATCTGAAACACTCAGCAAGTAAGATCTCAAGCCTTCTGCATCCTCGAATCAATAAGTTAGTGATTCTATTCATACAAAGTAAAACTCATATTAAAATCCTAATTGTCAATTGCAGCTCCTATTTTTTCTGATGAACACTAGCCCTGCTTACTAAAAGCAGTTTGTCACTGCGATAGTCGTCTCAATTGATAAATTAGCCTTTTCTTTACAGACCAACGTTATAGATCATAAATATTGATTTCTCAATCATGATATTCTCACATTTGTAATAATGTCACTGAAGACCAGACTTGGACTTCTGAGTTTTCAATACACGCATCTCCCCTAAGGCCTGATCTCACTTTTATTACAACTCAGCCTACTCGTAATGATTCATCATTCAACCTTCTGTTTTTCTGATGGGATAACGAGGCTCTCGCAATCAATTTCAAGTGCTTCTACCACTGTAAACGCTGTGTTCAATTTTGAATTAATGGACCTATCTCAAAGTCTTAGTCTGACTTAATTTGAGCTCTAATTTTGAACATCTCTAGATTACTTCTGTTTTTAGTTGAATAAGTCACTCTGAGTTCTATAGATGACTTAAATATTTGTATTTTTTACTGTATTAACTTCATGCAGGTGACTTATTCATTTTATGATTGTGAATGATGTCAATAAATGTTTTTACACTACCATCTCTAACTCAATTATCTGGATACAGTCCTAAACACTAATTTTCCAAAATCAGCACAACCCCGATGTTGAACAATAAGAAACCAAAGTTGTGTAAAGATGAATGTCACCATTCATTGATTAATGGAAATGTAAATTTAATTAATACAAATGATCAATTTAAATCTCCCACGCTTCTGAAGACCAATTTTGTACGAATTTTTCCGACACATTATTTGTTCAATCTGTTATTTTTTGTTTCTCAATCTTCCAACAGTTTTCTCATATTCTTCTGATGAGAAGCTCAGTTGAAAGCCATTGGAAAAATCGAACGCATTTAAAAAAGAGTGGGCCATAATCCAATTGAAATCTGACCATATTTTTTCTTTTCAGACTTGGGAATCTCATCGTCTACGACCTAGTAAGGCCCTGTCTCCACCCCAGTCACGAAACAGCACCAAACCAAACATCAACAAAACCGCAGGCGAACCCCTATTTCGCACCGCTGAGCATCGACTAGAGTTGTCACAGGTCGTTGATTCTACTTCAGCATGCACCCGGAAAATTGTTCTAATGGACCCGGTAATGCTCCTGATGACCTCTGAGTCAACAGAGACTCGACGATAGCTCCTAGATACATGCTCGAGGAAAAAAATACCTATCTATTCATACAGGGTTCTCCACTCACGCGTTTGCTGGTATAAAAGTAAACTACAGACAAAGAGTAAATTATTGGGTAGTAATATCAGAATCTGCGATTTAATGAATATATGTCTAGTTGCGTATGAAAATAGTTTTACTACTTTGATTATTTTATTGTACTTCTTCTTCATTTTATTTTTGATCCGTCGACTATTACTGAATTTGAAATGCCTAATATTTTCTATATCTTTTAGCACTTGTTGTTGATTAATTTGCAATATTTTTTTTATTTTCTTATCTGAATACAATTGTGAAACAGAAATAAAACGATTCGATTTTCTATAGTGATAAATAGAAGAATTATTTATATATCCAAAACTGAAAAATCTGAACAATGTTACAGCTGGAATAATAAGAGAAACTCATTTCGGGATCTCGAAGATTTAATTGTATTTCCTGCCCCAAGGTTTCGGACGTGTAACATTTAGTCAGGGCGCATAATGTAAAAAACGAACACTCCTCAATTTGTTCATTTCTGAAGATGATAGAAATATTTAAATGCCAGATTCGGTAACGTTGAGTCAATGCATGTGAACAACCTAACGCTTTAAAATTTGTATACTCCTCAAAATTACCTAAATATCACAGCTAGACGCTGTAGTGTTCCTAAAAAAAACGATATTATTTATTATTTGTTTCACAGGGAGTTTTAAGAACCGTGGGAGTCAAAACGACACCTTGCATGTTTTTCGGATACGCCTACAAGGAAAGGAGGAAAATGATTGAAGAAAAATTCTATTGGTAATGCCAAAATTTGAAGATTTCCAGAAACATCCACAAGAAGCTGACAAGTTAAGTCCATCGTTAAGAACTAGTCACTATATCTAGGGAAAGTGGAACAGAAATCGTCTCCTAGGTTACTAGGAAAAGTACAAAAAAGCACTATGAATTAGTTCAGGGAACGGTTTAACAGAAGAGTCACATTTTAGTAGTTTCGAATATTTAGGCAGGTTTCGTGGAGTGAAAATTCGTTCTAATAAAATCTTCAGTAAGAAAGGTTGCATCACAGGGTTGGATCACTCCAAAAAGTTTCTTCGGAATTTTGAAACTACAAGATCCGAAAAATATTTGGATCTCAGTAAGAACCAACTACATCTCCTCACTGGCTTTCTTACAGGACATTGTCGCCTCAGAAAGCACTTGCTGAGAATGGGCGTATCGGACACTGACGAGTGTAGATTCTGTGGGGAGGAGGAAGAAACTCCTATTCACCTATTCACAGAATGCTTTGGCATTGTAAGCCAAATGAAAAAATGCTTTAGTCAAGAGACTTGTAGGAGTGAGGAATTAGCCTCACTGAAGCCTTCCCAGATATTGGATTTCATAAGATCTCTGGGACTGGAAGGCGAGCTGAAAAGCTTTATCAGGGGGCACAATAGACCATCAGGTTGCAGTGGACTCTGACCCCTTTCAAACTATTAACTTTTAACTAAAAAAGGATTTTAATTTCATTATTTCGTTATTAGAACAAATCAGAAGGTTCATGAATAACGTCGTGAAAGGATGTGTGGTATCCCAACAAACTTTGAAAGAAATCCAGAAAAAAGGTCAGAGCTTTTCAATTTTGAATGTGTAAGGAAAGGTCGAGTAACCCTGAAATCTCTTCTCTCTGAATAAATTTTCATTCAATTTGATTGAAAGATAATGCATGTAAAGTTGGTTTTTGTCAATTTTCGTTTTGTTGCATTCTTCAAAATAGACCAAAGACTCAAACCAAACTCTCCGTAAGAGAATCTATACCTCTTCAACTTCAAATTGAGACTAATCACATTCAAATGGGAATTAAACAATTTCAAAATGAGACTGAGCAACTTCAAATTGGTAAACACAATCGAATTGGGACTAAACAATTTCATATTGGGAAATGACATGTCTTTTTTATAGAGAATTGTCACGATTCTGAAGACTTTCATGAATAAGTGTTATTTCTTTTTATATTGTGAGTTAACAAGTTTTTGAAAAGATTTGTCCTTTGACGAATTCATGCACAAGTTTTACACAGTGGTTTTTCTTCTATTATGTATTCAAAAAATTTCTGATCCAGAGACTGAAAAAAAAACCATAAATAAAATTCAGTAAATTGCAGAGTATTGATTTGGAAATACGAAATCGTTCATAAATTTATATACATTTCTGCATTTTCTCCTCATTTCTATTTTCAGATACTTCAGAAAAATTCTCTCAAAATATGAAATAAAACTACTGTTTTCAATATGGAAAAGTTTAGTAAGTGTCAATATGAATTTGTTTCATTCCAATAAGATTGTGATAACCATTTTGAAATTGTTTGGCCCCATTTTGAATGTCTTCATTTCCGATTCTATTGTGTTCACCATTTTTAAGTTGCTTATTCTCATTTTTAAATTGTTTAATCCCGATTTGAATGTGATTAGTCTCAATTTGAATTTAAAAAGGTATAGATAATAGGTCCTGTTCTTCATGCATCAGGCCTCACCCACAGTTTCTCCGAGGTGGAGAGAATTGATAGAGTGTTAATTTTTCGATAACATCACTTGGTCGACCGAAAGCCGCTCTATCTTTATCCAACAACAAACCCAAGTAGAGTTAATATCCACACAAATAAGTATAGATTTCATTACAACTGATAAATAGGCTGATTATAACCCTAAGTCTAAATGAGCTAATAACAACAATGAGTAACTGAAACTGTTAATATCAACTGTCATATCCAGCATAAATTTCCGCATAACCAAAAACTATATCCAATAAACGCATACTCACGCACGCCCAAAGCATATTGCTTATCAATGTTCGGCGCGATTTAATTTTATAGCGAATAGGGCACTCCAATTTTCCGCATTTCCACTCATACGGCCCTCAACATCCTCTCAATCCGGGAGAAGAGCTCGGCAATTTTCATCCAGTCTGTTTTGACATTGATATCTGCGCGTGCAATCATTATTTCCACCTGCTTTTGATGTCGCGTCCCACTCTGACGTATCGACAGATGAAGGAATATATCATCAGCGTCTTGGATATTGAAATTCCCGTCGTTATGTGTACATAGATCAGATGGTTCGATCAAATATTGCCTGTTCTTTGTGTGCTTTGCTCTTTTCGGAACTTCGCTACCTTATTTCGCGTTCGTATAGGAGTTTCATATCGACAGTCACTATCTCTGCTATATGTTCATTTGGTGAACAAATCGGTAATGAGAACTTCTCAAAAAGATTTTTCTCCTCTTCACAATGTTTTCACTCAATATTTGTGGTTAATTCCAGGGAATATATTATATTTTTGACAATCGGGAAGAGAGTAGTGAGAACAAGTTTTTTTGTTTTTTTCCAAGAGTTTGACTGACAATAGTCTGGTTGATATCGTTTTATTTGGGCTTTTTATATCCATTCATTTTTGGTTTCCGTAGTTCATTCATCAGAGATTCAAATTTTTTTCTAGCTTTGTTTTTTAGTGTCTCATTTTCCTTTGTGTATGTATCTGCAGAGTTCACCATTAGCTCATGAGTGTTGAATACATACTGAGGCTCTGTTCAATTATTTTTGTTCAGTCACCTCCTATGCGGTTCATAATTATGATGAAGTCTTCCACTTGTCGGATAGTTAGCTTTCTTGGTTAGTTTGATCATTTCATACCATGTCCTGCCATATTGTATAATTCAAAAGTATAGTGATCTTAGAGATTTTGTGGGGGTTTTATTGACGATGATTTTTAAATATTGAATCATCTTCTCCTAAACTTTCACTGAAAAGAAATACCATACATTCTTGAAATCCTTTGGCCCCAGATCTAGGAGCTCTATGATTGTTCTTCAGGTTTACTGCCTTTATGCATCTTCTTGATGATTTCTTTGGTGGGTACAGGTACACTCAAACTGTCCTCATGCTAATGATAATTTTACTGTTATATTATCGAAGTGAGTTTCATTCGTGTCACTAGTAGTCGTTCACCCTTAGTGGAAGAAACCAAGATTTGTCGACCACTCTCACCGCTGATCGAATTGAACGCTGCCTGCAATTACAAAAAGGCTACCCAGGGTTCACAACTCTGAGCGACGAATGAATTTCGACCTAATGAAACCCATCACAGTTGGCGCCCGAATAGGTAGGTGTATCCAAAATATCAGGTAGTCTTGCTCTTTATGCAACAGAATCTTCAACCATTTATAAAGAAGAGATCACAAAGAATAAGTTGATATACATTATGTTATTATATGAGCCATCAAGAATTGTTTCTGGTCACTAAATTCTCAACTACTCTAAGGTAAGGTAATAAATTTAGAAAAGACAACAATTTCGTTTTTTTTTTCTATGTGTGACACAGGGTTCGAAGGTCCTACTGGCTTTTGCCGACGATGTGGACATAATCACACAGTCCATTAGAGATGCGAAAGAAGTTTTTACCCTGTTGGAAGAAGGAGCCAAGAAAGTAGGCTTCAGGATCAATGAAGACAAGACCAAATATATGGTAATCACAAAAAACCCAAGATCACTTATCGGTCAAAATGTTACTATAAATGACTACAATTTTGAAGTAGTAAAAGAATTTAAATATTTGGGAGCAGTCATAACAGCTGATAACAAGAATGAAAGAGACGTGGAATCGAGAATTATGGTCGGAAATAGGGCATATTATTCATTGGCAACGCTTTTAAAATCAAAATTAATTTCAAGAGAAGCGAAAATAAAAATCTACAGAACTATCATTCGTCCCGCAATAACTTATGGGAGTGAGACATGGATCCTGAATAAACATGAGGCTGATAGATTGCTGGTACTGGAACGGAAGATCCTGAGGGCTATTTTTGGGCCTTGTAGAGATGAAATAACGGGAGAATGGAGAATAAGAAAGAATCAAGAACTACAGGCACTCTATGGGAACGAGAATATAGTGCGACACATCAAGTCCAATCGCATAAGATGGGCAGGACATGTCATGAGGTCACAAGATGGAAGACTCCTCAATACAACATTCTGGGAAAGGCCTGAGGTAGAAGAACGGTTGGTCGTCCAAGAAAACGGTGAAAAGACGCAGTGACCAGTGATTTGCAGAGACTGGGAGTAACATAATGGGAGCTAGCAGTACAAAATCGACTAGAGTGGAGAAGAATAGTAAATGCGGCCAAGACTCACCGCGAGTTGTAGAGCCATTGATGATGATGATGATGATGATGATGTGTGATATGCTTCTTTGAGTTTTCATCAGAACAAACCTGAAGCTACCCTTTGTTGTAAAATTAAATCATTCAGATTGTACCTGTCGGGACCTTCGCATGATTGATTTCCAGGATCTAAATGAAATTTCTCATCAGATTGAATCCAGAATATTGCTCGAAAAGATTGATAGATTGCAGGAGAACGCGAGAATCCTTATCTTCCATTGTGGTATTTTCCACGATATCACAAGTTATAATATCATATTTCATGCCATTTATCGTCTTCTCTTCTGCGTTTTCCGCTGCGGCATTGCACAATCTCTCACAGTCAACGCCAACTTGTGTTTCTAATTGTAATTAAATTAAACTTGCCATGATTTATCGCCCAAGTTTGTTATCCGCCCATCTAATATATGCACATTTCAAACCGTCTTGCGATTCTGCTCCTCTGTATTTGCCATCGTATTCATTCGAAAAGGTATTTGTGACCAAGGATTGACAATTCAATTATTACATACAGGGTCAATCGTTTTTTTTTTTTGCAGTTAATAGAACAAATAAGTCATAATATCAGTGCAGTGTATTCTTTGAATATAGGCTCTAGTCCTCCGAAATTTGAAATATAAATATACAAAAACTACCCAGAAAAGAGCCAACGATTTCCATGGGCGCCCGCAGAATTTTTTCTCAGGGGGGGGCAAAAAAAATCGTCGAAAAACGATAAGGCGTTTTTTATATTCATGCATGAGCGCCCGCAGAATTTGTAAAAAATGATAAGTTTTCCACCTCAACATTTTTTTAACATCAACAATATAAGGCAATATGTATAAGATAATACGGTAACTGTTTTCTAAACAAATCACAACCCATGAAAGAATATTAACAGGAAAATGAAATATAAATAATATGAAGAAAGGAATGAAATAAATTGTATGATTGCAAATAACTACAGATACATCAACCAGTAATAATGAAATAAAAACAAATATACATATACGCTCGATAAAATGATTTTCATAAAAACCATACATGAATAATAATAAAATATGAAATATAAATTAAATGAAACAAACCATAAATTCAAAACTTGACACTCAGAGATTATTCGAAATAACACAATATAAATATATTATCAAAATGAATTAAAAAAGACATAACACACACAAAAATAATAATATTAATTCTGAAAATAAAATACCGGAATCGTAATACCATGCATATTTTATTCTGAACTGAAAACCAGCCTTCTGTTAGTCTCAAGAAATTCAATAGGAAGTTAATTCCTATATTTTTCTTAGATTGTTTCTTTATCAGTACACGAGGAATGAGTCTGCATTGATGTATAAAGTTTTTTTTTGGTGTCTCATAGCGATCGTCATCGGCATTCGATCTCCTTTGGAAAAATGTTAGAATATCCATATTTTCCAAATGTAAATTCATCAAATTATAAAAATATATGAAATATATATAGAAACATAAGTAAAATGACTCTCAAGAAACAAGAAAAAAACAGTCTTCTGGGACTGCTCATAGAAGTGAAATCTGAGCAACTTGTAAACTGTATCGTCGGAATATTTGGTCATCATTTTTGAAGTAATTTTGGTTTACAAAGGAGTGTTTATGATCAGGGATCAAGGAAGTTCGAATTGATCATTAATACTTCCTTACAAATCAAAAATTATTCGCAAATAATAATCTAATGGGTCGGCGCTCTACGATACAATTCACTTGTTACTTTGTTTTCACTTCTATCCGCAGACCCCAAATTCTGCCATATTTCGATTTTTTTACAATTCTTATCAATAATCTACAATTATAATAGTTGAAATTTCACATTGAAAGGCGCCGAACGAAAAAATCGTCTCCGTAAATAATCAAAGAAGATAACAAAATTTGGAGTTATAGATACTTAAAACTAAGAATACTCTCCGAATAGGATTGTTTCGAATTCGAATACATCTTTCTCTAGAATTAAAATACTAATGAAAAGATTCTATATTTCCGCCTTCTCGGAAAAAAATATTCTGATTGGAGAATGGACAATAATTATTTAAATATGAAAGTAGTCCCACAAAGAAGCCGCCTAAAAAAACCGGTCATAAAACGAACATCTGGTAGCGATTGAAGAGAATGCCGATAAGCATGGGGTAGTTTATGAATTCATTACTTCGTTTTGGTAAACAAAAACATAAAATTCATCGTCTTCGAAAACTTTCCATGATTTTTTTCACCCAAAAAGTGCTCAACACGCCTCAGGGAGTTATCAATTGGATAGAGGATCAAAATCTCAGGGGGCCCCCCCTGCCCCCCCCCTGCGGGCGCCCATGACGATTTCTCATTTCAATATCCTCTTGCATGAAATATATCGATTACAAAAAAAAAAGAATTTTTCGTATGAATTAATCATCTAAACCCCTTGAACAAGTCGAATCATGCGCCACTGACTCCGAAGAGGAGCATCGATCCCACTACTTTTCAGGAATATATTGTGGAAATACCTCCCTCTAAATGACGCCATTTATTGGAAAAGTGGATTTTCATTACAGGGCTCTCTATAGGACATGCAAATAAACTCCTGTTACATACATCGCGCGACACCGTGTATATCCCATGCAAATCGGCGCTAATGGAAAAGCTCCACCGTCGTAATATCTACTTATAAATATACATATCAGAACCGAATCAGGTCGGGCATATTGGTACACGCTGATACGTATTTTTCGATACGTAGGTGTAGCGGATATGCAATTTTACGGCACGCGATTTGAATAATATATTCGAGCGATGGAAGGCAGCACATAAGCATGGGTGATGAATATTCACTTCATCTCGTATCTGCATGTTTTTGGGGAGTGAGGGACAGCCCGATGCGATGCATCCTCAAAACTTTTCATAAAACTTCATACCTTCGTGGAGGTTCAACACGTGAGCGTATGCTGACAAGTCGGCCACCATGAGCTGTGCCCTCGACTGTTCGGTCTGTTCAAATATAAGAAAGGGCAAGATGAACAATTAGGCTCATAAGAAGAAGATAATAATAGTGGAATAATATTCACAGGAATTTGGACAAAATATGTATATCAATTTAATTTCCTATTAATACATCGCCAACGTTTCGAATCTTTTGTGATTCTTTTTCAAGGCTCGTATTTTCATGGAATTAAATTTGTTTAGGTTTATTAGAGATTTGACCGTTATGACTTTCTTTCAACATCAAAACGGTCAAATCTCTAGTAAAACTAAATTTGTTTAGGTTTACTAGAGATTTGACCGTTATGACTTTCTTTCAACATCAAAACGGTCAAATCTCTAGTAAAACTAAACAAATTTAATTCCATGAAAATACGAGCCTTGAAACAGAATCACAAAAGATTCGAAACGTTGGCGATGTATTAATAGGAAATTAAATTGATATAGATATTTTGTCCAAATTCCTGTGAATATTATTCCACTATCAAAAAGCATGGACGTTACAAGTAATCAGAAGATAATAATCATTTTTTGATTCCTTCGACATAACAAAACGAATGAATGGATAGGTCAAATCGATATATCGAAGTGAAATAGATTACTAGAAAAGAGAAAATGAATGAAACAGATACTTAATACAACAGAAATATTGATACAATCGTACGACAAAAATGAATGAACACAGATATATGCGAAATCAACTTCTGCTGAATATTTCCCTATAGATACTATAATAGGATTTTCCAATTAGTATTCGCTTGATGGTACGTTTGGACTTTGACTCATTCAAAATCTCTATTTCATTAGGTACGTTATTGAAAAGTTTAATGGCTTTATAAAAAGGAGAAAGTTTGAAGTTTGTTGTTCTATGTTATTTGAGTTCTCGTAGAATTATTGTGAATGTTTGACAATTCAACCATGTTCCTAAGATTTCGTTTGATGAACATAAGACATCTGCATATATAAATACAAGGAACCATCATAATGTGATGTTCAATGAAGCAGAGGAATCTGCAGGAGGAGAATGAGCTGATATTGAAAATCAAACGCCTTATTCTTTTTTGTGCTAGAAATATTTTTTCGTCGACAGAAGCCCCCCATAGCAACATGGTATATTGTAAATGACTGTAGACCAAACCGTAGTAAACATCTAAAATTGACTTTAGTGGTAAAGTAATTTTTATTTATTTCTCTATTTCAGTATCGTAATGAGTTCATTACAGTTCTAGAAGTAGGGCTGTAATGAAACTCATTACAGCATTGTTTTCAGTTATAATTTTCGTTTTGTGGTTATCAGTACTGACCTTCGATCCACTTAATTTTCGAATCAAATCAATTCAAATTCCGCAATCTGTCAAATTTAGTCAGTGACACCAACTGCCATATTACAATACAAAAGTCACTAATCTGAATTTTTAATTGAATTTCGAGAGTTTTCCACAAAACTTTACTGAAATAGAGAAAATATCGTCTAATACTCGTTGCAGAAGGCAATTCCAACACTCATGCTTTCGCTTTCGTATTGGAATAGGAGCTCATTCTGCAACTTGTTTTAGAATATACTATTATAGCATATAATATTATAGTGTTTCTATGAAAATTTTAGAAAGGTTGATTTTCATCAGGATTGAACCTACTATAGAGGATGTTCTTCAAAATTGTCAGGGCGGTTTCAGGAAAAATAGAAATTGCAATGATCAGGTTCTCAGTTTGACCACATTCATCGAATCGGGTTTCGATAATAAATTAAAAACAGGTTCAGCTTTCATAGATTTATCGTCTGCCTACGACACGGTATGGAAAGATGGTTTGATCTATAAACTTTATACACATCTTAAATGTGGAAAGATGATTCGTTTATTAGAGAATATGTTGTCGGATAGAAGATTTCGTGTTTTTGTTGATGATAATAGTAGTAAATTCAAAATATTGAACAATGGCCTTCCACAAGGATCTGTTTTAGCACCCCTTCTATTCAATTTATATTTATGCGATATTCCTTGTACTTCATCTGAAAAATTCATTTACGCCGACGATATTGCACTCGCTTTCCGTCATTCTGATTTTAGAAGTATTGAGGAAAATTTAACTTCTGATCTGAAAATTTTGAAAAATTATCTTTTCGAATGGCGTTTGTGTCCAAATCCAAATAAAACCGAGGTTTCGTTATTTCATTTGAATAACCATCAAAAATTCAGAAAATTAAATGTCCTTTTCGGGAACTTTCCTTTGAAACATAATTTTACCCCCAAATACTTAGGTGTTAAATTAGATTCCTCTCTGAATTACAAAGCACATTTGGATGACTTACGAATGAAACTAAAAACGAGAAATAACATTCTACAGAAACTTGCTGTACGTCATGGGGTGCTGACCCGACTACACTTCGCACAGCAGCCCTTGCCCTGGTTTTTTCCACCGCTGAATATTGTTGCCCTGTTTGGCTCAATAGTGTTCATGTTCAGAAAATCGATGCACAGCTCAATTTTTCAATGAGAATAATTACTGGAACCATCCGATCTACACCTATCCAATGGCTACCAGTGCTATCGAATATAGTTCCTCCCCATATTCGAAGACAGTCTGCAACTTGGAATTCTTGGAATAAATTCAATTCATTTCCGGATTCTTTTCGAATACTTTCCTACGTTCCAGAAAATAGAATTCCAAGACTGAAATCTCGTAAACCTATTTGGTCGAATAACTTTCTGAATTCGAACTTCAGCTACAACGAAATCTGGAAATCCGAATGGGATGTATGTTCTTTATCTAATAAAGATCTAATATCTGTTCCATCGAATAAAGTTCCTGGTTTTAACCTTCCCAGGAGAATATGGTCCCTTCTTAATCGAATAAGAACAGGTCATGGTCGTACCAACAGCATGCTTTTCAAGTGGAATTCGGTTGATAGTCCTAATTGTGAATGTGGTGAATCAGAGGAAACAGTTGAACACCTAATTAATAATTGTTCTTTTTATAAATTCCAAGATGACATTAGAGCCATACACAATATATCAAACTCATTTTTGCAATGGGTTGAAAATTTCAGATCAATTTGATGAAGTATAAATTGAATTCTCTTGCTGTTCTGGCTTTTTTTATTTTCAGGTTGGAGTTAGTGTTTGGGAATCCTTCCTCCGAAGAGCCGTCCCGCTGATCGTGATGTCCTTCTATATAGAATATTCAGAACAATTTTATTTTATTTTTTTAACGGGGAGACAGGTTTTTTCGGCTGAGGTTTTTTCCCCTGGCTCTATAGTATCGTATGATACTGGTGATGAAAGTATCGTATGATACTATAGTATCATACGAAGAATGTTGTGGTACCCCGTTCCTTTTTTTACCTCAGCTTAGGTTCTTTTTGTTTCAACATTTATTGTATTATTTTAGCTCTCTTATTCAAAAGAATATATATATATAGCATAATATAGGATTTCATCCAATTCTGTTGTTTCAACTTGATACTATTCTACGAATGAATTACACAAAACACCACCACGTAAAATACAAACAGGATGTCCCGAAATATTTAAAAAAAAATTCAATAAGAGATTCTACAAGAAAAATTAAGGAACCCCTATTTTTTATTATGTGAAATCTACCACCCAATTCATATTTATATATCCCTTTATTCGGCCTCCAGAATAGATTTATGCCAATATCTCAGAAGATTCTTGCATATCACATACTAAATGTCATACTGGAGTGTTCTGAAACATGATAAATCTGACAGTGATGTCTTTTTTGACATGATGCCCCTTAAGACAATTTTCCACGGTCTTCCTTGTCTTTGACGCCCGATAAATTTGTGAGCGTATTTTAATTTCTCCAATTTATTTTTTACTAGGACAGTTCAGGTTGTTCTGAATTTTTTTATTTGTTTATTTTTTCTTGTCAAATGAGTGAACAAACATCAATTCAAAATTAATTCGGCGAACATTCTCCTCAACGCTTTTTTAGAAATAATCGATTTTCAATATAAGGATGAGCAGTGAAAACCTAGATCATGAATCAACGTGCTGCCATCAAACCAACATAGCAGATAGACTGGTTTCTGAGTTATATCTGACCGGTCGTGACAACCAAACTGAGGATCTGTTTCATGAAAAGATTCTGTTGGATTTATATATAATGTAGCTCATTTTATTTGTCATCGACGAAGGCGTTAATGATACTTATGACGAGTAATAATTCAGTAACCGGTGCACCTGCTAAACTGGTTCAATGACAGCACGTTTTTGCAGTTGACTTCATGGTCTAGATTTACACAAGATCATCCTATGTTCATTTTCTTCGTCGGATCACGTTGTGAAAACTTTTCGACATGGAAAAATTGAACCGAACAATAAAATGAAAAGAATTCTTCTGATCCTGAAGCTGAAAGAGTTCCAAAGATCATGTTCGATAACTTGTTGCTCTCCGCAGCTATTACGGGCAACAATAAACTGCAATACATTGTGGGGAACTGATCCGAAAGTTATAAAGCTCCTATATCGGGAAAAGCCCGATATTTCCGGTTGCAAACAGTTCTAAGCCTCCAAGACATATAATTCCCTCACCGAACAGGTCGACGGGAGTTTGAGAGACATAGTGATGGCGGTTTAATACGATAGCATTCCACGAGATCGATGGAGCCAAGGTAAATATCGTTGTTTGGAGTGACCGCGGGGAAGAAAATTGCTGTGGTGTCTATCTGGGTGTCAATATGTTACGAAATTTCTGGTATTATTCCCTTCAGGTAAATAGTATAGGTAACAAACTTTGGGAGCCTCTTCACTTCGTTTCATTCGGATGAATAAAAGTAACAAATACATAACGTCAACCGAATGAACTCGAATATCCAACTTCGAGATAGAAAAAATGGGCCACTATTTAAAAAAAAATTATATGAACTCCAACTTCATCTCAACCTGAAGGAAGACTTTTTTATCAGTTGTCTAAGAATACTTTCGAAGCAGTTCTTCTTGAAAACGCCAGTTCAATAACTTCAGAGGCCTTCTCCGAATTCTCATCCTCATGACATGAGGTAATATGATTCATTCTCCCAGATAGACATTGTTCGAAGTGAGCTCACACTGCTCAAGAAAAACCAAATTGAGACCTGGTAATCATTAGATACGAATATTGTTCATCGTCTGTGGACCATTTTAAATTCGATATTTACGCGCAGATGTTCGAGCCGGCTTCCTATCAATAGATGGCTACGACGTAATTAAACATATAATTGCTAATAACTAAAAAACTATGAGGGTGCTATGACTGATGTCTACGGCGCCAATTAGCACTATGAAGGCACTAGATATTTGCCATAGTTTCGGAATTAGTGCTCCCAACTTTTCGCTATCTTCACACTCGATTACTATTTAATTAAAAATGATATTGTAGCCGTTTTGAAGGCACTAATAGGCACCAATTCGCGAAAAAATCGCTGAAAATTGACTGCCTAAATTTTTTGCCAATAAGGACGGTGATTTCTATAGAAGAGACAAGATGGTAAGAGAAACATTTCAATTTATGCAGAAACATTGGATTTTTTCACTCGACCCTAATTCTTAAGATTTCAATCGCCTAATGAAACGGTTCAACTGGGACTACTGATCTTTCTTACCCTTTTCCCTTCAATACCTAAATGGAGTTGATTCCAGCAGGCATCTTAGTATGCAACCTCAACCGTCTTTAATTGGAAACCTCATGATTCCACGTATTTTCTTCTTTTCTGTTTTCACGCCGGCGGAACTGTTCTCATTCGAAACTCATACATTCCTTCCTCCAATTTCTCCGAGTCCCATGCCCGCCGTCAGAGCGGGTCAAAGTTCAGCGGGAATGCAGGCGGAATCCCTAATTCTTGCGTTTTATTCCTCCCGTATTTATACGTGCCGTTCCCCCCATAAAAGCGAGCCAGGAATCCGAAAGGGAGGACCGGTTTTATATCAGCGATGCATTGCGAAAGGATGTAGTGTATCGGGTTTTTCTAGATTCCGGAAGATGGAATAACACGGAATGATCTCGGTGTTCCGTTGTTTTGGTTCGGATTGTTCCGGGTTTTATGGCGTTGGATGGGACTGTAGTTCGACGCCGCTATCGGCTTAGATACGAAAATTGAGGTGGTAGATTTGCTTTCCCTTCGCGTTTGTTTCTCTGGAAGTTTGGCTGGAGTTTATCAGTTCAACCCAAGGTGCTTCAGAAGAGAAACTGAGGAGTTTTGGAACATAATATATTCTTCATTGTAGATAGATCCTAATAACTTGATTTTCTGTCTGATCTTCCTAATTGAAAGCATATTTATGATTGCCTTTCGCATTCCTTTTTGAAATTTGTCAACGAATCATACACAACGTTTCGACGTAATGCATTGACTTGATAACTGAATAAATTATCGAATCTAAACCTTTCAGAGTAATCGCTACCAATATCAAAATAGCACAGAACCCTGGCTCTAACTTCAGAGAACTACTTAAAATATTGAACTGGCGCCCGAGCAGGGACTGGTGCAGATCAAGTTCGATACTTTTCCGAAATCAGGAGTGACTCTACCCCCGTGAACTTGCGGCTGTGGTGAACTGATAAGACTCAAGCGTTTTTTTCGGGCCATTGCAACATGGTGAACTTGTAACGGTATGATTTACCGATTTCAAATTTCGGGAGTTTCCGGAGCGTCTTGGATCGGGGATCAGTCGGAAGCCATTTTGAGTTCACGTCGTTTTCGCACTGCACCTGAAGAAGTTGTGGTTTTGCTCTCTCATTCTCGAATGAACTGAATTATCTGTTGCGATTAATAAATATCGGCGAATATTATTTCATCTTTGCTAATAGTTCGTTTGTTTCATGTGAAGTGAAGTACTTGAGTAGCACGCTTGGGTTCTGCCATTTTGAGAGTTGGGTGGCGTTCCATCATATTTCCTCAAACATGTGATGAATCAACTTTTCTTCTTGATCAGTTTATCTATGTTATAATTGATTGATCGAATTCGAACATCTTGCAATTCCTTAATCTTCTGATTTTCAATTTCGTGATTTATCTGTGTCAGTGTTTCTGTGAACACGTGGACATTTTTCCTTTTTTTGAATTCTCTTTATGTGAACTAAGATTATCAGATTATCGAAAAACTGATGCGAGTGTTTTTAATAGCTTTTTTGGATGGAGCCAAGCCTTTAATACTTTTTGGAGGGAGCCAAACCTTCAACACCCTCTTGAAGAGAGCTAAACCTTCAACGCCTTTTCGAAGGGAGCTGAACCTTCAACACGTTTCTAAAGGAGCTAAACTTTCGACAGCTTTCTGGAAGGAGCTAAGGCTTCAATAACGTCTGGAGGGAATTAAACCTTCAACACCGTTTCGGAGTGAATTAAACCGTCACCTCCTGCAACGCCATTTTTTCTGGAAGAATTAAAACGTCTTTCTGGAGATTAAAGAATTTCAGCTTGGGAAAAGCTGTGAGAAGTAGAAGATTCATTATTCTGATGGAAAAGAACTGGAAGTCTACTGCATCTCAACTCTGGAAGAAGTCGAGGAATAATTACTTCCCTTACCTGGCATTATTCTAATAAGATAAGATAACTAAGAACGAAGAACGCTCATGAATGTAGAATCTAACGAATTGTTCACAATTGTAGATATTTTTTTCCTCATGTTTCAATGTTTCAATTTGTAATAGTAGAAATTGTAAATGACTATTGTCATCAGAAAAGAATAAATGTCGACTGTTCAAGTTTTGATTATCATTAGCCAGAGCAGAAGCATATTATCTCATTTTACCTCATAAAAATGAAGGGTGGTTTCATGTTCTAACTAGCTGGGGCATTTAGTGTTAAAGCATTACCTTACACAATGTATCTTTAACCATACACAATTGGCACCCCCAAATTGGGGCTATAAATTTGCGTAATTTTTCTTTAACCTCACAAACTGTTTGTCATTTTTCTGTGTCATTTCTTTTGTAGATCTGTGAATTGATTGTGACCAAGCCGTTAATTGTTCCTTTCTGAGCTAGTGTTTGCGACAATATATTCGATTTCCCCTAGAAGTGTTTATGTTATAAATGTTAAATTATTAATATTCGTTTGATAACAATGACTCAATTTTAAACAAGCTGATTTACTTTGGGTCAGAATCAAATGATAAAAGAATTATTTCGAAAGGTTTCTTTCAGGTCCTCTTGCCGTATTCTTAAAGACGAAGAGTTACCTAACGCTAAGTTATCTTGGTGTCTGTTTTTGTTCGCACTGCTACGGATATTATGACATTAAATGAAACTTTATATGCCACAGCTGTTTTCTCAAGGTACGAAAATTGAGGTGGAAGATTTTGCTATGCGTGTTGTCTGAGAGATATTCGTATCACGCGAGTTTCGGGCCGTAATGGAGTTTATACCTTCTAGATCCGGAGTGCTTCAGAAGGTGAAATTGAAAAGTTATGTTAGGGGAAGATTCGTTTCCCGCAATTCTGTAGATAAAATGTCGCATATAGCTGGCTTCCTGAAATATTTATATTATAAAAATGATTAATCAATCGTGGAGATATAATCAGATATCAATATCTGAAGAATTAAAGAAAATCTTTCATGCTTTTTTCCTTAAAAAAAAATTTTTTGTGTCCAAGGCAAATCATGCAGGTTTTCGATACGACCAAATCAAAATGTGCAATTCGCCAAACTCCCTCGTTTGAAAGTACAAGAAGCGCAACGGTGCCGTTAATCGGGCCTACGAGTCGTTCTTTCTACTCCACCAGCCCTGCAGTATCCTCTTAGTGGGAGTCCTTGATAGTTATGTTA
Organism: Hippodamia convergens; assembly: GCA_038502775.1. Classification (NCBI taxonomy): domain Eukaryota; kingdom Metazoa; phylum Arthropoda; class Insecta; order Coleoptera; family Coccinellidae; genus Hippodamia; species Hippodamia convergens. The sequence continues at coordinate 15,491,313 of CM076607.1, read as the reverse complement.
ATTGCAGGGACGAACTGAATGGGCCCTTTGAAACGGGACCCTTTGAAGTCACGACCGGTCGAATTGATGTTCATTTGAAATATATTCGTGCTCAGTCGTTTATCTTTCGAGCACCCGAGTCTTACCGTATAATGACGTGTTGTATGAAGCATTGCACTGGCTTTGAATGTGTCCTTATCTGAAAGTTGCGGTTCTCTTGTATCTTGAGCATTTTGCGGTAAGTTCGTTCTGCATTCACGGCTGTTTGGGGTTGTATCGGGCGTTCGTTAAGTAGGTCAAACTCTGGGGGAACTGACTTTCTTATGAGATTATATCTGAGAGTGAACGAATGCAATGAGCATCTGACGAGACAACATCTGACTTGGTATATATAAAAGGAAAAAAAAAAACTGAAGTGTTACAAGTAGTTGCATGATTCCTGAGATGGAAATAATTTGAATCACCACTCGTACCCGTATAAACTGCTCCACACGCAAATTTCAAATATAGTCATATTAATATTCATTATTCTTTCCACAATTCGACAATACAAAATGATATGTTCTTGATTTCAAGTTGGAGGAAATAAAATTAATTTCAGCCTGTAGGTCTTCAGCGTGGTTAAGAAGAATCGAGTAAAATAACAAGATTTTATTCCCAGAGAATTCAAGCATTCAAAGACTATCAATACAATGTATGGCCTCCAGGAGCATCAATAACAGCTTGACATCTTCTTTGCATACTACACACGAAGTTGTTGAACATTTCTTGAAGAATTTTGTTCCATAAACGGGGCAGAAGCTTTCTCAGATCGTTTAAGGATTCTGGGGTAGGTTGATGATTATCTAATCTGCTTTGGAGCATATCCCCTCACACGTCGTCTGATGGTTTCGATGGAAACTTGGATCCCATCCGCATTGTGAAGAGTATTCCGTAGCATTCGATACGTAGATGTAGTCTTTCTTCTCGCCGAAGCGGTGATGAAACGATCCTGAGCAGGTGTTGTTTTTCGTCGCTCACCAAGCCTTGGTCTTTCCAACACGGAACCTGTGTCCCTGAGCATATTCCGAAGTCGAGATATCACACTTTGGCTGACTTGGAGTCTTTCCGCTTCAACAACCTGAGTTAGTCCACCCTGTAGCATTCCGATAGCTCTATTAGCCTCAGCGTTTGTTAATTTACGTCTCGACATTTTCAGAAAACTCGTTTCAAAACGAAGCCATTGATAAACTGACTCCATTCCATTATGAAAACATTCATGAAGCATATCCAAAAAACCAAACTTCAGAAAAAAGGCTATTTCATTTCATTTCATTTCAGATTGACGAAATTTCTGATACTAATTTTTATTGAATCTATACAAGTTGTTATTGAGTTTTAAATGATTTTACTGCGATATTCAAGAAGATTTCATACTTTTCAAATTGTATATTTCTCAGCCTCACATATGAGGGACATAGAATTACAGACGTTGTCACCAGTTCCAACTTAACTATGAAGTGTTTTGAACTCGTGACAATATTTTCCAAGCGGATATTCCTTAAGTGGAACTCTGTCATTTTTTTTCTTTTAGAAGATTCAAAGGCTTCAGCATCATCCCATTTTCTTGAAAAATATCCAAAATAATTTCATCTCCAGAGTGCACAAACTGCGGTATGGAATGGGATTCAAAATATGTAATAAGAGCTGAAAGAACTTTTGCCATTCTGCATCAATCACACTGGTTTCTTCCATTGTTATTTTTCATTCATATTGGAAAGTTTCTTATGCTATTTTTTATGGATTATGAAATTTGGTCTATATCCTTCAATCGATGTTTTAAAAATTTTTTAAAAATGTAATCCTAATGCTGTCCACGAATTTTCCGAACCATGAATTCCCAACCAAAATGGTACTAATACTATCTCCAATTTTCTCTTCTTTCAAGGCTCTATTATTTCATCGTCAAAGCAAACTCAAAGAAAATTGAATTATTCTCCAATTACGTTGCATGAACTCAAATTCCAAAACGTTCAGAAATCTAACTGAACAATAAAAAAGAGGAAGATATTTCAACCTGCCCCTTTCCAGAGGTTCATTATTGCAATAGAAGAAGAGAAAGAAACAGCCGGCAATAAAAACTTTAGCCGTCCTTTGAACTAACCCAACCCAGTGAAGAATACTAATTTCAAGAAGGCCCCATAAGGACCTCGCAAACTTCCCAACTTCGCAATCCTCACCTATCAACCATTTTTTCCCGACCCAGGACTCCGTTTTTCTCCGTTCGCCGATCACCGGCACTATTTTATATCGAAGTTTGTCTCTTAACCGAGTTTAGAATCGGCCAGTTGGTGCCGTTAGGAGGGCAGTTCGAGACCTCGGAATCCATAACAGTAAATATCAACGAGGCTGCGACCTTGCCTGGAGCGCGTTACACTGGGAACTTTTCAGGAGGAACTTTACGACCGGCCATTCGGGACCCCGGACATAAATTAGCGGGAGCGGGAACCGGTCTCTGTCTCCGGAGAATTTCCCTGTATTAAATTTCGGGAGCGATGAAACGGAGAACGTTGTTTTCCTCAGATTCCGCCCGAGAAGACGTGTCGCTGCGTCAGCAGATGAAAAGTTGCATCGTCTTTCTAGTGAGAAAAATAAGGATTTCCAACCATTTTTCTTGTCCTCAAGCAGGGAAGAAATGGGTGTGAAAATGACACATAATAGAACACAAATAGAGTTGAAGTTGCATTGAAATGGTGGTATACCTCAAGGAACGATTCTAGGACCTATATTGTTTCTGGTATTTACCAACTTTGCAATGTCAATTTGACAATTCTCGAAATATGTCGTAGTTTTTTGGTCCTGAAAAATATTCTGTTTTCTTGTATTATAAAATGTTTGGTTTATCTATGGGAGATGATTTCCTTTTATTAGGGTCCGGTAGCGGTTTTCAAACATCTGAAGTGCCGAAAAATCATCAAGGTCGTACCCGATTTGAAAAACCCCTCACGACCAGAGAGCAAGAATTTGAGAATTTTGAAATTGAATATCGAAGAAATTTCGGAAGACAACTGTGATTACGTCTCCAAATTAGTTGATGAACATGGTATCAAAGTGATTCTTCTGCAAGAAACCCACACGGTAACAGAAGAAAATCTTCGTGAAAGAGGACAGTTACATAATGAGTTATGTGTTAATTGATTTTTCCCTGAGTCCAATATAAGCTCTAGCTTGTTATGTTAAAAAATTATCAGTTCGTAATGTTCAACAGTTTCGGAAAGGGGAAATTGATTTTCCATTTTCATTTCTTTCAAATTTTGTGACATTTCTGTCATGAATATATTTAAACCTCCGAACATTATTTGTCCAAGAAATCTGAATGTTGATGTTTCTTGAAGTAAAAAATGCATTACTAAAATGGGTTGATTTATTTTGAATGATAGGTTTCTGTTCTGCTTTTGTCTCTTTTCATTTCAGATTGAGAATTGCGAGCCGTTTTGGGAAGAATCTGTTTATCCGAGCCCATCGACGGTAACATGAAAATGATCACACTGATGTCTTTCAAGATTTTCCTGATATTTAATATTTTATGTTATTTTTTTTACGGGGAGACAGGTTTTTTCGGCTGAGGTTTTTTACCCTGGCTCTTCAGTATCGCATGATGCTAGTGATGATAGTATTGTATGATTCTATAGTATCATACGAAGAATGTTATGATACCCCCTTTTTACGTTACCCCAACTTAGGTACTCTTTGTTTCAACATTCATAGTATTATTTTAGCTATTTTCATAAAAATATATTGTATTATATATATCAACCATTTTGTTAATCAGAGGGGTAAGTAATGTTGCCGATCAATAAATAAATCAATCAATCAGGCGAAAGTTGATACCTTACAGAAGAACACCTCCGAATGAATATGGTAAAATGAAAACAGTTGAGAGAAAAGAACGATTTGTTATTTCGCACACTTATCAAACTAATCAGCACAATAATGTCACCGAGAAATTCCAGGAAATACACTGAAATAATGTTTGGTCACGTCAGTTTCGAAAAGTGAAAAAAACTGCTACAAATGAGTATTAAAGTATCCTTATTCATTTCCTCATGAGTTGAGAAAACATACATGTAGGAAATTTTATGTGTCTAGGGAAATTGCTAGGTGTCAGGTAATTTAATAAAATGTTTAATGCGTAGATGAAAAGAACTCGGGATTTGAGTCACTGAACGCACGTCTATGATATTTCCGTCTCATAAATCTTGTTTAACGACTTCTGAACTAGCTTCCGTCTATTCCGCTCAGTCTAAGAATGGCGTCCCAAGATTTCGTCTAACGTCTAACTCTCCCGACAAGTGTTCTTCTAATCACTTCATCGAAAAATTCGTCTAATCGGTTCTTCTGAACCGCGTCTAATTAATTCTCCACGTTCTGACCGACCCTCTTCCCGTTCTCCCCCAAATCCTCTAATCGACTGTCCCTATTTTTCTCGAAGTACCCCCTGAACTATATACCCCCGTAGACCTAGAAATCCTATAACTAATATTTTCGCAGGAATCTCGATTCTTTGAATTGACATCTGGTAACACTCAAGATATTTAGCGTCTAGCGTCAAGTGCCTCGAACCGTCTGATAAATAAACCCTCTGAATGGTGCACTCGAGTCCAGTGCCGTAGGTTGAAATTCAAAACTACAATATCAACTAACCTACTCTGAATAAAATCTCGGATCCCACATACATAAATTATATATTTAATGTGATACATTCTTTACAAAATATGTTGTTTGAACTCATTCATACTTTATGATACTCTTTTGTACTGTTGTTTGAGTTCGCTTCTTAGATAAGCCTATAGCAAATTATTCTCGAAAAGATAAAATATTCCCAACTGTTCCAAGAGCTCTTCATAGAACTATCAGTGCATGGTGAAAATGATTTTCAACGTGAGCAAATGAAGACTTACCCTTTTTGTAGGCCACTAGGTTTGCAGAAAGCTCGCAGATCATTCCGCTAAATTTTCAGAAGAATGGTAGATGAAAAAGTATTTCCACTTCGGTATATTTTTCCTGAGAACCTGAAAAATATTGAATACATTAAAAATTTCGGAAAAGATTTAAGAAAATTTCTATCGAATAGGAATCTTTTTACTTTTGATATACATCAAGAAAACCAAGAAGTCTAAGTTTCAGGGATAGCAGTAGACATGATATTTAACCATCTGAATGGAATTATGATGGCCTAAACTCTAGAAATATACGTGATAAAATGCTGAGCTTCTGTGTAATTCGAAACTACTAGAATCGTTGGATTCCTGTGTTTAGCAGGCAGTTGAATATTGAGTTTTTTGTGGATTTCATTTCAAATCATATCAGTAATAGGGCAAAATTAGTTCTCGAGAATTTTTTCTTGAGTTCGAAATACTATCGAAATGAACTATAAGATATTTCACGTTTTTCACCTCAAATCATATCAGTATTACGGCAAAAATAGTTTTCGAAAAATTTTTCGTGAATTCGAAATACTATTGAAATGAACTGTAAGATATTTCATGACTAATTTTCGTATCTCTTAAAAACTAACTTAGTACACTGAATCTATCATATTCTGGATATCTACCAAAACGGTTAACCATACTATGTTGCTAGACTGTCGGATTCTCCCGATTTCAATGATTTTCAAAGTTATTTCATGGCATTGGACGATTAGTTTTGAGTATAACCCTTCATTGCATTCTAACTCGATACAATCAACTGATCGAGAAACATTTCGGTTTACACCAGCTCCTGTTTACATCCCCGATGTATTACAGGACACATTTCCCATCGTCAAAATCGACCATAATCCTAGCCTTATACGTCGTAGACATCACGATACGTGTAATTCAATTCGGGCGGTTTAGTGGACTAGGTATTAGCTATCTTTCCGCGGCAGCAAACGTGTCTTGCCGAAGTAATAGCTATGGCGCTGTAGCGGGAACCCTGTCGCATATTCACGATCATGTCTTATTCATGGGGCATTTGTTACGGTCAACTGGGAACGTAGATAGCGGCTCTGAGGTTGAACGTGCATATCATCGTCCTCTGCAATAAAATGTCGATGAATCAACCATGCGATTCCGTTTTGGAGGAGATGTATGGCATGGATGAGAGGCCAAATTGGTATGATATTTCCTAAACCCAGTCCAGAATTACGTTCTCGAAATGTTTTCACCTCAGAATAAGTCTCCATAGATGGTTAATACTCTTGAGTTCATGCGGAATGAATTCATATACCGTATTGAGATATGTGGAATATTGTATACGATATTGCTCTTCGAAAGTAAAGGATATTGAATCTTATTTTTTAGTATACTCTAGATGGTATAAATTTAATGAGGACAGTAAGTTGGGAACTTTTCATTTTTGAGATGACTTCAAAACTCTCTGCAGCCCTTGATCAAATGGGTATATTTTCTTGATTTACTCTAGGCAATGAAAAGATGTTCAGACATCAATCGAGGGAGAAACCATCATCATCATCATCATCAATGGCTCTACAACTCAAGGTGAGTCTTGGCCGCATTTACTATTCTATTCACTCTTGTCGATTTTGTATTGCTGGCTCCCATTGTGTTACTCCCAGCCTCTGCAAATCACTGGTCACTGAGTCTTTCCACCGTTTTATTCGACGACCCACCGTTCTTCTACCCTCAGGCCTTTCCCAGAATGTTTTTTGAAGGATCTTCCATCTTGTGACCTCATTATATGTCCTGCCCATCTTATGCGATTAGACTTGATGTGTCGCACTATATTCTCGATCCCATAGAGTGCCTGTAGTTCTTGATTCTTTCTTATTCTCCATTCTCCCGTTGTTTCGTCTCTACAAGGCCCAAAAATAGCCCTCAGGATTTTCCGTTTCAGTACCAGCAATCTATCAGACTCACGTTTATTCAGGATCCATGGAGAAACCATCAAAGTGAGTTTTATCACAAAGGATTCCTTTGATTAATTGTAGAAGTTATGAGGATATTGAAAGTATCGTATCATTTTAACATGTTATCACATATGAGGTAGTAGTCTGGTTTGCTAAAGCAAGGCAGACAAGTACGAGGAAAATGCTCGATAAGGTACAGCGGCTTGCCTGTGTGTGCATCACGGGGGCCATGAGAACGTGCCCAACCAGAGCACTCGAGATTACAACAGATCTCACACCCCTACATCTGGTGATTGACAGGATGGCCCATAAGGCCATCCTTAGAATATCTAGAGAAGGCGCAGGTAATGAGAGAATTAGGTGTCAGAGAGTCTGGAGTTCTCTGAGTCTCTACATCTCATCTGCGAAATTTCCTTGTGATGTAATGGTCCAGAAAGTAAATACTGAGAAAAACTTCAGTACAATGCTATGCAAAAAAGAGGAGTGGGAGCTGGAATACACCGACCAGAATTCCAAAGAAAATACTGCTAAATGGTATACAGATGGTTCTAAAACCAACACGGGAGATGGCGCTTGGGTTCACGGGGCCAAAGCCAAGTGTGCACTATCGTTAGGCTCCTGTGTGAGTATTCTGCAAGCAGGAATATCACCAATCGAAAGATGTCTAGACATTAATCTAGGGAGAAACTATCAGAATTGCGACATAGCTATTCACTCAGATAATCAAGCTGCTATTAAAGAACTGAACTCCTATGTCATCGACTCAAAGTCGACATGGGAATGTCGGATCAAACTCAATGAGGCATGCAAGACAAATAAGGTCTCTTTGATCTAGGTTCCTGGTCATTCGGGAATCACAGGTAAAGAAGAGGCCAATAAACTTGACAGAGAGGGTGCTCGGAAACCACTCACTGGCCCAGAACCTTTCTGTGGCATATCAAAATGTACATATAAGAAGGAGTTTCTGGAGAAGGATAAAACTGAAAGAGAAACATTTTGGCAGAATCACCCAGGGTTGAATCACTCCAAAAAGTTCCTTCGGAAATTTGAAACTGCAAGATTCAAACATTATTTGGATCTCAGTAAGAACCAACTACACCTCCTCACCGGCTTTCTTACAGGGCGTTGTCGCCTCAGAAAGTACTTGCTGAGAATGGGCGTATCGGACACTGACGAGTGTAGATTCTGTGGAGAGGAGGAAGAAACTCCTATTCACCTTGGCATTGTAAGCCAAAGGAAACAATGCTCTGGTCAAGAGACCTGTAGGAGTGAGGAATTAGCCTCACTGTGAAGCCTTCCGAGATATTGGCTTTCAAAAGATCTCTGGAACTGGAAGGCGAGCTGTGAAGCTTTGTCAGGGGGCACAATAGACCATCAGGTCGCAGTGGACTGTAACCCCTCGCAAACTATAAACTAACACGTTCGACAAGAAGAGATGTGTGTTGATATTGAAATAAGCAATCGAGAAGCGCTCGATAAAAATTTTACATTCAGAAAAAATCATCCTCTCGATGCGATATTTCCAGAATCTGCGGACATATCCCGTCATTCATTCCGAGGAGTTTATTTGCAGAAGATGATATCAATAACACTAATGGATTCCTTCGGATATCTCCAAGTTATCTTCCCCTTTTCTTCCTTTGCCGCATTCTCAATTGGCATTCGAAGCGCGCAACTGCTTCATATTCCGGCAGCGACAGTCAAAAATCGCTCGAGCCGAGCAAGAAACCCACCGCGAAACACGTAGGATAAAATGCTGCGAGTCGACTTCACCCCAGTGGCGTATTTATTCGAATTGAGCGCGATACAAACAGGCCAATTGGCTAGATTGCCCTATAACTTCCGTTTCGATAACCGCGAATCGTAAATCGACCAAATTGCTTTTGCATCCGGGAAATAAATTGAATTTTTCTTGTAACAATGTCATATGCAGTCCATCGAGCGATTGCTCAGTGTAGAATACAAATGTCGAGCTCCTACGGTTGTTGCTGAAGGTTAAGAAAAATTTTGTTGCGACGAAGAAACAGATTCTGAGTGTTTCTGATCGCATTTATGGCAAAAATAATTTTCAATAGATGTTGATAGATTATATTAAAATCTGGATGTAAACTAATTAATATAATTCGAGAGGATCTCATTGGTAAATATCTTTCAACCAAAAATAATTTTGACCTAGAAATGAGAGACAAATAATGAAAATATTCATCATTTCATAGAAGCCTAAAAATAGTCAAGGATCAGATTCAGGTACCCATAGACTTATCATAGGATAAAAGGGCTTTGCCTGCAACGTACTGAGTTTTCATTCCTACTATTTATTGTACTGCACAAGGTGGCCAAAATTGATATCTTTACTACGAGTTTTTTAGGAAAGTGAATGACACATTAGCCTTTTTGAGAGTAACTGTTAATGATATCAACTGCAATTCTCTATCTTCTTAGGTTTTCGAGTTATAAACCAAAATTGAAATTTGGGTAAGTTCACCTTTGGGCATAATCATCGTTCCTGTTTGTGCTAGGATGTTGAAATGAAAACATTATAGAGACGGTTTATTCATAATATCCTATTTTTTTTACCAAGAGGTTTCTTGGCTCAGATATGACTACAACATAAATTTATTTTTTTCCTCTTGTGAAAATACATAGTACGTTACTGGATTGCTATGAAAAAAGTGTCTGTACAATATTTTCCTTCAATATCCTAGCACGAACAGAAACGGAGGTAACCATCAAAGTTGAAATCGCCTAAATATCAATTCTGGTCAATAACTTGAAATCAAAAGAAGATAGAGGATAGCAGTTGATATTATTATCAGATTCTCTGAAAAAATCAACGTAATGTATCACTAATTTTTTTCTATCTCTCTCGGTTATAAAGTTTTAGTTCAGGTATTACCAATTTCGCATCATTTGGACAAGAAGATATTTATATATCGATAGATGTCGTCCTAGTTGATAAATCTGGTTTTCAAATCAGGAGAGTGTTAAGACTTTAAATTACTAATATCTATACACTCCTTTTCCCTTAACAATCTCTTCTTTTTCTTTTATATAGCTTGATTCGTATTCGTTATTGGTAATATTCGATCATGATGAAGCAAAGTGAACCCAAAATAGCCTCATATTGCATTTTTCATATGTAGAAATAATTTTCAAAGTTATACAGGGTGTTTCCTTAACATGCGGCAAAAATTCAGAGGGCTGTTCCTTGGACTATTCTAAGAATATTTTGTCCTTTGATGATTTTTGAAAAACCTCTTCGTTTCGAAGATACAGGGCAAACAAAATTTTAGATAATAACATTTTATTATGAAAAATTACATGAAAATTTAACTTAACCTACAAAAACTGTTGAAAATGACCACCTCCAGCCAGCATACAAGCATCCAATCTTCTCCTCATTGACTGCCGAACCCTTTCAAAAACACCAGGATCATTTCTTATTAAGTTACACCCAGCAATGATCCGATTTCGCAAGTCTTCCACATTTTCTACTGGAGTGGTAGTCAAAAAACTGGCCGTTTTTTATAGTTGTCAAACACATTTAAAAATAAATTGTACCTACTTAGTAAACACAGTGCGGTACGCATTTTTATTTATACTATTATCAATTTTAAAAATATGAAAAATGTTGTTCGCCCTGTATCTTCGAAGCAAAGAGGTTTTTCCAAAAACATCAAAGGACAAAATATTCTTAGAATAGTCCAAGTAAAGTAACAGCTCCCTGAATTTTTGCCGCATGTTTAGGAAACACCCTGTATAACCGGACAATTTTTCATTTAGAACTCAAAGGTCATCAAAGGAAATCAAATGCTATACTGTGACTTAAAATTTCAACTTTTTGGATAGCTTGCTGGATAACTTTTTAATTTTTCAATTACAGAAGAAATGTAAACATCAGTTGCTTTCGGTTATCAGGTGAACTTCATGTGAGTTTATCAGTCATTCTCGCATTATATTTGACTCATTGAAGATATCACTGCCACATCATAATATAGTGTCACGACAGTCACGTTGAAATTTCCATAAGGATCATACGAATCCACGAAATCAGTTACTAGTTAGTCAACAAGAGAATGCATATTTATAATGCGTGGAATATTTTTCGAAACCTTGATTGAATCATCCATTTCCTGAACGTGAAAAAATTTGGTAAAATCTCAGAACATTGACCTGTAGAAAACTTTGACCTGTAGAAAAAACTAAATAAAAGGAGAATAACACAACTCTTGAAAAATGAAAAAACTTGGTTCGAACCGTGAAACTAGCTCCCTCTATGACAATCAGACATAAAAACTTATTCATTAGATGTATCAGCTTTCGAAACATATTTATATAAAATCTCATTACAATGTTGCTAGTATTTTCGACAAAATCGTTAGAATACGAATGACGTTACGAAAATTATTCACCGAACAAACCCCTATTATGTTTCAGTTTTCTATCCGTCTATCCAAGAGAGTGGATCACCTTTTTTTAAAACACCCTGTATATTGGGATAATCGATTTTCTTCGGGAAATTCAGGAACATTTCCACCCCTCATTGTGATCCAAATGGGATGTTGCTATTGCCCCTTTTCGTATCGAGACCAAGGATAGAGAAATAGGTGTGAATCGAAAAGAATAACCTGCAACGAATATCTTTTTATCGTTATGGCTCAATATGCGAGAAAAATCGTCTTTGTAAATTCGGCTTGAAGAGTCCATAACTTCCAAGTGCCGATCGTAATCCGGAATCGTAATATTTTATTAGCATCCTCGGATCGAGAGTCCATTGAAAGTTGGATGGGGGATCCTCTCTTGTAATAAGAATTTCAATTTTAGAGTTTCTGGTAAACTCCCTCAGTATCTTATCGTGTCAATTTAGGGCGGTAAAATCCGTTTTCAGTAACTGAAAATTACTTTCAATAAAACTTCGGGATTGCCTTGATCTAAATAGAATCCGAGATGCCCGAACAGAGAGAGTCGATGAGGGCATTAAGAGAATCTAATTCCAGGATGGCGAAGATACTGAATTTTCTTCTCGGAATCATTCGCCAGAATTGGAATTATCGGATGATATGGATAGAGGAAGAATGCATTCATTTGGGAACCCTGCATACCTAAAAAGAGAACTCAACAGTGTTTCCAGAAACCTTCCGTGAGGAATATTAGTCTGGGAGTCCGGGAGTATAACAAGAATCCGTCTTTGGGCTCCTTAAGTTTTTTCGGAAAATAATCAATCACGTTTGACTATTGACCAACAGAGGTCACTGTCATTCAAACTTCATATAAAAATTCAGGCAACCAAGAGAAAACTGTGACAGTTATGAGTTGCGAGGAATAAAAACTTGTTGAATATAACAAGCAAATTTTTTTTCTATCACTATCTTGTTAGGGAGAGAACAGGTGTTTTCAAAGTTAATCAGTTCAGATATTCGGTTCTGAAACAGTATATAACATCACTTGCGAGGTAAGAGGGTTTTTACTGGCGAATGGAGTTACCTCCCTGAGCAAGTAAAACCCGTTACCTTGCGTGTATTGTTTTATATTTTATTTGTTTCTTATTTGTAAAAAGGTTCGATTAATTCCAAAAAAATCTCAATAATTTGTCGCAAATGTGGTAAGCTGTGGAAGCGTTGCCATGAACATGTCTGTTTATTTTTCTTTACATTTGTTTGGCGAAAGCGAAAATGAATGTACCAAAAGAAATTATTGAGGCAGCCAACAGTGAAGCATCAAGTTTATTACCTGCGAAATCAGCTTCAAGGTACGAGCGAGAATACGACGACTTCAAAAAGTGGCAAAACAAAAATAGTGTGATTTGGGTAACTGAAGATATTTTGTTGACCTACTTGAATCAACTATCAGCTAGATTCAGCCGTAATACTTTATGGGCAAAATGGTCTATGCTGAAAAGCTGTTTAGAAATGAAAGAAAATTCTTAAACATGAATGATGTAAAAGATATGGAACTTTACGTTATTGTGACATTGTGGCAAACAAAATATTTAGCAGCAAGAAGATTCACCATAACCGATGATGGCTGCAGCTTCAAGCCCTGCATGTTATACAGAAAATATGTAAATCTTCCTCCTCCTGGAACAGGAAGCCTAAGATTTTTTTTGACATATCGACATGGAAAATGCACTTCCCTTAATGCTTGCCAGCACACTATTGGTGGTGTCCCAAAGCAAATAGCGAAATATTTAGGTTTAAAAGACCCAGAGTTATACACCGGCCACTCTTTTCTCAGAACTGGAGCCACTATGGTTGCGGATTCGGGTGGAGATATTTTAGCCCTAAAGCGTGCAGGAGGGTGGAAGAGCACCGAAATTGCGATGAGTTTTGTCGATGATTCGGTCAACAAAAATTCGAAATGTCTAGCAAATTATTTGGTAGTAGGGAGAGTACAAATGTTCTGCAGTCCTCGAGTTCAGCAGTTTCTGAGTCAAGAGATGGTTCATCATTATTAGTATCAACTCTTTCATCATCAAAAATCTGTGTTACTGGAAATAAAAATTGTACCATGATTTTCAATGTATATGACAATAAAACAAAATTTTCTAATATAAATAATACTACTATCATGTAAAAATTATGCAAGTTAACTGTCAGTTTTACAAGTTAGTGACTTGATAAAATAAACTTTCTTGATTAATATTGTGTTTTTGGAAACTGACGTTCTCAAATGAGAAACAAATAAAGCCATTTTCTTGATGTTGAGAGTTGTCCCATATCGTTCGAAAAATGATACCGTCTGTTTCAATTTAGAAATGTAATTTTCCAAAATTTCTCTGAAGTATCATTCAACCCAAGCAGGTAGGTGGATCAATCTAAAAATGAAAAGGGGGATACCGAATTGTATGCTCGAGTTTAATCGTCAAACTCGATACATATTCATCCCCCTGATTAACTTATGAGGACAATCCCTGTCAGTTCATCCTCAGACTTTCATTATCTCAGCCCTGCATCTGAGTCTGACTAAATTAACTTCCCGTGGCGACGTGTCCTCTGTACCTCAAGTAGCATTAGCAGGTCGTGACTTGCCATCAACGACGAAGAATAATTAAAAAGAACGACTGAAGTGTCATGAATCGTCAGGTGACGCTGTTCACGCACACTACTCTGGGAATAATTTCGAACCAAAGCAAAGCAATAACTTCATACAGTTATCTCAATGAGAGCTCAGAAGGTAAACATCATGATTAGATAAATTTTTTCAAGTTTTTCGAAAACGCTCTCATTGTCACGTTCAACTTTGCATATATGTATGTACGAGCACAAATTGGACATTAATATTTTGAGGGGTTGAGGGGTGCCTCATCATCAAGGAAATATTCATGAAGTATCCTATCATCATCTCTTTACAGGGTGAAACGTATGACCTTTAGGTTACAAAAAAAAGAAAGACTTCATGTCTATTCATGTATATTTTCGATTCAGCTTAGTTAAAAATCCGTTTAAACTTTAAGTACCGAATATATATCGCAAATGATTTTCTCTATTTCAGTATCGTAAGGAGGTCATTACAGTACTAAAAGTAGTGCTGCAATGAAACTCATTACAGCATTGTTTTCAGTTTCAATTTTCGTTTCTTGGTTATCAGTACCAACTTCCGATCTAATCAAGTTTCGAATCAAATCCATTTTAATTCCGTGATCAGTCAAATTTCGTATGTCACACCAACTGCCAAGATACAATACAAAAGTCACTAATGCTGTAATGGATTCATGACAGTACTGAAAGAAGTGCTGTAATGAACTCATTACAGCATTGTTTTCAATTATATTTCTCGTTTTGTGGTTGTCAGTACTGACATCAGATTGTCCGAATTTTCAAATCAAATCAATTCAAATTCCGTTATCTGTCAAATTCGTTAAGCCACACCAACTACCCTGTCAAAATACAAAAGTCACTAATCTGAATTTTTATTAGAATTTAGACAGTATTTAAGAAAAAGAAAATTCTTTGCCTTTACGAAGGCACATCGAGAACATTTTTGAAACATAGATGAATCAGGCTTCACAGTCACAAAAAGAATTGGGCGTTTCCATCACTTTGAGAAACTAGCAAGCGGGCCCTGAATAGAGCCACTGCTAAAATCTCATTCAGTGAAAGAGGAAGTATAGATTTCTTTTTTTGCATTTGATTGGAGATGTGAAACTTCATTTTGACGCAATTGGATGTCACCACCTTAGTACCAATTGCTAATAAATTCTGAAGTTTTTTATAAAGATTTTGTTCTGAAATGTGCGGGATACTGATGAGGCCCAACAAGGCCGAAACCGGTATATCTCTCATCTTAGTGACAAAATCTAATATCATTTCTCCAACCTCATGATAAAAGAACTCTGAGCCTGGGAATTGAAAATGGTATTCATTTCGATGATTACTATTTTGTATTCATCTATGTTTCAAAAATTTAGACAGTATTTAACAAAACTTGACTGAAGTAGAAGAAATATGATCTAATACTCAGTACAGAAAACAATTCCAACACTCTCGCTCCTTTGTCGCTCAATCTGCAACTTTTTTAGAATATACTATTATCGAATAGAATTTTTTTTGGATATAAGTGAATCTCCTAGGAACATGAAATTCCACTTAAGTGTTTTAATTTTTTTCATTATGACCATCACAAACCATTATCCCAGAAATTGATGGGACTCAACTCGTAAACGTAAATTGAATGCTTTTAATATTTCGCCATTGAGGAATATAAAATCTGGTGAAATGTGTAATTTT
Organism: Hippodamia convergens; assembly: GCA_038502775.1. Taxonomy (NCBI): domain Eukaryota; kingdom Metazoa; phylum Arthropoda; class Insecta; order Coleoptera; family Coccinellidae; genus Hippodamia; species Hippodamia convergens. The sequence continues at coordinate 15,475,719 of CM076607.1, read as the reverse complement.
CCAGTAATTCATCATTAAAAAAAGGCTTTATCAGAGAAATTAATAAAAATTGGTCCAGAGGTGGTATAGCTCATGAAAAAAATTTGAAAAGGGAATATCTTTTCCTCTAGGCTGAATTAGAACTATGGTACCCAAAAGAGTACTGTTTCGATCTCAAGAATCTGTACTGTTAAAATGTATGTCCAACTAAAAGACTGCATAATCCGGACAATTAAGACCTTCCATGCGACGAAAATTCACACTGAATTTGAAATTCTTAGATATGTTCAAAACATTATCATTCTGACGAGGCTGCATCTATAGAAATTACAAAAAATTTAAAAAGGTCGCACAAATAGGCAGTTTGCGATTTTCATCAAGACGGTGAGGTTTGTCATAAACTTAGCCCAGACAATCAAATGATTATCTATAAAAACATTGAAAAAATTATCGTTTTTCAGATTTAAGGATTCAGAAAGTTGAAAGAGTTTTCATCGTCATAATATGCAGATGTTTTCACGGCATTTTTGAGGTGATGTATGCTTTTTTATGTGGTTTCCTCGGTGAGCCTATTCCACGAATGTGTTATTTTTCGTTAACCTTGAACCTATTGAATATCTTGGCAAGGGTTGGAAATGAAAGAAGTGATTTAAGCGTAGTTGATTATAATTAAAGAAAATAGGAAGATTCATTCATTTGATTCATAATTTTCTTGATCATCCTTAACTGAATGTGTTTTAACATTGGAGCACTACGGTTTTTACAATTTTTCTCTATCAGTAGTGCTGTGATGAGATCATTACGGCATTTTTTCCAGTTATATTTTTCGTTTTTTTAACGATTTTTAAATCAAATCAACTAGAATTCTGTGACCTGTCAAATTTCGTAAGTCACACCAACTGCCAAGATACAATACAAAAGTCACTGATCTAAATTTTTATCTGAATTTCGAGAGTATTTCAGAAAACTTGACTGAAATAGAGAAAATATCGTCTAATACTCCAACACAATTTCGCAGTGGTGTTGGAATAGGAGCTCATTGCGCAAATTGTTGTAGAAAATACCATTACAGAACCAAACAATCAATCAATCTTCAACCAAATGCACTTTTCATGCAATAAATTGTGTTAGTAGTTTTTGCGGATCAGGTGGTAGTACAATTTCAACAGATTTTTCGATCTCGCTTATGAACAAGCCCCACTTGAACTAGGTTATACACCCCAAAAAGAATTCGATGAGCAGCCTCTGAAGTTGAAGGAAGACAAGACTTGTTTTTCATTTCATTGGTTCGGATTTTACCTGGTTTAAATCCAACTCTGCTTGTTCACGTTTCGATTTTGATCGACTAATTTGTGTTATCATTGACGGAGATAAAAACTCAACGAAAACATCATAATCAGTTACGTTTCGCGTGGAATGAATATGAATATTGGTCAAACGAAAGTAGTGGGATCTATCGTTAAGTTCGACGAACCTATTCGGAATATCACTCTGCTTCTCACAATGCAAGAGCATGGAACATGTTACAAGTTCGTCGATAAAAATAAGTGTTGCGAGGATATAACGAGATACACAGTGAGTGACATTATTCGGTGGTATGGGCCTGGGATCAAGCAGAAAAATTCAAATGAACCATCATCTAACCTAACATTGAATGAATTGTAAAGCATCCAGAACTTAGGATAATTCGACTCACACATTTCATTTTTTTTTCATAAGGCTGTATTAGTTATCATCGGATATTATTTATATTTCGCAGCAAAATGTAATAAGAGAAAATGGATATAATTCACGTACGTACGAGTTATGCACCGAAGATGGATATTATATCACCTTATTTCGATTACAAGAAGACCAGACCCAGAATGAAAACAGAATACCGGTACTTATTGTCCATGGTTTCACAGCTAGTGTGGCAGAAGCAACCATGCAGAAACATCAAATTGGATATTTCTTAGCAGATAGTGGATTCGATGTTTGGATTGCTAATTGTAGAGGAACAACATACTCGAGGAAACATAGAACTCACAAGGATACTTCGAATGAATACTGGGATTATAGGTAATGGAGCATGTCATACCTTCTTAATCATTCAAATCCCCAAACAATTCAGAAAGGTACCACTTCGTTTAAATCTTTTTTCAGTTTTCATGAGATTGGTATTTATGATGTTCCAACTTTCATTGATTACATATTGAAGAAGACTGAAAGAAACAAGTTGTTCTATATTGGAATATCTCAAGGATGTATAGCATTATCCATATTATTATCGACACATCCAGAATATAATGACAAGATTGAGGTTGCTGCTTTTTTATGCCCAGCTATGAAGTATAGGGACACTAGGCTATCACTGATGAAACTTTTTTTCTTCTATGTTGCACCGTGTTTGCAGGTAATGAGAAAATAATATGATTATTTGATCTGATTTGATGCAGCTTTGTAAGGTTAGGTTGCCATTATGAGACTAAAATATTCTTCAATTCAATATAGTTTATTGCTGTCTGAAAATAAGAAATCACTACCAAACCATCTGTTCGCTGCATCTTGAATTCGAACTAGAATCTTTTATTTCAGACTCAACAAACAAGGAATCATCAACACAATTCACTTCATTTGCAGAAATACAGCCAATATCATTCAAATGAAGAAAAAAGAGAATCGTACCCATTTCAGAGCCTTGTGGTGCACCTGTGTTCATTTTACACATTTAGAATTTATTCAGTTCCTTTATGAAGATGAAAAATGCTAATATATTATTTTCTATTCTCTAGGAAAAACTTCATCCAACTCAAAGCAAAATCACTCATTCCATATATTAACATCTTATCCAATGTCCATCATGTCTGAATTTGAAATAAAAAAATTCAATAGTTCTCAAATGCATATTCTAAAACCTTAAAAAACTGATGGGGACAGTAATTAGTATATTTGACAGATATTTCTTTTTGGAATTCGATTTTGAAGCATAAAATTTCAATGAGCCAAAATCAAGCATTGATAGGTAAAAGAAAATTATAGAATAAGGAATGGAAAACTTAACGTTTTTTTTTTGTTTTTCACAGTTCCTGACTGAGTACTTACATGTACCACTACAAGGAGATATGTTATGTTATATGGGTAGAGTTATGGGACATGAAATGTCGAAGTTCAAAATTGGACGTACCCTATTCGGTTTTGTATGGAATCGATTGGGAGGTTATGAAATAGGAGAGGCTAGTAAAGACGTAAGTTCTATTCTTGATGAATTAAAAACAGAATGCAGGATCGTTTTCATGGTAAAAATTCAAGATAGTCTAATTAGTGAACGAATAAAATAAAATTCAATAAAATAGAATACAAGTATGAAGAATGCCGCTAAAAATTTAGATGAGATCAATGTATAGTATACAAATTCTAATCGAAGGATTGCAGCACATGATTTTTTTGATAAAAATGGATTTTATAGTTTCATCAGTAGCCACTTTCTGAATTAGTATTTATTCTCAGAGTCTGATTATATTCATCAGGAATTTTAATCCATTAACATTTCAACTCCTCGATTAGTTGATGTAGGAAAATGTAGATGACTACAGTCAATGAACTTTCTTAAGAATTTGCCAATTAACCAACCCCCACGCACACATAATTTCACTTTTCTTCAGAAAGATGTGTTGATATCGAATATAAATAAATTAGGTATATTTTGAATTAAATCTCTTAGAAATAGTAACTGGAAAATATTTCAAGATTTTTCTCTTGTTGAGTAATTTCCTATTTTAGAAATCTTTATATTAGGCTCATATTAATGTTGATTCAAATGACGAATCTTTGGAACAACTTCAAACTTTTTTTATATAATTAATACATGAATTGTTTTCAGATGAATCCCGAGATTCTTTGTAGAACTTCACCAAACACTGTGTCGTTGAAGCAAATATTACATTTTTCCCAGAATATCAGAGGTAAAATTACGGTCTCTCAGTGAATGAACTCTCATAAACATTTTTCTACAGGTTTAAGGTTCACCATGTACGATTATGGACCAGAAAAAAACATGAAAATATACGGAAAGGAAACACCACCACCTTATGATATTTCGAAAGTTTCAGTACCAGTCGGTTTATTTTATTCCAGGAACGACACATGCTACGGACTTCAGGTAATTCAAACAAAAATTCGTTGATCAGTTCAACTGATGACTCAGTTAAGAAACTACTGATTTTTGTCGAAGAGGCACGTTTTCTTATAAATTGAATGACTATGATTTTCGAAATATGTAATTCAGTTTGTAATTTGAGTTCTAGTTTCCATACCACAATCAATAGTATATTCTAAAACAAATTGCAGAATGAGCTCCTTTGCCAATACTAATGCGAATTGAGTGTTGCCCTTTGCAACGAGTATTAGACGATATTTTTTCTAGTTCAGTCAAGTTCTGTGAAATACTCTCGAAATTCAAATGAAAATTCAGAATATAAGATTTTTGTATTGAATCTTGGCACTTGCAAAATTTGACAGTTTTGGGGTGGGTTTCACGAAACTTTGATTGTACCCTTAAATTAATTGGAGCCACCGCTATTCGTTGAAATTTCAAAACAAATGATTCGATTGGTTTGAATTAACGTAAGGTTTTTAAATCGCACAATCAAAGTTCTGTAAAACTCACCCTATATGGAATTTGAATTAATTTGATTTGAACCTTGAGAGGATCAGCGGTCAGTTTTGACAACCACAAAACGAAAAATATAACTGAAAAAAAGGCTGTACTGAGTTTCATTACAGCACTACCCTTAGTACTGTAATGAACTCATTACGATACTGAAATAATGAAATCTATTTCATGCATTCCTTTCAAAGTATAACTAGATTTTCAAATTCAATAGATTCCTCTGTTTTAGTTTCATATTTTGTTTATGGGCTGAATAGATGAATATAGGCTTGCTTTCGTAGGTATATGTTATGTTTTTATTGATGTAATGAGATATTCGCTATCATATGTCAATGTTGATGTAATCCCACTCCGAAATTTACTCCTGAATGCACCATTGTTAGCATGCACCTGGAAAATCTTATATTCATCAAAATTCAATGAATAATTTTGTAAGGAACTTCATTAAATCATGTAATTTTCTAAACGAGAATATGACACAATGTAATTTCACCCCTTTTCGTTCTAGGATATGGAGGAATTGGCTGAAGAGTTAGGCAACTGCGTTTACAAATACCTCGTGGAGGATGATAGGTTCAATCACTTCGACTTCGTCTACCACAAGAATGCAGGGCAGCTACTATACAAGCACGTTGCGGAATTCATGAGGGGATATGCTCCTGAATGAATGATTGACAATTGAAATTGTTTTCAAATATTTTAATCCTTGTAAATAGACAATTAAAAAAAAAACAAAACCATCAGGTTTCTCTGGAGGAGAAATGGATTGCTTTTTAAATGAAGATTTTTCAGAATTATATGAATGAGTATCTTTTCTTAATATATTCATTTTTTTTATATTGAAGCTGAAGGAAAACAAGAGGAAACAAGAAACATATTGACAAAAATTGGTTTATTCCAGTAGAACGTTCTATAAGGAAAAGAATACGTTATCTTGCCCCAATTTGGGTTGATATTCTTTTCGCTACATACACTGCGTACAGCACAAATATCCCAGAGCGGCCCGTTTAAGGGAATGCTGCTTTTCAAGAACAAACAAATAATAGCGTGGGTGAATTTGAATTTTATCAAACGCTACTCCATCGTTTGTTTGCACACAACATACTCGAGAGGTATCTGGTCGCTATCAAATTTCAGGGAGAGATTCGAGTTTCTCGATAGGTACTTTTTTTAATGAAGGTTGAAGAGGTTTCCAGTGACCCAGTTCGATTTTCCCCCTCTATAAGAATTTCGTATCAAAACAATTCATCCGAGAGTTGAGATATACGAGAGGATGTTGAAATGAACTTCATGAGTAGGGAGTGAGCGGTTTGTTTGTTTCTTCCTTGTGATATCAATGACATTATAACTTCGAACAAATGAATTTTTTCATTGGATGACTGAAAATTATAAGAATTCAATTTTTCAGAAGGAGCTTACTGGTGCAGGTGAACTGGAAATTCCACACAGAGAAACTTGAAATTATTTCAATCAATCAGTGAATCCTATGTAAAGAAGAATGATTAAAAATTCGGAAGGTGTATGATTGAGCAGATATTTCAGGAATTTACACAAAACATACGTGAAGTCTAGAATATCGGAATGAATGTAAGAAAACTTACGATTAATGTCGATCTTCATTTATTATGACAGATAAGCAATTGTAAGTGATTCCGGAGCTATGAATGTCCAGAGATGAAATAACAAATCAACGTTATTTAAAAGAAAACAAGTGTGGCACTCGAGGACGGCTTATCATTTATTCAAAAATAAGAAGATAATATTGCTGATTTGAATTTTTCTTTTATTTTTTTTTTTCACGATAGATGTAGGTTATCCAGGAATGTTCATCATTGAAACAACAGGTTTATGGTAACTAAAATAAGAAAAATAAGTTTGAGACTTAATGTCTTCTGAATATCTGAAAAATACGGCCTTAACAGTGGTCCTATATTTTGTTGTAGATTCTTGTGGACCATTATTCATTTTCAAATTGAATTTTTCCGAAAGAAAAGTTGTCGACCGCTATGATTTTTTATCAGCGAAGTTAATGTTGGAATCGCCAGCCAAGATAAGTGTACTCCAGTGAAGTGCGATGCATAAAATGCCCTACCTCGTCCAATTTTTTGGATTCGAAAAAAAGTAAATTGCTACCATGACCATGTGTAGGCCATTTCTCAGTTTGCATAAGCATGCACAAAAATCTCCAACATCGCTTACGCTATTTTGGTAAATAGCTACCCCACCTTTTGGAACAGTATCTCGTTTGAATTGAACAATACAACTGACATAAGGTATTTCAATCGGATTATCACGCGTCATGCATATTTCGGTAAGAAGTAACACATTGGTTTGCCTCGTAACTGAATCTTGTAAATCGTATTTGTGACTATGTAGACTTTGGCAATTGAAAGTCATTATTGAAATGCCATTTCTATCACTGATGAAATCTAAGACACTTTGAGCTATCGTCTGGACACTATTTGAATACAGTCTCTTAAATTATTGCAACAAAGATGTAGTCGATGCAGCTTTCCTTTGATTATGATAAAATGCAGAATTTTTGTTGTAATATACAATTTTCCAATATTAGTCACCCGAGGACTGCAACATAAATGAGTTCCTGAGAATGTGATTTACTATACTCATATACTATTTCGTCAAAAGTTCCACCTAGCGACTTATGTACAGTTAGAGCAAGAGCCGAAGTTAATGGAAAATGTTTGCGTTTGGCTATACATTTTCTATCCGATGTTAATGAAATATTTGCCGTTCGTAAATCAATGGAACAGCGAGATTGCCGACTCCGTTTGGACTGCTAGAGTGGCTGCACGCATCCGTCTAGTCGCATGCACCCAAACACCGTTTCGAAGTCTGCCAAACTGAACCGACGATACACGGCTGTGTTAGGTTTTTTCGTAACGGAATTTCTACTTTCGGTCGCCGCGCTCCAAGCCTGAGATAAAAGCTATGCAATAGCTGAAAAAACGAGAACAAACTGCACAAATTTTAGTTGATTTGAACATCAGGTAAAGCTGATGAAACAATTCACGTGTTACAAATGTTCACAACGAAGGCGTAGAGTATCTTGAAAACTCGAAGGGAGAATTTAGAAAGAAAGCAAAGCAGTTGACAATTATTATCAAGCTTCTACTTGAAGTATTTTACGACCAATGAACAGTCATAACAGAAAGTGTTAGTTTTCACCCATTTAAAATGTTGAACGTTCACTTGAGCCCCCTGTACATTGCAGAATGGCTCCTGACGACGGAAATTCCGAAACGTCGACGACATAAGATGGATCCAATCTGAGACGCGCAAGGTAAAAAATTTACTCTCCGCCATTTATTATCATACCCTCGCTTGAAAGCGGTTCACGAAGTGTCGTAATTAATACTCGAGCTTGTGGCTCTAAGACGATCAGTCAAGAGGGGTGGTTCATGGACAGGGGGGCGGCGGAACCAGCGGCGTAACTCGTGGGGCGAATTAAACTGATCTCAATTCTTTTTTCATGAACGGCTATTGCCAGAATGTGAATTAGGTCTCTTTTTCAAGTAACTCCTAAGTGAGTTTATGCCAGCCAGTATCCATAAAATGCAGCAAACGTTGATTTACGCTACGTACGGGCTAATCACACTGTCTCTCGTGTAAAATCGACGAAGTTCGTTGTTATGGGTAATAGAGAAGGAATTTCAATTGACGTTTCCCGAATTATTTTCAGTCAACCACAGCGAGCTATTCGTATAATACGCACATTATAGATAACTCAAATTTATTTAACAACTGAAGGTGTTCTCAATGATGATTATTTTTATCAGAATTATGCATGCATATATTATCCACTATTATCGTTCTTCTTCAATACCGATGTTTTTTTCCCAGCAGGAATGAAAAAAGATGATATTATCAGATTTTGAATGTTTTGGCTGCATTCTAGAATCAGTTGTTCTCGATCAATTCCAGTGATCAATACTTTTCCTCTCGTTTGATATTCTACACTCGATCGCTATGCAACGCAAAACACGCAATTTGACCAAAGAGGATATGCCCAAGCGGTAGCTTTGCGAGAAGAAGGTTGGACATACACAAGGATTGCAGAAAGGTTTGGAATTTCCCATACAAGTGTGTCCAGAATCTTGCAGCGATTCAGGAAGACAGGTATGAGTGTCCGAAGACCAGAACAGGGTAGACCACGGTAAGAACTGCCATTCAAGAACGTTACTTGAGAGTTTCTTCATTGAGACAACGGTTTGCAACCGCTCACCTCCTTCAAAATCAGCTTGAGCAAACTCATGGGGAACAAATTAGCACTCAGACAAAAGGAAATCGCCTCAGAGAATATGATTTAAGGCCTCGTCTCGCGGCAAGAAGCCCAGCTCTTACCCAACCCATCGAAGTGAGCGTTTGAATTTTGCGAGAGAGCATATCCATTGGGAAGAGGCCGATTGGAAAAGAGTTCTCTTCACAGATGATTCTAGATTCTGCCTCTACCATTGTGATCGACGGTCCCTTGTATACAGACGTCCACATGGAAGATATGCTCAATGCAATTTCCTGAATACTACTGGTTTCGGGGAGGATCGACTATGGTATGGGGTGGAATATCTTTGACTGCTCGCACAGACCTAGTGGTCGTTGATAATGGAGGTATGAATGCTGATAAGTATATAGGGAAAATTCTTGACGAGCATATAGTGCCATTTGCCCCATACATTGGTGAAAATTTCATTTTTATGGACGATAATGCCAGACCTCATCGTGCGCGCATCGTTCAGGAGTACCTTGAAGAGGTTGAAGTCTCTCGAATGGAATGGCCAGAAAGTAGTCCAGATCTCAAACCGATTGAGCATGTTTGGGACAACCTGAATAGAAGGCTGAGAAGTTCAGAAAATCATCCAGCTACTCTTAATGACTTAGGAATCCAACTCGGAGAAATCTGGGAAGGATTAGATCAGAACATTTTATGATCACTCATTTTGAGTATGATCCGCCGTTGCCGAGCTGTAATTTACGCAAGGGGTGGAAATACCAAGTATTAAATCACTTATCAGCATATCAGTATTTTGAAAATTGTTCATTTCTCTTCTTTCACATAAGATTCGGTGCAATCCTGAATTTTTCTTCCATTTAATGGGTCTTGTTTCGTTCAAAACCTTTCCGAGAGAACATAAAAAATAAGTTATAAAGTCAATGTTGAGATTTTCAGAATGTGCATTAATTTTTTTGCGCAGTGTATATATTGCTTCCTCTTTTCTTTAAATCTCCGTTGTATTTTCAAACTACAAACACTGTCCCATACATCATTGTTATGTCTTAAAGAATGAATGAAGTTGTATTATTGTAATAATATTGTGTTGATGAAGATTCAAGCTGAAACATTTCCATTTTTTCTGATAATGCTTGTGAAACAACTTCAATAAATTCAAAATCTCAGATTATATTTCAATTGAATCATTTTCCCAGACAATCCACATTTTCATTCAAATAGGCTAGTTTCCTCTGGCCCTCGAAATATCGGATGATTTATTTGTTTTCGCCTTTTGCCATACGAGGCCTCCCGAAAATTAGATTTATACTTCTCCATCTCCCCTCATTAGCTCGACATTAGTCGTGTTCTCTTTGTCCCGGATCCGGCTCTGAATCCCAATGATGGAAGCCTGGTCAGGAGGAGGGAGAGATGTATCAACACCCATTTGCAGATTAATGGAACACACCCAGCTTGACGTCTCTCATAAATCTTCATTTGTGACGTCTTGTTCCTTACTTCAATTTCGCCGGTTAACAAAGTTCGCCAGTTTTCTCGAACGATCTTATTCGAGGTTGCTGCTTGTTTTTGTCAGAGTTTCAATTTCCTGCTGTAGGTATCGATTCGAGAAAGATTCTTCGTTGGTTGCTCGCTGAGAAAAACTCACGAGCGTGGATCTCTCTCTCCTGGCCATAGAACTCAGAGAAATACGAACAGAGTAATCTCTCTATTTCATTAGTTTGTCACAGTTTGAACCTACGAAAATTTTGTTTTCGTTTATGAAAAGTGACCAACCAGAGATTTACTAATACTTGAAGGATAACCAATACCTGATGATGTGAAGATACTCTGAGAGGACATGAAAAGAGATAGGAAATGCTACAGAACGACACTCGCTCCAGATGACAAAGATAAGCTGAATACACAAACAAATAATGAAGTAAAATTTAAAGCTTGAGTGCTTCTCATGGAATAATAGGACAATAATTATACATTCGAAGACATTGAAAAAACCAAGGATACAAAATAAAGGAGAGAATAAAACCATCGAATTTCATTGAATCAATCAGTCTAATTTTGAGTAAAAATTGATGGCAAAAGATCAACGATAAAAAATAATAACGAAGCAGGTGTGCCCCAAAAACTCCTGGCTCTTGAGAGGAAACAGCTAAGTACTGAAAAGAGAGCATTCAAAACAGCATTTGGTGTCCCATGGCACATCAGCACCAAATATATCAGAGCAGAACTGAAAATTGTTCAAAAAATAAACAGTCAAATAACATAACAGTCAGAAAGACTGGCAAAAATACGTATTTAGCTTAACATACACATTGAAGTTGAAAAGAGGACGAACTAAATAAAAGAAAAAGAATTTCTCTAAAACGGGAAAAAACAGGGAACAAAAGATGAAATTCCGCTCCTCAAATTAAGAACAATGGTCATGGTTGTCATCGACGACTGTGTTAAGAGTAACTGATGACTAATAACAACTCAGAAACTGGCCAACCTGGTACGCTGGTGCTATAACAATACGTTCCTGCAGGCTCTAGATTTGATATTTCATCGAGTGATGAACATCTCACATTGGTGTGTGACGTTGGTGCGCAGTTGCGAAGATCCAGTAAGTTCGATTTGGATTTTCTCTCTCAGTCTCTGAAACAAGAAACAATTTGGAAAACATTTAAATAATAGAAGAGAGGCCTCTGCGTAAAAATTTGAGCACTAATTTGTCAGGGGCCAAAACTTTACAAGAAATTGTTGTCTAACAATGAATAAAAAGAAAACCCTCTGAACCCTGAAGCATAACGTTTCGGAGTCTAAATCAGACTCTTTCGTCAGACAATTTCTATTTTTCATTTAACTTGACAATATTTATTTTTGATTGACATTTTCAAAATATTGTCACGATTCTACGAAGTTGTATGAAAAATAAGAACTGTCTGACGTAGGAGTCTGATTGAGACTCCGAAACGTTACGCTTCAGAGTTCAAAGTATTTTCTCATTGTTCATTGTTAGGCAACAATTTCTTTTTGTGAAGTTTTGGCTCCTGATAAATAAGTGTTCGAATTTTTATGCAGGGGCTTTTCTTCTATTATTTAAAATTTTTTTCTAATTGTTTCTTGTTTCAGAGACTGGCAGAGAAAACCCAAATTGAGTTTTCAGGAATATGCAAAGACCTCTCAGTCAATATTTTTCGAATTTTTTGAATATCTATCTTATATTATCCATACAGTTGTAAAGCTCATAACTTCTAACATGATAGTAATAGAATGGTCAAACTTTTTGCATGATATTCCTTTCATTCTTTACGTCTTTACTGACGGTTCTACTATCAAAAGTTGTAAGACACGGAAACACCACAACGTCCATTCTGACCTGCCAATAATCTCACATATTACAGCTTAGCTAAATAGTTACAATTTTCATTGCGATTAAAATTACCGCACATACAACATTTCCTAGAAAAGTGCTTAGGGCTTAAAGCTCGAAATGTCGAATGACTTTCACGAAGTGCAGTATTCCGGAGCATTTTGTGGAAACCGTTGCTTGGTGCTCGCGACACGGGAGCCTTTTTTCCCAGTGCTTAGTGCTTAGTGCTCGAAGCACTAATATTCAGTGCTCGAAGCACTAATATTAAGTGCTCGAAGCACTAATATTCAGTGCTTGAAGAACTAATATTCAGTTCTCGAAGCACTAATATTCAGTGCTTGAAGCACTAATATTCAGTGCTCGGCACATCCGTGATAATACACTACATCCGAGTTACAGCTTCAATATAGGAGATTTATCATTCGTTCCCCACGCAACTGGTAGAACGGCGAACCACTCGACCCCATCCTAACTGAATCTTTCCTCCCCTATTGACGAGAAACCGAGTGCTCAATTGATCAAAGCCGCCTAGCGCCGCGGTCGTCACCGATCAGCGACAAGCCGTTAATAATTCAGCTCAAGCACTCCAGGTAACACCTCCACAAAAGCATTCCCATCTGGCCGAGCCAAGAACCGATACCCGGCACGAAATCTGGAGAAATTCGGAGACCGACGGCGACAAAAACTGCGCCGCAGGACTCTCAAAGGAAATGAAGCCGCTACGAGATGACATTAGTGGCAATATTTCAAAAGAATTATGTTCATCCGAGCTGATGGAGCAATCTTTAGCGGACAGGGCCGTCGGGCTTCGGGGTAATGGATGAAATTACAGAAAGTACGTGATTTCGAACGGTAATAGAAGGCTTAGAGGGACCGCATGTTTCTTTATGAGTCACGTACCGCTCCTGCGGGATCGGGACCCGGGTAAGTCACCTGGATATTTCCCGGATCGGGTTCGCCTCAAAATAATTAATTGGTGAATCAGTTCTGTAATAACTGATTCGGCGGAATGAGGTCGAGCGACTCGCCTCGCAGTTCATCTGCTGAACGTGATTTCGTACGGCAGGTTGATGAAAAAAGTTCATGACCCTATTTTTAGATGAATCAGTTTAAGAACCAGCTAAATTGAAACTTCGTTTTCTTATTTATTTTCATTTATCCAGCAGCACAGAACTTATTCCCATGATTTCTCATTTGAGAAGCTAAATGAGACAATTCTGAATTCTAGAGCAACGTTTTGAAGTTACATTCTGCCTTCTTCAGGATACAAGGACAACAAAAAAAGTGAATTTACAATAAGTGATACAATGTATGTAGGAATTATCGTTCCAAAAACGAATGAAAAACACAGTTTTCAGTCGTAATTAACAGGTATTATGAACTTTATTCAACAGTAACGTTTCGGGAAACAATTCTTTTCTTCTTCAGGCTAAAAATTACAAGATATACAAAAAATGGGTCAAAAATACAAGGAGAAACAAAGCAATTACAATAACCAGCAGAGTAAAAAGCAATGAAAAATTACAAATTACGAACAGTGTGAAAACACAGAGACAGCGTCAATGACAAGGAAACTGTCAGAAATAAAAAGATGAACAGAAAATTCACCATCTCACCTTATGGACAATGATCTAAAAATCATCTGAATAATTCAAACTCCTACGTACCTTCCTGTACGTCAAAATGATTTGATAACGCGAGATGAACCTTCATATTTATGTTTTAGATCATTATTCAACGTGTTTGAATCATTCAGATGATTTTTATATCATTACTCATAAGGTGAGAAGAATTTTCTGTGTAGCTTTATTTCTTTATGACAGTTTTTCTTGTCACTCACATATTGTCTCTGTGTTCGTTCGTAATTTGTAATTTTTCATTGCTTTTTACTCTGCTGGTTATAGTGATTGCTTTGTTCTTCCTTGTATTTTTGACCCATTTATTGTTCATATAATTTGTCGTCATTTTCAGCCTGAGGAAGTGAAGAATTGCTCGAAACGTTGCTGTTAATGAAGTTTATAAAAACTGTTCCTTACGACTGATATCTGCGTTCTTCATAGGTGATACACTTAGTAATATGAGCAAATTCAAACTATTCAGAATTTTATTTTTTACGAACAATCAGAATAAACGAAAGAGGTATACTATGATTCTTCGTTTCTTGAGAATAACTGGATTATTTTTCACCAAATTCTCTTACTATTCCTTGAACAAATGTCATTTGAAACATAATAAGTTACTTTCCTACGCGAACATGGAATCCATAGAGATATAAAAACATGAATAGAAAAGATTAGACTCCCATGGTACATATCGAATGGTTGCTATTCTTGGATAGGACCCGAGTTTCTCTAATTGCGGAGCTAGGTATAACTGGTCTGGATTGAACCTAGCTAGATAACGGTAGGAAAAACTACAGTACAGGTAAAATATTGAACCAAGAAACCCTCAAAGATGAAGGCGATAGAATATGGCCAATAATCGCAGAAGACTCTAGGACTGCCAATGTTAAGTTTGTCCATGTTGAAAGTAGCTGTTGTGCCAAAGGAAGTATTTGGAACTTTTGAGATCTCTTCATTTCGACTCTTTGGAATCCAAGATAAGATACGGTATTGTCATTTGGAAAAAAACTTTTTTTTATACGTACATTTTTCCACGATGATCTCAGTTTCATATAATTCTCATGGTTAAATTCAATCATTGTATGGTGACATCTTTCTACAGATTTTTTCAGAGTGTCAAATTTATCATACAGAAAATAGTTCTGCAAACCAACAATTTCTAATGCAAAAATGATTAAATAATATTTTTCAGAAATTTTCAATTAATTTCAATGGAAATTCAGTGAATTAAAGAAAATAATGTGTAAATTCCGTACAAAAGGCTCATCTTAACACTCTTTCATTCAGGAACTAGAAACTTCGTAACTCGATTTGAAATTTTGAACTCGTGGAAAAAAAACAATATCATCTGCTCTATATCATAACAGTTATTCCTGATACAGGTGTAGAGAGCACTGACATTTTTTCACGAAATCAAAATTCAACAACGTTTCGACAGAGAATAAAAAATAACTGTTCCATAGTCTATTCATGAAAAATGAACTACTTCCCTGTAGGAGGAAGTTACCATGAACAATTCTAATTTTGACGTCATTATTATTTGATGTTGTAATATTAAAGCTGAGTTTCACAATACTTTGATTGCCTGTCCAAGAACTGACAAGTTGATTAGAGCCAACGAGAATCATTGAAATATCTAAGCCATTGATTGTTTCAAAATCGAGGTTATGTGAAACGCCCTTGAATGAGCATAATACAAGAATAAAGTTACTGGAAATATGAAAGTTACCTTCAATCCTGAATATGAATCATCTGGTGCCTCAAGCAGAAAACTTTCGAACTGCTTCTTGGGAAAATTTAATTCAATTCATTCAATTCTGTTCAAAAACGGACCTGACTTCAACATCTATTCGTATTTCATAACGAGTTGAGATTATATCATAGAATATCGAAACCACAAACTACACGATTTCCATATTTTCATCGTTAGCCATTTTGTCAACATATTCTAGAAGCACACACACTTGAAAAATTGTCCCACTTTACGAATTGCACCAATTCACGAAATGATCATGTGTTGCACGATATTTTTCAAAATGCCCAAGGAAAGAGACTACTTCATGGACCAGAGCCTCGATTTCTGGAGACATTTTCACCTCACACATTGTCATTTCAAGTGACAACTATCAATAATTGAAGAGTGGAAATTCAAAAGGGTCTAAGTGCCAAAAAAATCGAACTGAGATATTACATAAAACATGTCTCAGGGTCGGTTTCACAAAACTTTGATTGTACCGTCAAATGTATTGGAGCCATCCCGATTCGTTGAAATTTCAAAACGGGTGATTCGATTGATTCGAATTTAGGTAAGGTTTTTTTAATTTACAGTTAAAGCTTTGTGAAACCCGCCCTCAAACTGATGAAAGAAGTTAAAAAAAAATGTTTTTTTCATCAGAAATGATGACAGCCTGAAGCGTATGGCACATGAATCGTTTCGTAGGCTATTGGCCTTGGCACATAGACCCCATAACAAATGAAATCTAAAATTTCGTGAAAGTGGCACTTAGACCCTTTTGAATTTCTACTCTTCAATTATTATACCTCATGTCTGTCAAAATGTATTTTGCATGACAACCGTAACTAGGCAAAATTTCCATTGATCGCTCGATTGTATCGATCGTAGATATGAATACAACTTCGAATTGGATCTCCAAAACACACGCTTGCCAAGAAAATTCACGCATTTCCTCCTTATGAGATGAAAGACTTTTCCATACTATTTTTTCTGCCTGAAAAACAATGGAAATGTCATTCTCTATCGAGTTTCATTTTTATTATGTTAGAATGACAATTCTCGGAATATGACGTAGTTTTTGATCCTGAAAAATATTTTGTTTTCTTGTGTTATAAAATGTTTGGTTTATCTATGGGAGATGATTTCCCTTCATTGGGGTCCCGTAGCGGTCTTCAAACATCTGAAGTGCCGAAAAATCATCACCTGGAAGGTCGTATCTGGTTTGAAAAAACCCTCACGATCAGAGAGCAAGAATTTGTGGATTTTGAATTTGAATATCGAAGGAATTTCGAAAGACAAGTGTCTCCAAATTAGCTGATGAACATGGTATCGAAGTGATTCTTCTTCAAGAAACCCACACGGCAACAGAACAGAATCCTCGTGAAAGAGGACAGTTGAAAGGTTATGTATTAATTGATTTTTTACAAGTTTGGCTTCTTATGTTGAAAAATTATCAGTTCGTAATTTTCAACAGATTCGGAAAGGGGAAATTGATGGAGTTTTTTCCATTTCTTTCAAATTTTGTGATTTTTCTTCATAAATATTTATAAACCTCCGGACATTATTTGGCCAAGAAATCTGAATGTTGTTGTTTTTTAAAGTAGCAAATGCATTTCCAAAATGCATTTAATTCATTCTGAATAATCGGTTTCTCTTCTGTTTTTGTAATTTCAGATTAAGAGTTGCGAGTCGTATTGTTCTTTCTTGTATTTTTGACCCATTCATTGTTCATATAATTTTTCGTAATGCTTAACCTGAGGAACAGAAGAATTTTTACTCGAAAAGTTGCTGTTAATAAAGTTTATAAAAACTGTTCCTCACGACTGATACCTGCGTACTTCATAAGTGATACACTTCGTAATATGAGCAAATTCAAACTATTCAGAATTATTTTGTATGAACAATCAGAATAAACGAAAGAGGTATACTATGATCCTTCGTTTCTTGAGAATAACTGGATTATTTTTCACCAAATTTTCTCTCTTTTTCATGAACAAATGTCATTTCAAACATTATAAGTTACAATCCTAGGCGAACATGGAATCCAAAGAGATATAGAAACATGAACAGAAAAGATTCAACTCCCATGCTGGTGAATATCGAATGGTTGCCAGTCTTGGATAGGACCCAAGTGGAACCGATTCGAAGTGGGAGCGATGGGCATCGGATAATAAAATCACGCCGCATTTCTCTAATAGCGGAGCTATGTATAACTGGTCTGGATTGAACCCAGCTAGATTAGATAACGGTAGGGAAAATTACAGTACAGGTACAATATTGAACCAAGAAACCCTCAAAGATGAAGGCGATAGAAGACTCTTGGACTACCAAGTTTAAGTTTGTCCATGTTGAGAGTAGCTGTTGGGCCAAAGGAACCATTTGGAACTTTTGAGATCTGTCCATTTCGACTGTTTGGAATCCAAGATAAGATACGATATTATCATTTGGAAGAAAACTTTTTTTTTTATATCTACATTTTTCCACGATTATATCAGTTTCATATATTTCTAATGGTTAAATTCAAACATTGTATGGTGGCATGCTTCTGAATATTTATTCAGTTTATCAAATTTATCATACAGAAAACAGTTCTGCAAACCAACATCTTTCAATGCGAAAATCATTAATAATATTTTTTAGAAATTTTCAATTGATTTCAATGAAAATTCAGTGAATTAGAGAAAATAATGTGTAAATCTCGTACATTAGGCTCATCCTAACACTCTTTCATTCAAAAACTAGAAACTTCGTAACACAACTTGGAATTTTGAACTGGTGAAAAAAAATTCAATATCTTCTGATCTATATCATGATAGTTATTCATAATACAAGTATAGAGAGCACTGATATTCTTTCACGAGTTCAAAATTCAACGAATGTATGGTTTCGACAGAGAATAAAAAAATAACTGTTCCATATTCCATTTATGAAAAATGAACTACTTCCCTGCAAAAGGAAGTTACCATAAACAATTCTCATTTCGAAGTAATTATTAGTTATTTCGATATTGTTACATTAAAGGTGAGTTTCACGATACTTCGATTGCCTGTACAAGTACTGACAAGTTGATTAGAACCTACGAGATTCATTCAAATATCTAAGCCATTGATTGGTTGGAATTCATATACATTTGTTGATCGGACAATAAAGGTTATGTGAAACTCACCTTGAATGTGCAAAATACAAGATTAAAGTTACTGGAAATATGGAAGTTACCTTCAATCCTGAATATAAATCATCTGGTGGGGTGAGCAGAAAACTTTCGAACTGCTCCTTGGGAATCAATTCAATTCATTCAATTCTGTTTTAAAAACGGACCTGACTTCAACATCTATTCCTGTTTCATAGCGAGTTGAGACTACATCATAGAATATCGAAACCACAAACTACACGATATCCTTATTCTCATCGTTATCCCTTGTGTCAACATATTCTAGAAGCACACACTCTTGAAAAATTGTCACACTTCACGAAATGCACCAAATCACGAAATGATCATGTGCTGCACGATATTTTTAATAACACCCAAGAAAAGAGACTACTAAATAGGCCAGAGCCTCAATTTCTGGAGACATTTTCACTTCACACATTGTCATTTCAAGTGACAACTATCAATAATTATTATACCTCATGTCTGTCAAAATGTATTTTGCATGACAACCGTAACTAGGCAAAATTTCCATTGATCGCTCGATTGTATCGATCGTAGATATGAATATAACTTCGAATTGGATCTCCAAAACACACGCTTGCCAAGAAAATTAACGCATTTCCTCCTTATGAGATGAAGAACTTTTCCATACAATTTATTCTGCCTGAAAAACAGTGGAGATGTCTTTCTTTATCGAGTTTCATTTTTATTAGGTTAGAATGACAATTCTCGGAATATGATGTAGTTTTTGATCCTGAAAAATATTTTGTTTTCTTGTGTTATAAAATGTTTGGTTCATCTATGGGAGATGATTTCCTTTCATTTGGGTGCCGTACCGGTCTTCAAGCATCTGAAGTGCCGAAAAATCATCACCTGGAAGGTAGTATCCGGTTTGAAAAACCTTCACGACCAGAGAGCAAGAATTTGTGGATTTTGAATTTGAATATCGAAGGAATTTCGAAAGACAAGTGTGATTACGTCTCCAAATTAGCTGATGCACATGGTATCGAAGTGATTCTTCTGCAAGAAACCCACACGGCAACAGAACAAATTCCTCGTGAAAGAGGACAGTTGAAAGGTTATGTATTGATTGATTTTTTACCAGTTTAGCTTGTTATGTTAAAAAATTATCAGTTCGTTATTTTCAACAGATTCGGAAAGGGAAATTGATGGAGTTTTTTTCATTTCTTTCAAATTTTTGACATTTCTGTCATGAATATTTATAAACCTCCGAACATTATTCGGCCAAAAAATCTTAATGTTGTTGTGTTTTTAAAGTAGCAAATGCATTTCTGAAATTCATTTGATTCATTCTGAATAATCGGTTTCTGTTCTGCTTTTGTCTTTTTTCATTTCAGATTAAGAATTGCGAGTCTTTTTGGGAAGAATCTGTTTATCCGAGCCCATCGACGGATAACATGAAGATGATCACACTAATGTCTTTCAAGATTTTCCTGATATTTAATATTTTATGTTATGTTTTTTACGGAGAGACAGGTTTTCACGGTTGAGGTTTTTTTCCCCTGGCTGTATAGTATCGTATGATTCTATAGTATCATACGAAGAATGTTATGATACTCTGTTCTTTTTCTACCTCAGCTTAGGTACTTTTTGTTTCAACATTTATTGTATTATTTTAGCTCTATTTTTCATAAGAATACATATATAAATCAGTGAGCCTTAACCTGTTTTTTCTTTTTTCTATGAGTTAACGTCAAAACCATTTTATTCGGTTCCTAATTTGGTGTTGAATTTATAATAATTGTTTCACAGTATGCGATTCGATTTCTTCAAATACCATTCTTTATTTGTTTTCTATTGATTCATTATTTGATATTTTTTCCTCAAATATATAATTCACAAAATAATTGATGATATGAATCTTTCAAGAAATAGAAAACCACTTTTAAAAAACGCCAAGGCAGGTAGATACAAATAAACTCATTTCCCTGATTCTACCGAAAATCGACACCGACAAAAGCCGAAACAAATTGGAGTATTCCCCATTCCCATTTTTCAATGTGAGGAATTCCGTTTCTTCCTCTCCTTTACTTCCAGATCATAAACGTCGAACTCCATTATGCCCCCAGTGTCTTGCCGTCTCGAAAATATGAAAACACAACAGGAATCCCAGTTTCCCGTCCAAATATTTCCCCCAAATTGAAGGGGTGGACAGGCGGGATTTGAAATGGTTTGATTAATGGGGCAAGTTCATGAGGATCGCATTAAACATGTTTGAGTCTTCTATAAATAAGATGGTGGACTGTTGATTTATCGGCGTTGTGGATGGATGGGAGAAGGAACTATCTTTCAGGTTCGAGTTGATAATGGTCGGAGGTACAGAAAAATTGCTGCTCTTCATCTTGTCATGATCTCCCGATTGCCTAATGGCCACTGTCGTCCGTGATCTGTGTCCAGGGGATCATTCAACATTTTTCTTTTCTGTTCGATAAGTCACGATTAGGAGTCTCTAATATCTGTGCAGATATAACTGGGAAGGCCATACAAAAACATGATAGGAAAAATATATTGAAAATCGAAAAATACAGAAAAAGAACAAATGTATTGACCTATAACATGACAAAAGCATAAATTAGATTCTGACATATTCGCAAAATCAAAATCAAAACAAAAAATGAACACGAAATCAAAATGTTATAATCTTGGACCTAACTCTACTACATACAAAAGAATAAATAATAAAACAAGAAATGATTATGAAGGGAATTCGGCTTACTTTGCTTCATCATATCACACAGTTTTTAAATGTTATATTATTTGTTAGGTTTTAATGAAGATAATAATATTTGAAACGGGGCTTTTTCACTCTTGCCGAAAACTCTGGAATATCCTAGTTTAATACCTAAGATAAAGCTAAGTAATCGAAATGATTCGTACGGCAGCGCTAGTTTTGGTTTTTTCTGCTGCTGAATATTGTTGCCCTGTTTAGTTGAACAGTGTTCATGTAAAAAAAATTATGGCGAACTAAATTTTTCTATGAGGATTTTTACTGTTGTTATGAAATCCACAACTACTCCTTGGTTACCAGTTCTCTCAAATATTGTCCCTTTCCATATTCGCAGAGAGACGACAGCTGTGAATTTTTGAAAAAATTCAATTCCTTTTCAGATTCATTTCCCATTCTAACCTATATTCCAGATAATGAGGTCCCTAGATTGAAGGCGCGCAAACCTTTTTGGTCAAATTTTCTGATTGATATGAATAGAAGCGTCAAAAAAATTTGCCAATGAAACGCGTCCAATTTTTTCTATAAAGATCTTATTTTTGATTCTTTCATCAGAGTACCTGGTTTTGACTTTCCTAGGAGAATATGGTCTTTTCTAAATCGCATTAGGACAGGCCATGGACGATGCAACAGCATGCTCTTCCGATGGAATTCGGTTGAGAGCCCTATAGAGTAAGATCCCAGGGCCCCCAGACCTTACTTATTTTTTGAAGTAACAGTATAGACAGTCTTATATGTGTTAAATAGTGTGTGAATACTCCCCAGCTTGGCTAGGCGGCCCGTTCGTAGGTAGCAGGTAGAAAAAGTGGACAAAAACAAACCGAACTTTTCTTGAATTCGAAGAACTGATTTTTATATATGTCACGCAGAATATTATGAAAAATAAATATTTCATATTGCCAGACAGTTTCCGTAGGCCGTAATTCCTCCCAGACGCTTCAAATTTCAATGAAAAAATGACAGGTTAGAAATATTGTGTCATTTTGACAACTTTCGAAATCAAACGACAAAATTTCTAGCTCCTCCAAGGATGGAGGTTTGGTCGTTGGGCCAGCAACCCAACACCAAAAGAGTTCACAATGTTGCTGAATTTCTCATTCAACAAGCCTCGGAATAGGACTGGTAGTATTCATCGACGTGAGTGAATGAACTAAAAATTAGAATGATTACTTGAAATGTACAAGGACTATTGATCACCAGGAGATCATTTTTGTTGGAGTTTTTTGAAACGTGAGTGTTAGATTGGAGATTGAAAATGAAGTAGCAGGACAGTTCGGAGAAATAAAAAGGATTGAAAGGCTTGATGAAGAGAACTGGGTAAACGGCATCAAGCTGTTTCTTGATGATATGTATTGTAGATTGCATATTGTTAAGCCCAGAATATACATATACATACATACATAGCAACATTGTTGCGAAATGGCCAGATTCAGCACTTTTGTTAAATTCGAAGCACTGATTCTCATATATGTTAAGCAGAATATTATGAAAAATAAAAATTTCATATTGCCAGACCATTTCCGTGGGTCATTATTCCTCCCAGACGCTTTAGATTTCATTAAAAAAAAATGAATGTCTTCAATTCTGAATTTAATCCTTGGGGAATTATTTTAATTCCTTTTGTGGAAAGCCAGACCAATCCCAAGGGCCAAATATTCTGCCAGTACACAATCAGAATTTTTATTAGTTTCCTAGAAACTATGAATTTTTTGCCTATAAAGTGTATGCGAGGAATTACGGCCCACAAGAAAGGTTCTACCAACTTGAGGAAATTCAAAGAACCCATAGTACGAAACCTCCATTAATAAAAATATTGTAAAACGCCAGGTAAGAGTTAACCATCGAATGAAGCTGACAATGAAGATTAAGATTAAAATGAAAAAGATCATATTTTTTTATTTCTGTTATAATGTGTCAAAATGATACAATGAGGGTTTTGCCTAACTCTCCCCTACATTTTTTGGGTTTATACCTATAACCCTCAACACTATCAATCAGTTATAACAATAATTTTCGAACTCAGAACCATTTTTTTTTTCCGGGACGTTTTCTGAAAATCGCGCCTTGAACGAACGAACCAACTCGGGATACGGCCTTCCAACTCCCCCATCTGTCTAATGCACTCTTTTATGAAACCTAACCGGGGCAGAAAAGGCGGAACTCCTTCCAGCAGCACAGCAATGAATAAGAGCCCGGAATCCGAACCCCCGGAGTCCCGTAAAGCAGAAATTCGGGGTGTTTATAATAAGCTCATCAATAAATTAAACCTGCTAAATAAACCTTAGAAACGGCGAAACTCGTTATTATACACTCTCCTTCGAGAAGGGAGATTTCGCTTTCGGGCGTAAATGGTGTTTCCTCGAAGGAGATACTCGAACTCCCACGTAGGAGGCTTTTGATGTCAGGCATAAATGAATGGGAGTGATGGGTCTGAACATCTGGATTAATCCCATTACTCCTGATAGATTTCCTTCAGTGACGATATTTGATCAATGACGGGCAGCGTGAGGAGAATGAAAGTTAATAACAAAAAAATTATTGTTTTCCACCCAATAAACCTACTAATATTATAAACGTAAACGTTTGTGAGGATGTTAAGATGTTTGTTACTCTTTCATGTGAGAACTACCGAACGGATTCAGATGAAGCTTCACATAAATATAGCTTATCTATCCGAATAACATAATTTATAAAAATTGTATGGTATTTGATCATAAAACAATGAGAAAATATCAAGCGAGTCGAAAGAAGCCCGCTTCTCAGAGCTATAGAGGCCGTTCTTCAAAGTACATACGTCGCGTAGTCGCGAATCACCCATGTTATTCTTACGGTGACATGCAAAAGTGACCCTTAGCCTCGATACATTCTAGGCAACTAGGTGTAGAACTGATGTGTACGAATAATATCTTGGTTAACGTACCCCCAAAGAAACCGCATCACGGGAGAGCATATAAGTTGGGAGAATTGGCTGATTATTTGATAATAGGATTGTAGTTTCAGATATTAGGTATAGGTTAGACGTATTTAAACGAAAAGTTAGGGAAAAACAATCGGATTTGGTAGGCGGTGTGGCAATTAGGATCTAGGCTTCTTCAAGATTTTTCTTGTTTGAGGATGATAATGCAATAATATTTAATAATAATAACAATAATTTCATTAGCCAATATGGGCAGACGAAGTTGCGCGGGATAGCTAGTGAGCGATAAAGTTGAAAATACAAAGCTAATGCTTTGTATTTTCAAGACTGAATTCTTGACTAGGCCCTCATTATTGAGATTGACTCTCTAATACTATTTTTGAATTGTTATTATAACGCTGATGTCATTTATTTTTATAATTGTTTTGATTTTCGAGAATGCAAAATAAGTGAATATAGGTTAGATATGATAGTTACCTTCAATCCTGAATAAAAGTCATCCGATGCTTCAAAAACCAATTTCTAACTGTTCCGCCGAAAAAACTCTTGATTTCTTCTCATATTACCCCCAGTCGATTGTTTCAAAAACTATAAATATATTTACAAATATATTTTTCGTATTTGATGGCTACTTGTGGCTATAACGGAACCACAAAGTCGACATTTTCCTTTTTTATTTCTGTAGCCATTGTTCTGGAATATTCTAGAAGCGTATTCTCTTCGCAAACTGTCACATTTATCGAATTAAATCAATGAAGGAAATGATCAAACACATGCTGCAGAATACTGTTCAAGAGTCTCTGATGGCCCAAGAGAAGACATTGCTTCATTGGCAAAGACACTATTTCTGAAGACATTTTCATTTCACACCTGCTAGCTTTAGGTACTTC
The DNA here is from genome assembly GCA_038502775.1 of Hippodamia convergens. Classification (NCBI taxonomy): domain Eukaryota; kingdom Metazoa; phylum Arthropoda; class Insecta; order Coleoptera; family Coccinellidae; genus Hippodamia; species Hippodamia convergens. The sequence goes on along the minus strand of CM076607.1, from coordinate 15,450,433 downwards.
ATTTCTGTCAAACTGAATTCTGCATGACAACCGTAACTTGGCAAAAATTATATTTATCATTCAATTGTAACGATTGCAATAGAATATTATTAATGACATTTGGCCACAGACAGATTTATATAACATCTGTCAAAGGTATGAGATAGAGAACAGTTTTGCCAATCAATATTTTTCAATGCAAAAGGCACTAAACGTAATTTACTTCAATATTTCAATGATTTCGATAGAAATTAGCGCATTGGAGATGAAAATGTATGATTCTCATACAGAAAGCTCATTCTATCACTCGTTCATTCAAAAACGCGGCACTTGGTGGCTCGTTTTTGAATTTTGAACTCATGTAAAAATATCGATGCCTTCTGCACTTGTATCATAAATACCTATTCTAATATCACAAATGAACTTCTATGCTCCAACCAGGGGATTGAGACAGTATAATCAGCTCAATGGCTTGATTGATTGATATATTTTTCCAGAGTGCAGGTACTATAATGTTTATTCTGAGGGAACATTTCTTAACATCATTATCGGTCAGCTGAACTCCTCTGATACGGCTTTATGGATCTTGAATGCGAAAGACTTTATTTTTCCTTACTTTTATATTCATTTAATGATTGGGATTTACTGAAAAAATTTACGAAAAAAAAACAATTTCTCATTATTTTTTGTATGAAGCACTTTTGTGTTGAGTGTTGGAATTGCCTTCTGCCACGAGTATTAGACGATATTTTTTCTATTTCAGTCGTGTGTTGTGAAATTCGGATGAGTTACTTTCGTATTGAATCTAGTATATTGGCAGTTAGGGTGACTTTGAAAATTTGGCAGATTACGAAATTTGAATTGATTTGATTCGAAAATTGATACGATCGGGATCAGTACTGACAACCACAAAACGAAGAATATAACTGAAAACAATACTGTAATGAGTTCATTACGGCACTACTTTTAGTATTGTACTGAACTCATTACGATACTGAAATAGAGAAATATGAATTGAATTCCTCTAATTCTGTGTCAGATTTCTTCATTCTGCCATATATTCTATTCGGAGGAAATATGATTTTTTTATGGCTAGAAAAGAATTGATTCAACTTTGAATGAACTCTGTCCTATTTCGTGGTCTATCTTCCTGTCGAAATTTCCATTCACTAACATGAAACAAATACCTCCAAACATCCCAGCTACTCCCTCTGTGTCAGCAGAGGTGGAAGTAATGTGTGTTTAGTGAATTATCCGACAAGTTGAAGCAGATAATGATGAGAAAGGGACGAAGAAAATTCAGCTCAACTCCTTCCCTCAAACGCCGTATTGAGTTTTCAAAGTCAGTTTCCGTTAAAAAGTTTTTTTTAAACCTATTGATGTTTCTGCCCCTTTCTTGTCCAACTTCGTGAAACTTCTCTTCAACGTGATTAGGGAGAATAATTCTAAAGAACACAGGGTGAATTCGCAGGAGAGATATTGACCTCGATATTTCATATTGAAGGAATGAGGAATAAGTGGAATATGAAACTAGAAAATATTATTTATACTGAAGCTCATATACGAATCCGCAGGGCTAGAAAAATCCCTAATGAACGTCTTTTTCTGGATGATATGCACCCATACTTTTATCTCCTGTAGTCAACTGGAGGTTTTCCAGTTCTAAGTTTTTAATATTCGGTTTAGAGTTCATACTCTTCTGAAGCTTCACAAGAAATTCAATTATAAGCAACCGAATCAACTGATACTGATGAAATACTTCATAACGATGAAGATTAAGTTCAAGTATGTGAAGGAATCATCTGCAGATATCGCATGTTTCGATTTGTATCAAGAGCAGTCTAAAAAACGATAAATATTAGTGTATGCAATGTTCGAGTGTGGGCGAAAAAACAATTTCCTTTTTTTCAGATAATTTTGATCGCTTGCAGTTTAGATTCCGCTGAAAATATTGCATATCTTCCATATATGACGTCGAAGGAAACTGTTATTTCAATTCTCAAAAAAAAAAAAAAATATCCTCAAATTCAATTACAACTTGCATAAGTTGAGCATATCATCTACCATCGACCAGTCGCGTTCCACGGTAAGAGGATGAAGCAAAAACCATTCTCTATTGAAGGAATTAGACCTGCTACTCCAACCTAACGAATCTATCTCCACATTACCAATCTAATTTTTTTTATTGGCCCTGCTCCAAGACCATCGACTATGAAAATAGATTCCATTAGCGAACCAATAATAGGTTTTTCGCAAGGCGGCCGACTCTCTTTCCCCTGCGAGGGGGTGGGGGGTCACCCCAAAATGAACGCGGGCCTAGAGTGTTATACGGCCACTCGTACAAAATTGAATTTTGCGCACGCGTGACAACTGATTGCTTTTCGAGTACTCTTTCCGATCAGCGAGCGATCCGGAGTGAATAAAAAACATGCTCCGGAGGCTCAAATATGCGGAGACCCCATTGAAGCAGATAAATCTTCGATTAGATGGAAGCGAGGTAGGTTCTCACGGAAAATTGTGGAATAAAATCATATTATTTTCATGAGCACTCTACGCACTTACGTTTTGAGTGGAGAAGGGGACGCTATTCGAATTTTATGGCAGGTAATTGTTTTTATGTTCAACCTTTTGATATAGGAGGCGAAGCTGAGTAGCACACACGAAAGCTCTATTCGACCCTTCAACCTTGTATTTATGTCCTCATTTTGACCTTGTGGTTCATACAGAAACAAGTACAAGCCATAGAACAACTTTTATTCAAAAGAAGTTCCTTCAACATAAACTCCACATGAGTGAGAGATATTGATTTAATTTGCAAATAAATATAGTTTGAATGACATTTTGTGATGAAAATTCATATTGATATGATTTCAAGATGCAGGCAATAAAATCAATTTTAGCCTGTAGGTCTGCATCGTTAAGAAAAATCGAGTAGAATAAAGAAAATTTATTCCCAGAGAGTTCGAGCATCTTAAGACTACCAATACAATGTATGGCCTCCACGGACATCAATAACAGCTTGACATCTTCTTTGCATATTACACACGAGGTTGATGAATATTTCTTGAGGAATTTGGTTCATAAACGGGAAGCTCTTTCAGATCATTTAAGGATTCTGGGGTAGATTGATGATCATCTCATCATCTTTGGAGCATATCCCAGGCATGCTCTATGCAATTCGAATCTGGTAAGTGCGGAGGTATTGGTGAATTTTGAATACCATCAAGCTCCTCGCGCGCATTCTCAACTATGGCTATGGTGCGGTTTAGCGTTATCGTCTAGAAATTGAAAAGTTTCAAAAATAGCAGCGTGAGGATTTGGCGAAACAATGTCTATGACATGCTCCCTATAGTGTAAGGCGGTCATATTCCCAGGACAAATGTAAAGATCTGTGCGAATGGATCGACTTCTTAGCCAAAGCGACGATTACGGGTTATGAGTCCATACCCTCATTCTTCGAGAATCGTCCATATCTGGATTCATCAGTTAAAAGCACACTAAGCCATTGATCGTTCCAATTGAGATGTTGCCTTGCCCATTCCAGTCTTTGTTCCAGGTTTCCCTGAACCTATTGCAAAGTCGAGATATCACACTTTGGCTAACTTGGAGCCTTTCCGCTACTACAACCTGAGTTAGGACACCCTGTATCATTCCGATAGCCCTATTATAGCTTCAGCGTTTTTTAATATACCTCTTGGCATTTTCAGAAAACTCGTTTCACCTCGAAGCCGTTGATAGACTGACTCCATTTCAAAATGAGAACATTCATAAAGCATATGCAAAGAATCAAACTTCAGGAAAAAGGCGACCAGATTGTCGAAATGTCTCATACTGATTTTTATTGGATCGATTCAAGTGGTTATTGAGTTTCAAATGATTTTACAGCGATTACATACTTTTCAAAACGATTTAATAGGAATCCCTAATTCTTTCATAATTGTGGGATTCAAAATGTTTAATGCTCTGAACGCTGATATACCGTGCGCCCGAAATATTGTTCTTAACAAAGATTTTCACACCCTGAATGAATTTTCTCAAATTAGAGACTAAGAATAACAATTATTTCGTATAATTCTACTGTTAACTCGGTATTTTTGTAACTGTAGGGTTCATGATATCCTAATGTATGATTGGTAGTTATGATCATGAAAACTGAAAAAAATCTAGCTTTCCGGAAAGGCATATCATAAATAATATCATAGATACTGTCACAATTCAGAAAAATTATTCTCCGGACCGTGACCGTGGACTGTCGAAGATCCAAACTGAGAGTAAACCACGGAGAATGTACTGTAATCGAGCACAGAATAGTTACGGACTGGTTTCTTAATCAGTGGAATTATGTTGCACTGATGAAGGGTAACAATCCACAAACCGTTCTGAAACTTTTCTTTCCTCGATGACTCTGGTTCACTCTTATCTTTGTTGTAATTACCCATAAACAAATCATCCACATCGTTCGGTTGATTCTTTTAATAAAATTTTGTTCAGAATCAAAAATTGATGTCACCAATTCTTCAGCCTTCATTCCAAGATGATAATAAACATTAAACTTGTGTCAACAACAGTAAAATTGTTCAGATTTATTGTTCTACATTTATATATATATATATATATATATATTATATATATATTATATATATATATATATATATATATTCTTATGAAAATAGAGAGCTAAAATAATACAATAAATGTTGAAACAAAAAGAACCTAAGCTGAGGTAAAAAAAGAACGGGGTATCATAACATTCTTCGTATGATACTATAGAATCATACGATACTATCATCACTAGTATCATATGATACTATAGAGCCAGGGGAAAAAAACCCCAGCCGAAAAAACCTGCCACCCCGTAAAAAAAATAACATAAAATATTAAATATCAGGAAAAATCTTGAAAGACATCAGTGTGAGATCATCTGCATGTTATCCGTCGATAGATTCTTCCCAAAAACGGCTCGCGATTCTTAATCTGAAATGAAAAAAGGAAAAAGCAGAAAAGAAACCGAATATTCAGAATAAATCAAATAATTTCGAAATTAACCACCCATTTTAGAAATGCATTCGTTACTTTATGTATAGCCTCGAAACCATCTTGAAATTTATAAATGGGACAACCATTTATAAGATGTTCTATAGTCTCCTCATTTTCCCCACACTCACAACTAGGACTCTCAACCGAATTCCATCGGAAGAGCATGCTATTGCAACGTCCATTTATAAACCCATCTTTCAACATTCTTTCGAGACACTGGCAAACTATATAATATTTCCTGAGATGTTGATCAGATATTCCCAAAATGTTAATTTTTTCCCATGGAAGTGTAAGTTTCATCAAACCAAAGGGTTGGTTTGATATCTCCAAATAAAGTCAAAACAAGTTTGAATACGAATAGTGTGGAGAATCAAAGGGAAAAAAGGGAGGAGAAATTATAAGTCTATTAAATGATCTCACGTTTTTCTGCTGAACATTGGACAATCAAGTTTCTGGGGCTTCTTCTAGAATTACAACACTTTTCCAGTAAATGATCCCATCCTGGATTCATCACTAGAAATTAAACGGAACAACACTCCGAATTTCTCTCTGCAATTCGCTGGGAAACCTACAGAAACTTCAACAACCCTTCTATTCCAACCCTCAACGACCTCTTGATCCGCTACATCTCCACTTGAAAGATCTCACACGACACCTTCGCAATCAAGCTCTCAATTTATGTAGCGAAATAGGTACAATTAAGCCGTAAGGGTTGCCCGAATGCCTCCAAGAATGTATTCGAAGATTTTATCTCGGTCGCCATCTAGGAAATATATTTCAGATGTGGCCGCAGCATTCAGACGTCATTAGCAGCTGTGCCACCTGGGTTCCCAGAATTTGCCGGAACTACGGACCTCAAACTGATAACGCTGGCCGAACTAACCCCCTGCGACCAACAAATACTCCAATTTATTGCTGAGGGTGTGCCATAAATTGGGTTAAAACTCGGACACCAGAAAATATTTCGTTTTGGTTGAGCAGCTACGTCGTTTTCCCTGTTGAGGAAAGGCAAAAATTTTAATGAATTGGTTGAGGGTGCGATTTGAAGCAGTCCTTGAGTTGCTTGAATACTTGGGAATGTTAGAATTGAAAGTCAAGGAAGCTTGAAATCAAACCATAATTCTGCTCTCATCACCCTCTCACCTTACTTCATATAATGTTTGGTTGACTTGGAAATTCTTATAGCACTGCTGTTTTATTCGGGGTTTGATTGATCATGATGCAACAACAACTGAAATAAAGTGCGAAAAAACAGAAAAAAAGCCAGAGATCTCTATGAAAAGCTTCGCAAACTTCAACAGTTCAATTCGTCAACCTCCCAATGTCCCAATGAAATTATGCAGTAACTTCCTTGAATGCTGAAAGCTCACTGAGTATTTCAAGTGCCTTGACAAATATAAAATACAAAAATATAAAAGCCGCGGACCAGAGATAATAGAGTTAGAAAGATAGGAAACGACCTTGTATCTGTAGTACTTAAATCCGACTACGATTTTTGGATACTTTCTGACACCCAGAGGGAGCTGAAATCATTATTCAGTACGGAAACTATTATAATGGGCGCGAAATTCGAATTTAACTTCTCATAAGTTTCCATTCAATTGAGTATACTTTATCAATCTTTGAAAAAACATCCTTATCGGCAAAACAAAAGCAGGGCTCCGCTTTTCGATCAGGATGATTATTTTCATCTTCACATTGTTCTGAATTAAATGAAATACGCTTCTTGGTTTTTTCAATACTTTTTAAATGATTGTATAAAATCAACTACAATACAGTAATTATGATATTAGGAGCATTTCTAAAATTGGTTCACATATTAGGGAATTATTATAACAATTTCAAGAGCTCATCCATATATTGATTGCAGAATGTTTCAACAGCAATAAAAGTAAAATGTCAGAGGTTGACAAGACCTGTATGCCAGCCCAGCACGAGTTCTTTATGCATTTTCCAGAGCAATATCTTTTCGTCCCGAAAAGCAATGATTAACATAAATGAGTTTCAAAATTTACATTTTTTTGTTGTTAATGAAAAGAATGCACATTCCATTTCTGCAATTAATCACCATGTATTTTAAATATCAGCAAGTTTTTAACAAAAATATATACCACAAAAACACACAAGTACACAACACGAAAACACAATTAAACTTAAGCTTCAACTTACGAAACTGAGATGTGAGCGTGAAATCTTTGATAATTTTTTCAAAAGTTGCTACATGGACCCTTATTATATATAATTTCATATATTATGTTATTTTTCGTCTAAGTAGCATCCATATATAACTAAAAATTCATAATGGAACTGATAATAAAGAACAATGGGACAAAACAGCATCCGCATAAATATCAACACAAAAAAAAAGACAAGAAAATACTGTAAACCGAATCGATCATGTTGAAATGTGACCAAACCGGACATTGGCATAATGCGTGTTGTCAGATTGTCAGATTCTTCTCAATATTTAAGGATATCTATGAACTGGAATTGGATATGTAATGAAATAAGGTCATCCAAATAGGTGTGTTTAGAATTCTGAACCCTATAAATGCGTTTCTCACTGGGTTGTATTGTAAAAAGTGAGTTGCTCGACAAAATACTATTGCAACTGTCCGGGAATTTACATATTTTTCTACAGTTTTTCTTTTTGTTGAATTATTTTCTTTACAATCAATTTTTCAGAAGCATTGTCAGAGGCCTCCAACGAAAGAGTTCGGAACTAAGGGGTTTTTCTGGGAAGAGTGCATAGAGCGCCACCCCTCTGTTGGAATTAGAACACTCCCCAAATGAAGGAACCTGCCCCGGCTTGAATTTTACCGCCACCTACCGTTTACTTTATCAATGACGGTTCTCTACATTCGCAAATGTCCATTCAAGCTATAGATGGCGACGGCATGATCAACATTCAACTTGTCGAATACGGAAATATAATGGTTGGTTTTTGTACTGAGTTTCAAATTCATGTATTTGTATTGATATAAGGCGATCATTTCGAAGAGGATAAATTTTATCGAATTAAAGGTTTCTATGAGGAAACTTCTGGAACATATTCGAGTCTTTAATTTAATCACTGAAGTTTCTCTAAAGATTATTCCTGATAAAAAAGTCAGATGAAGCATACGTTATCAAATTTTTGTGATCTGGCAGGAGTTTCATTCTGATTGTGGCTCCAGAATCTGTAACATCGATTCAAAATATGTTTTTTATTTCAACTCAAGGAAGCAGTATAACATGTTATTTGCAATTCTCGAATTGCGATATTGACCATTCTCCAATATGGAGGCCTGCAATTAGAGAATCATGATTCCATTCAGCCGAAGATAGCTGAATGGGTATATCCATCCTGTTGGACCCAACCGGAGAATTTCTTCAATTCAAAAAATAATAATGTCGATAGGAGAAAATCCTATATCTATCAGGATCTCACACATAGTAAAACGTTCAAACACTTGAAAATGGTTGAATGGGCCAAATTCTAACAGTTCATCTTGTTCTAAGGATGATATAATTGTCACTGAGTATGAGATTCTGTCCGAATTATTTAAATTCCGAATTTCCGAGTCCGGTCCTGCATAGCGGTGGCGATATTCGTAACCAGGCTGCGTTTGAATTCGTGTATTTTTTATTTCTTTCGCTCGTACTGTCTAATGGAATTTTTCTACTCGGATGGAGTTAGTTATTCACTTTCCGTGCAAAAGTTGATAACGAATTTTTTAATGGAATTGCGTATTTGTGTACTTCCAACCAGCTGAAAGGTATGGCCCAAAATATAATCTGGCCCTGGGCGAGGTTCCTTGTTTAGAGTTATCGTCACTTTTTTTTCCAGGCAGATGAAGTCGAAAGAATTGAAAGACTCCATTTTGTCATGGAGACGGCATCAATGAGGTGGAATTTGATCACATCTACCCAAACCACGCAATAGAAAGTAGATCGCAAAGCGGGCACAAAACATCTCTGAGGTATTAGAAGTAAGATATTTCGAGACATTGGAACTCCACTGCGATGTTCTGTCAACACATGAATAGAACTTTTATATAAGATCAAATGTCCGCCGCAGGCGGCTAGGATCAGGATGTACCTGGGATGTCCCCAAAAAAAAACTTTTTCGGATAACAAAAAAATAACTCCCCTAGAATGTCAGAAAAAGAACTTCCCTGGGATGTCACGAAAAAGAACTTCTTCGAAGTTTTTTTGATATCGTTTTCATGCACACAATAGATATTTCACAAGGAATTTGCTCACATCAAATCTCGGTTAATTAATATTTTATGAAATTATTTTCTGATTTCATAGATGAAGAAAAAATCTGAAACAGAAAATTCCTTGCCTTCACACGGAATTTGTGAGGCGAAAACATATAGAATACTAACCGTCGAAATAAAATAATTATAATAATGAAATCAATATCACTAACATCATCAAATTTACGGTAGGCAAAACCTTCAACAGAAAAGACCGGGACGATAATTCATATGATAGCATTAAGGTGGCTGATTTCGGCCTTATAATTTTTCATGAATCCCGGAGTGCATATCTCAAAAAAAAACTGCTACCCTTTAACGAAATATAGTTAGTTTTATAGTTTTATATTCACAGCCCGAATAAACTTCGTATTGTAAATTATGTGATGTCTAACAAAGATATCCACGCGTTACCATTATTTCAACCTCGCCGATACCTCTCAGTAGGCAAACAAAGAATTGCCACAGATGGCAAAGTTCAGAATAACAGCTCTCAATTCCGTGAAAACCTTAGAAAAAAAAATTCACAGGTGAGGTTGATGGGAACTTCAAAGATTAAACTCTCCCTGGAGCAATAATATCAGATATGTGGGACCATTTATTTTAATAGTTTATTTTCTAGAAATTTTTTTCATCAAGTTGTCAACTTTTTCTCCACATATAAAAAACACTACTCTGTGAAAAATTTTACTTTTTTCATCAATTTCCCAAAAGCTGAGCCTCAACTCTTATCTCAGTGAAGAGTTTAGAAGTGACAATAATATTGTGCAAAAATTTTGACCATTTTTATAATCTACTGTCGAAATTTATGAGCTTTGCAAAGACAGATCTTCACAAATTTCTGAAGCAGGTTGAATGAACTCACCAGATTTTTGCAACTGCGCACTAACAACACACACAAACGTGAGATGTTCATCACTCGACTGAATATCAAATCTAGATCCTAGGTTTCAAGGCATCGGCCTCGACCGCATATATTCGTGTTACGACAAGAAAAGACAAAGGCTTAGTGCTTAGTAGTCCGCAAAAGTGCTCGGGAGCACTTTGACGATCACCAAGCACTAATCCTTTTGATGGAGTGCTTCAATAACTAAGCACTAAGCAATGCATTCAGAAAGGGCGTGAGAGCACAGTGCTTGTGAGCACAAAAAGGCTTCGGATGCTTCCACGAGCACAAAGCACAGTGCTCAGGCACATTTCTAAGTGATGCACATGATTTAACAGTCAACATGTTAAGATTTGATAGGAAGAGGCAACACTCTTGGTTATGTGTGCATATTACTTAATTTTCCGCCTCTTTGTTCTTGAAATTGAGTATAGGTTGCCCATTATTATTTCTAATTTCTGAGAAACGTCTTCAATGTTTCCAATCTCATGGAAAATTGACGGTCATTCTAGCAATTTGTATCCGACTGAAAGTGCCATGCAAATTTTAACGAGCTCATTTCATCTACTCTGTACGGCTCCTGCGAAAAACCGTCATATTTCAAAGAAACTGATAAATTAAAGCCCGAACTTCCGAGCGATACACGGCCAACAATTACGCCACGTCGAGGGCGTAAACAAAGAAAAAACCCTTTCAACGAAACATCCCCCTTGAAAATTCGATGTAGAGAACCAATTTAACTGCGAGAACGTCTTCAAAAGACACTCGGCCACGTCAGGCGGAAAAGCAATTGATTTCGACGTAGACTAGCAGTTCAAACGGCGTGAAGTTGAGGTCCTTTCTTTGTGAAAGACAGGCCGAAGAAGAAACCCAACTAATTACCAACTTCCAAACGTATCGGAATGAAATGAAGTCGTCTGCGGGGATCTTGACAATGAAGAGGAACGTTGAGTTATTGTTAAATTACGTTGCCAATCTTGCTTCTGATGAGTGCGTCGGGAGGAGTACCTTGATATGCTTGTTGCTCTCCAGAGCGCTGAGCAGTCTGAAAGGCAGGATGAACAGTATTTCAGTTCGATTTCTCGGTTGTCGAAACTCCAAAAATCAAGACAAATAGTCTTAAGGACCACTTAACAGATTCCGAGACCTATAAGACCACGCTGAGTAATGACTTCTGTAAAATGAAGTTTGAGTGGGCTTCACATCGTCAGTAATAAGACATTCCGAGCGATGACAATACCTTTACTATTCACTGTCATTTTCAGCGAAGAATGAAGAGGAGATAGATTATAAACAGTTGAGCGCCGCCTGGTCTCTCCAATGACAACTAGAATTTAGATATATTGTTGATCAGCGTGTACGAGATAACCATGACGAGACATTTTATGTCGGTTTGGTTTTGAAACAGTCTAGAATAACTCATAAACCATTGTTTGATCCATTCGGTGGCATTTGTTAGAAATATTTGCAATAAAGATGTTTCCTGGCACGTGTTTCATGGTAGAGAACTGTGACAATTAAAGAAGGATTCATTCTGGATTAGTGTTCAAAAATGAAGGACCTCGCCTCCATCTATTCTCATGGTTGTTTCATCGCCAAGTCCACTCCACTACAACGTCTTCTCTATAGTCAGCTGACTAACTGCTCGCGTAAAATTAACTCACCTCTATGAATCAACTGAAGAATAAGCTCACGTTCATCGATTGCATTAATTATTCGTACTCTTTTTTCTCCAGCATCTCTTGTGAATAGACCTTCTCTTGTATCAGCACAAGAAGAATTAGAATGTCAACTAGTCACCCCGCCTAATAATTGTTCAACTCGTTCATTTCTTGGAGTAAGTACTTCTCAAAAAAGGTATGTAGGTTCTCACAATTATTAATTGTTGCATTTCCATGTTATTTTAATTCTTTTCATAAGGTATGAAAATGTGTCCACGTTCTAGATCATGAAAATCCATCCAAATTATTTTATTTGAATCCTCTTAGATAAATATTTTGTTATATTTTTGCAGTTCTCATAGATTTTTCAGATATCTCTAGAATGGGAATGATGACTTGCTCCAAGAATGAACATTCTCATGTCTTTCTCTCTGGTAATGAATACTGATTTATTATATTATCATGCTCATCTCATTCTTTTAATCTGTTCATTTCAATTCTCAAATGTATACCTATTATAGCTCTTGCTGATTCCTCTTCTTGAGTTTCAGATGAATGAAAAATTCTCCATCGCAAAGGTGAACCATGGAAATCAGTCTGTTCTCTCCATAAAACAAAGTGAACTTCTGTGAAATAGTATTATAGACATTTAATTTGGTTTACAGCCTCAGTCCGTCTTTCAGCTTAAGCGATCTCCTATAATATTGATGAAACCAATCAATTTGTATGATCTCCTCATTATAAACATAAAATTTCCCAGTTCATTAATCTGATTCACCTAGCAAGTAAGTTCTCGAGCCTACTGCTTTCTCAAAATCAAAGGATCAGTGGTTTTATTCATACATAGTACCGTCATGTTATAATTCTCATAATTTTTCAATTGTATCCTCCATTTTCCAGATGAACACAATTCTCAAAGCAGTTTGTCATTGTAAATGAAGTATCAATTGATTAATTTGTCATTCTCTTATAAGTAAACGTTATACATATATTAATTGTTATATCATTATTTCCTCATATTGTATTAATCTCAATGATGAACAGACTTGGACCATTCAGCTTTTAACGCATGTATTTTCTCTGAGGCGTAATTTCAGTTTTATTGCAACTCGGTCTTCTCTGATGATTCATTCTTCAACCTTCGGCTTTTCTGATCGACAGAAAGGCTCTCGAATCATCTTTTTTCTCAATGCTCGGTCACTGTAGATGTTGTGTTTAATTTTGAAATAGTTCAACTGTCTTAAAGTCTAAGTGTGACTTGATTTGACCTCTTCTTTTAACTATTCTAGATTACCGCTGTTTTAAAATGGATAATATCACTCTGAGTTTATAGATGATTTTAATATTTGTATTTTTACTGTATTAGCTTCATGGCGGGAGACTTACTCATTTTATGATTTATTTCTTCTATTCACTTCCCTAGTACCTAATCAATGAATTCATAAGTTGAAGAATACAATCAACTCCTTGCCCTGCAAAGTATAAAAAAAATAGATGACCCATTACTTTTTTGAATATGAGCGTTCGATATATAGCAATACAGATATTAATTGAAGAATTAAAAGGTCACCTGGGAGGCATGAGTCAAATGTTCTCTTCTCTCATGAATTGAGAAGCCAGCTTTGTCAGAAAGCATAATCGACTCTTTTTATATTCACAACGTTTCAACATTGAAGAGTTTTCTGGACGAGATATAGTGGGAAAACAATGTTTCTGTGCGATTGATCATTTTTAATTACCACAGTGATAGTGGTATTCATTTTGAAAAAAATTTTTTTTTCATTATTCAGAATGTGTTCAAGTTATTTTGTCAGTTTCATATTAATATCATTTTGTCGAATCTCTTTGGTGCAGGTGGTATTTTTTCGTTGGGTATCTAAACGTAGTATATTTCTGAGTTAGCAGACTTCAACTTTACGGATTTTATAGAAATGTAATTTCTACTTGATGCTAAGTGTCGATAGTTTATAATACTGTTTATCTAAATTTTCCCACATCATCGTCTTTCGTTGAATACCTGTTGTGCATCTCCTTTCTTATTTAATAATTGTTTGATTATATATTTCAATGAAAATAATTATTCAAATTATATCACCAGTTTTTTCAATCAAGTTCTTAGTGATAGTTCCTGGTATATAGTCTTCATTGACAAAAATGATAACGGTTATAACGATTCATTCACAAATCTTAAGAAAACCCTGATTTTTTTCAGGGGAGAGATTCAACATTCAAAAAACCTGCCAAATATAACGGGCATCATGTTACCTCAGATCAGATATTCTTACTTCTCCCAGCAAAGATAAATACGAATATCATTTTTATCAATATTTTCCTCTGGATACCATTCATATCTCTCCTCTCACTCGAACCAACATGATACCAACTCCAGTTTACCAAGTTCCACAACGTTCGTACGACAAGTTTGTCGAGTCGTATACAATATTTGTCATCATTCCCAACTTTGCTCATCAACTTAATTACACCTAAACTTGTTCGGTACAACAGCATGTGAAGACTGCTAGCTCCGCAATTTCCACGCTAATACAAGTTTGGAATTGATGTATAATTCCCGCGAAATGACGAATTTATTGAATTGAATTTCAGGAAATAAGTCGCAGTTCCGTCGAGTTGCAGTGGGAGTCAATTAGCGCAAGATGAAATGGTAGCCGTTTTCGCTTTGGGTTTTACTTTTTGTCAGGAAGATTCTGATGTAGGTTTTCTACCTTTATTCGCAAGCGAACAGCAAAGCAGTAAAATGGGGAAAGATCTAGAAAATAAAAATTGGAAACGTAGAAAATAAACACCCACATGGGTAGAGCCAAAAAAATTGAATTTGTCAGATCTTAAACGTTAACTCTGGATTTGAACTGAAATTTTCCTACAGTACGATTCGGGATTCACAGAATAAAAACTTTTTTGCACGATAGAACGAATTTTGTTAATTACCGCGTTTGTTGCTAGATCTGTAGATCATTTCTACTGGTTGCTAAGGTAAACAGAACGGTAAGTGAAAATGACTGAATATTCTCTGAAATAATGAAATAACACGAACAATTTGAATTCAGTTCATTTAATATTGAAAGTGAAAGTAGAATTTTTACAATTGCTGATGGAAATACCACTGGATTGAGTAGTAGCCGACTTCACAGAAACCTCTGCTGAATTCAACATTTCAAGTTGCAACTCGCTACGTTCCGTAGTATGCAAAATGTTTTCAGCAAAGTCTAGTTCATTTTCCAGGGAATCTTTAACGTAACTTTCAGCCGCAGTCGAAGATCGCCATCATTTTAGTTCTAATACATCTACTCCCTTATAAGCTAAAAATGTGGCCGAAGTTCGTCTGAAGGAGTGGCCAGCATTTGGATTTTCTAAATTCAAAAAGGGTTGCAATTTTTGACGGCCAACTTCCAATTGTCCCTTTACTTGATAACTGCATTCTCCGTTTTGATATCTCAAAAATAAATGCGCGCTCTTCGCATTTTGTGGACGCAGACGGTTATATTTTCCACGTATTTCCCGGTAATTGATATTATTATTTGATTGATATATTATTCTCGATCTTCTATGTCCCTGACGCTCATGTTGTACAACTCTTCTCTTCTACACGCCCCTGATATACCTAATATCATTCCTACCTAAAAGGACATAATTAGTTTATATAGCACTATAACAACAATGAAAGCACACCTTAATAATAAAAACCATATCATCTGGTGCTTCTTTTAAAAATTTTTTCACTTCTTCTCTGGTGAAAACAGCAGATTTTTTGGGTTTGTAAAAAATAGATTTTCTTTTGAGGAATGCTATAAGCATTGCAAACTTGGATATGTCAATACCAATTCCTTTC
Organism: Hippodamia convergens; assembly: GCA_038502775.1. Taxonomy (NCBI): domain Eukaryota; kingdom Metazoa; phylum Arthropoda; class Insecta; order Coleoptera; family Coccinellidae; genus Hippodamia; species Hippodamia convergens. The sequence goes on along the minus strand of CM076607.1, from coordinate 15,434,779 downwards.
AAAAACTTCCAGGCGATCAGCTCTTCTATTATTCGAACAAAATAGGCCAGTAACTTTTTTTCATTGATTTGGCTGCCTTTAGTCTGAATCCATTCCTTGAAAGTATTGTATGTACTCTCGTAGCGGATTTTAGATTTCTCAGGAATAATCGAAGAGCTGCCGATTTCCCAGGCTGTTTGAATTTCATTATTTCCCGAAGATTCTGTATCGCTCATTTTTCAACGCTTATTGTCACTTTGACAATCTACTAAGTTTTCATCACCAAGACAACGCCTTATATTATATTCCTACACAGCATTGATAAAGCCATAAATAAATGAATTTGTCAGATAATTATTTTGTACATTCAGTAGAAATTGTGTCTATCTTCCAAAAAACGCTATAAGTATCTCGAACGTTAGAGACTACCTATCTCAGACAATAATTGGGGTCGTCTCTGTGCTCCTCCTCCAAACTTTTGTCTTCGATCGGTAAAATGCCCTTACCGTTCTCTATTCTTAATATATTATAAATACGAATTTATTCGGACACAATACCTAGAAGGCTAGAGTCTTCTTGACCTAATCTTTGCTCAACAGTAGAGTTATTCAAGTTGCCATTCAAAAACTCTGCTCGTATAATTTTTGTCGTATGTAATTGCCTACAAATTCCACCCTCGCGACAGAAAAATTTCTGTGGATCTTGCTGGGAGCGCTTCCTTCCACTTCAATTCCCCCACTTTGTTCTTCATTCACTCCACGGCTGCAGACTTAACTGGCGTCCCATACCTCTTAAACCTACTTCCGCCGGGCGTTTGTTTTGTTATGTATAAACTTCGGCAGAATGTTTCTTCTGTAAATGATTCCAATTCCCTCCTCATCTCGACCGATGTTTCTCGTATATCGTTTCCTGTGATACGGGGGAGTTATACAGTAGACTTCCTGAAAGAGCCTCCGAGTATGACGATTTCCTGGGGAAAAGTTATTCTTTCTGCATGAATCACTTTCGTCTTCGATGGAGTTGTGGAATAATGAATAATAATTGCGTGTTTTTCTCGGCATATCGTCACTCGGGAATGTCATAAATCTTGCAACATAACCCATAGTTAAAGACCCTACTGAGGTTCTCTAGTAGGAACTGATCTAAAAAACTGAGATCAGGTATATTGTTTGATCGATTTTCGGATTTTAATCAGTTCAAGTCAACCTTTTCTCTACGCTCCTGTCTAGTTCAAGCGCCAACTCCAGGTTGAATCTTGGATTTATTTGATTTCCTGCAAAACACGATGTGAACTTTCCTATCTCTGGTTTACCGGTCAATTGTAATACACATGAAACTGGTTGACAGTCTCTCGTCCTGGGTTCACTTTGTTCCAAATGGTGAATTCGATCATTCTGTATGATCTAATGCTTCTTTTCAAAAACAAATATAAGTCTGACTTACGTCCAACTCAGATTCGAAGTTAGGTTTGAGACGTCGTTCCTCTTTCACCGCAGTTTAGGTGCCTCATAAGTTATGAATATTTTAAGCCGCGAATATTCATGGCTTAAGTAAGACTTTAGCCCGTCTCAAATATTCATAACGCCAAAAACGAACTTCGACGTGTTGTTTTTGATTGCGTGAATTTAATAATTATTATGGATAGAACTTTATTGGAAGAAATCGATTATCTATATGAGGATGATTTCGACATATTAGATATCATTGATTATGGTTTTCCTAGAAGTCTAGAATTTAATAGGTCCTATCACTACCGTGATATAGACGAATTCGCATTTTTTCGGCGAGTTCGGTTGACGAAAATAACTACTCTGCAACTTCTGAGATTAATTGAGAATGATTCAAAATTGCCAAGTGATGTGTAAGTACATATCTTATTACATCTTATGTATGATGATGAAAAACGTCAAAGAAGGGAGTTTAAGTCTTTATGATTGTAGGAATCAGAGTGTATCACCGATGAGTCAACTCCTTACGGGCCTGCGATTCTTAGCATCAGCAGGACATTTATTGGCTGTAGCCAATTTGATGAAAATCCATGAATCTACAGTATCAAGAATAGTTGTTCGAGTTTCTGTATTCATAAAAATGCCTCAGACAGAAGCAGAATTACGTTCCACCCAAACCCAATTTTACCAAGTTGCTGGATTTCCTCGTGTTATTGGAGCAATTGATTGTACCCATCTAATTATTAATTATGCAGGTACTTTTTACTCCTGTAAATGTGAAAAATACTACTTCGATGATATTCTACAGGTGGAGAATTATGACAATCAAGTAAAAAATAAAGAATTGCATGCAATCAATTTGTTTGATTGCTCTGTCATCGAAAACGTTGTTTTTAATGGTGATTTACTTGGACAGTCTCGACGTCTATGTATATGTGACTTTATATGACCTCCCATTCGATCTGAGCTAGATTACCTCTACTTTCGAGTTGTATAAGTTAACTCTGAGTCTACAGATTTTGTTAATATTCGTATTTGTTTCATGCGGGGACTTTTTCATTTCATGATTCTGAACGATGTACAATAAATGTTTTCACTCATCTCCAACTCAATTATGTGGTGTCAGTCCAAAACAATGAATTGTAAAAATCTGAACATCCCTGATTTTGGAAAATCCATAACAACAATAGGAGTCGTCCAATCTTGGGCTGCGCCACTGGTCTGGCCAATATTTCAGTAGGGGTAGATCGTATTTCATACAGATGGAAGTGTCGAAAGACGTTCACATAAAGAATATGCATTGCTGTAGTTCTTCGGCCAGAACTAACTTGCTGGATCCAATCTGCCCAATACATCTGTCCCATACAACTTCGGCAAGTTGGTCGCAACCAGTATGGGAACATTAAGCGGAAATGTGTGTTGTTTCTTCGGAATCGCAGAATCGAACCTCTCAGGCCCCTGTCCGGAAAATCCGAATCAACTCGGCTTTTCAATAACGAAATATTCCCGGGGTTCAATAAAAACTTGGATCACAATAAAAAAACGTTTTCTCCCGATGCGAGGTAACAGCTGCACCCTTAAACCAAACTCTGAGCCGCCTCGATATTTGAAATATTACTTCGACTGTCGCTTTCAAGAACTTGAACACTCTTCATAACTCCATAATGTTCCGTGGGCTGAGAACTTCAGAAAGAATCTGGTCGGCGTCGTTTTATATTATAACCGAGAAATAGTTGAAATTACATTTTGACACTTCTCGACCCAGCCTCTTTGATGGGGAGGATGGCATACAATCGATCGAATATTTTCCTGGAAAAAACTTTTTCCAGCTTTTTTCTCCACTACAAAGGTGGGTAGCCTTTATATCTCAGACAACTGTTGGAAACAATATTTGCAGCTTTATGCTCCTTCCACAACACTAGTTCTTTGCGATAATTACAGCTTCTGATTTTTCATAGCTCATAATCAGATTAAGTTACATACTCTTCATCTTCTGAAGTCAGGACTACGTCATCTGCATTCTACAGCCAGCCCAGATCTTAATGACCATCTCGGTGATCCGGTCCATAATCAGATTGAAGAGCAGTGGGCTAAAGCTGTACCCTTGTCTTATACCACTTGATATTTGAATCTCCTCATATAGTTCACTGTTGGTTTTTATACTTTTAATATTATCGTTATTGGAATGTTAGAATAAACTGCTCCACATGAGTTAGGGCACTTAAATTGCAAAAAATATATATATTGAATGGGATTTTGTGATGAAAATTCATATTGTATGTATGTATGACCTCCACGGGCATCAATAAAAGCTTGACATATTCTACACACGAGGTTGTTGAACATTTCTTGAGTAATTTGGTTCTATTAACGGGGCAGAAGCTCTTTCAGATCATTTGAGGATTCTGAGGTGAGTTGATGATTATCTAATCTTTTTTGGAACATACCTATCCCATGCATGTTCTATGCAATTCAAATCTGGCTATGGCTGCACGGGTACGGTCTAGCGTTATCGTCTAGAAATTGAAAAGTTTCACCAATAGCAGCAGGAAAATTTGACAAAACATTGTCAATGACATATGCTCCCTATAGTGTAAGGCGGTCATGTTCCGAGGACAAATGTGTATCAGTGCACCCGTTGAAACATATCCCAGCCCATACCATAACACTATCCACTCGGAATGGATGGACTTCTTGGACATAGCGACGATTACGGGGTATGCGTGGGATTTTCCATACCTTTTTTCTTCGAGAATCTGAAAATCGTCTATATCTGTATTCATCAGTAGAAAGGACACTACGCCATTGATCGTTCCAATTGATATGTTGCCTTGTCCATTCCAGTCTTTGACGCTTATGGTCACGTTTTAATGAAAATCCTCTCAATGGACGTCTAGAACCTAGATTCACCTCTCTCAAACGTCGTCTATGGTTTCGATGGAAACTTGGACCCTATCTGCATTTTGAAGAGTTCTTCGTAGCATTCTACAGGTAGATGTAGGCTTTCTTCTTGCCGAAGCAGTGATGAAACGATCCTGAGCAGGTGTTGTTTATCGTCGCTCACCAAACCTTGGTTTTTTCAACGCAGAACTTGTCTCCCTGAACCAATTTCGAAGTCGAGATATCACTTGGATCTTTTCCTCTGGAACAACCTAAGTAAGGCCACAAGTAGCATTCCGATAGTCCTATTAGTTTCAGCGCTTGTTAATTTACGTTTTGGCATTTTCAGAAAACTCGTTTCAAATCGAAACATATGCAAAGAACCAAACTTCAGAAAAAAAGGAACCATATTGACGAAATGTCTCATGCTGATTCTTATTGGATCGATTCAAGTTGTCATTTAGTTTTAAATGATTTTACAGCGATTTTCTCGAAGACTACATACGTTTAAATACGATTGAATACGATATGCCTAACTCTTGTAGTGCAGTATATTTTTATATACTTTAACAGATGTTCCTTGTCTTTAGAAATACGAGCCTCACTCTGTCGAAGATCTTCATTGTGAAACGGAATGAAGGCAGCAGAAGCAAGCAAGCTGTCAAAAACAACCACGTGCCGAAGACTCTGGAAAAAAAATTACCACGAGTGAACAGAAAAATTTGGTGATCCCCTTGGAAGAAACAACTGGCAAAAACCTCGAGCTTCGTGTCATCAAAACAGAGAGCTTCATCTTTCCCTACACAATCAATCAATATAACACCAATATTTTTTTTTCAATTCAGACAAAGCCAACTCGAAAAAGTCCCTCTCACACGTTAACCGATCCAGATTGCTGTTCGTTCACGGGTTCCCTCGCAGCCCCGAATCCAGGAACACGAACGGAAAATTATGGAAATCCAATACTGGGGATGGCGGTTATTGTTTTACGAAGGATTATTTATGGGACTTGAGAGGTTGTCGAGGCAATATGAAACCGCCAGCACGACACTTGAGAAATATCTCGAGCCCGTTCCATGGCCTGTTTCGTCCTGGCTCTCGTCGCATCAGGAATGATTAGTTAAGGTTCTTTCACTCCACTGTTTAATAAAGATGAGGGAAATATAGACGGTGCACTCCATTATGATAAAAAGTCGACCGGTTATGACAAGGGCGCCGTTATCAACGAAGATGTTCGAAATGGAGAACGTAGACGGCGTTACCAGGTCATGTGTTACCCCACAATAAACAGATTTCATAAGAATTCATATCTCACAACGATTCATCATGATAGATATACAATAATTGCGACGAATGTCTAGTCATATGTCTAGTATACTAGACACTTTGAAAACTCGGTCGAGATCTTATCTCAATTCGGACTCAGTAACCAAGAATATATGAGAGTCGTTTCCGAAAACGTACTTCAATCTTAAGAATGTTCGTTATGGTCAGAGCTGAGCCCGAGCACTGTGCTTTGTGCTCGTGAGAGCGCTTGAAGCCCTTTCGTGCTCCCGAGCACTGAGCTCCCAAGGTCCTCTTGAAAGCAGTGCTTGGTGCTTACTAATTAAAGCAATTCATCAAAAGGCTTAGTGCTTAGTAAGTGCTCCCGAGCACTTCTGCGGATTACTAGGCACTAAGCCCTTGTCTTTTCCCATCGTAACACGAATATATGAGATCGAGGCCGACAACTTAAAACCCAGGATCTTGTTTTGATTATCAGTCGAGTGATGAACATCTCACGTTTGTGTGTGACGTTAGTGCGCAGTTGCAAAGATCTAGTGAGTTTATTGAAGGTGCTTCCGAATTTTGTGAAGATCTGTCTTCAAATATCAGTACAGGTTGGATCACTATGAAGTCCCGTAAATTCAAACCTCATAACTATTGACATGAGAGTAAAAGCATTTTCTAACCTGTTGCATGATATTTCTTTCATTCTCGAATTTCTACTGAGATGAGAGTTGAGGCCTAGCTTTTGAGAAAGTGATAAGAAAAGTAAAATTTTTTCTATGTGGAAGAAGAGTTAGCAACTTGATAACAATTTTTTCTAGAGAATGAACCATTAAAATAAATGGTCCCAGATATTTTGATTGATATGATTTCCTGTGAGAGAAGATCATCGACTCTGAAGTTCCCATTAACCTAATATAAATTTTTTTTTTATGAGGTTTTGACGTAATTGGGAGATGTTGTTTCAGAATCCATGCATTCACCTGCAAGCTCAACTTTTTATATTTATTTTATAATCATTTTTCCTAATTTACATGTCATCCAATTGTCGAGTTGAAGTCATCACCATCACCAAAGATGTCCAACCGATATCAATCGTACTCTCGTCACTGCAAATAATATTGAGATTATTTGTTTATGAGAATTTTCCCACAAAAAATCCCGACAGAATCTACACTCATCTGTGTCTGCTTTGCATCAATGACATAGAAGCTCGGTGCTTTGATAGCAGCTCAACTATCTAAGTGAATACTGGCAGAATCTCCCAAGGTTGGGTCACTCCAAACAGTTCCTTCAAAATTTTGAAACTGCAAGATCCAAAAAATATTTGGATCTCAGTGAGAACCAACTACACCTCCTCAATGGCTTTTTCACAGGGCATTGTAGCCTCAGAAAGTACTTGCTGAGAATGGGCGTATCGAACACTGACGAGTGTAGATTCTGTGGGTAGGAGGAAGAAACTTCCATTCACCTAGTCACAGAATGCTTTGTCATTGTAAGCCAAAGGAAACAATTCTTGGGTCAAGAGACCTGTGGGAGTGAGGAATCAGCCTCACTGAAGCCTTCCGAGATATTGGATTTCATAAGATCTCTGGGACTGGAAGGCGAGCTGTAAAGCTTTGTCAGGGAGTACAATAAACCATCAAGTCGCAGTGGACTGTAACCTCTTTGAAACTATTAACTATTATCTAATGAATATCTATATAGCACTTCTGATAGTTTCTCTGTAGGTTGATATTTATACATCATTCGATTGCTAATATTTCTGCTCGGAGACTCATACGATAGTGCACACTTTTCTTCAACCCTGTGAATCCAATGTCAGCTCCTGCATTGGTTTTAGAATCATCTATACCATTTTACGGTATTTTCTTCAAGATTGTGGTCGGTCTATTCCTGCTCCCATTATTCTCTTTTGCAAACCAGTGTACTGAAGTTCTTCTCAGAAAGTGTGTGGCTTCGTAATGTTTTCATTGTAAATTAAAAGAAAAGACTTTGCTCAAATTAGAAAGCCAACGGATCTTTATTACAAATGGTATAAAGCAAAATGGTGCTTCATATATGTTTCTCCTAGACTCAAACTATCCTCTCCAAATGATGCTTTATTAAAGTTTAGCGAAAACATATGGAAAAAAATAACACATACAACGAATTCAAAGAGCAGTTTCTGAGGTACCTCCTCAGTTCAGTTTAAAGGTGGCGTGGCAACATAATACCATAAAATGGCTATTTTCAACTCCAACGATCTGCAATGAACCCAACGACTCCAGTCAGCCCATTAGAAGTAGCACAATATGTGCTGCATGACTGGTTGACTGTATCTGAAGTTCTTCCTCACAATTTTAAATCCGTGACACTATTGTAATGAAATCTCGGACTGGGAACATTGATGAAAGATAGTAATTGATGTGCATACTTGCTTAACCGAATTGCATTCTTGTATCTCTTGAAGTTTAACAGAAAAGCTTTCGGATTCCATGAAACTTCCTCCCTGGGGAAACTACTCATAATGAGTCTTTATATTCCATCCGACCGATTTTGGCTCTGATATTCCCTGTGTTTGTTACTGAAACATTACCGAATCGTCCATTAACCTAACCTAACAGAAAAGCAGGGCAAAAACTCTGGCCTCTCAATTTCACGAGTGGGCCATCTTGGAGCTCATAAAATTGCAATTACCACGTTTTCCATATGTGCCTCGGAGTTAAATGGGACCTGCGGGCATTCATTGATCTCGAGCATTGCAAAGACTAGCCAATCGCTTTAGAATAACTTGCAGCGGGAGTTCCCCAGTGGTTTCGTAAACTAATGAAATAACAATTGCGGAAATTATTCCAGAATATGTGAAACATTATTGATCCAGCTTTTAACAAGACCAAAACCATCAGGGACTATGCTATATTGGGATATCTGGTTTCCTTCTATTTATAGTTCAGCTCACCATCCACTGATCAATTATTCTCATGATTTGAAGTTGAGCTTGCTGGGATAATATGTTGTGAAACAATGATTCTCAATCAAAGCAGCTACTTTCATCAAATGGATCGGCAGTATCTAGGTAACAATCAAAATTTTTTGTCTATATAGTATATAACATTTTTAGCAAGGTAAGAGGGTTTTTACTGGCGAATGGAGGATATAACTGACAAGCCGCAGGCAAGTCAGTTACCTCCTTGAGCCAGTTAATTCCTTTACCTTGTGTGGATTGTTTTATATTTTATTTGTTTCTCATTTCTTGAAAGGTTAGATAAATTCCAAAAAAATCTCAATGATTTGTCGCAAATGTCTGTTTATTTTTCTTTACATTTGTTTTGGCGAAAGCGAAAATGAATGTACCAAAAGAAATAGTTGAGGCATCCAGCAGTTGAGCATCAAGTTTATTACCCGAAAAATCAGCTTCAAGGTACGAGCGAGAATACGACGACTTCAAAAAGTGGCAAAACAAAAATAGTGTGATTGGGGTAACTGAAGATGTTTTGTTGGTCTACTTGAATCAACTATCAGCTAGATTCAGCCCTAATACTTTATGGGCAAAAAGTTCTATGCTGAAAAGCTGCTTGGAAATGAAAGAAAAATCTCCTGTTCGCAGGTTTGTTTTCCTTGTAAAATTTATTGAAAAATATGACGATTAGTTGTCATTTGCAGATTTCAAATGGTAATAGCGCTTCTGAAATTAAATTAGCATTATACGCCAAAAAAAAAAGGCCAAGGTATTAGGTAAGAAGAGGCTAAACAATTTCTTTTACATGTTCGTGATGACCAGTGGTTGCTGGCGAAAATTGTAACAATATTTGGGATTTTTGGATGTTGTCGATGTGACGCAATTCTCTCCTTAAACATGAATGATATCGAAGATATGGAAAAATACGTTATTGTGACATTGCGGCAAACAGAAAATTCAACAACAAGAAGATTGACCATAACCGATGATGGTTGCAGCTTCAAGCCCTGTATGTTATACAGAAAATATGTAAATCTTCGGCCTCCTGGAACAGAAAGCCTAAGTTTTTTTTGACATACTGACATGAAAAGTGCATTTCTCTCAATGCTGGCCAGCACACTATTGGTGGTGTCCCAAAGCAAATAGCGAAATACATATTTAGGTTTAAGAGACCGCAGAATTGGAGCCACTATGGTTGCGGATTCGGGTGGAGATATTTTAGCACTAAAGTGTGCAGGAGAGTGTAAGAGCACCGATATTGCGATGAGTTATGTCGATGATTCGGTCAACAAAAAAATCGGAACGTCTATCAAATTATTTGGTAGTAAGGAGAGTACAAATGTTCTGCAGTCCTCGAGTTCAGGAGTTTCTGAGTCAACAGATGGTTCATCATCATCAGTATCAACTCTTTCATCATCAAAAGTCTGTGTTACTGGAAATAACAATTGTACCATGATTTTCAACATAAATGACGATGAAACAAAATTTTCTAATGTAAATAATACTACTAACTTGTAAAAATGTTGCAAGTTAACTGTCAGTCTCACCAGTTAGTGACTTGATAAAATAAACTTTCTGGATTAATATTGAATTTTTGGAAACTGACGTTTACAAATGAGAAACAAATAAAAAGGTTTTCATGGTCGTTTCATATTCAACGAATCTATTTTTTGTTTGGGTAATATTTTTACTTTATCTTTCGTTGCTCTCCTGTTTAGATATGGTATTTTATTTTATTAGTCTTACTCCATATAATGATTTATTCAGAATTCATATTAAGAGTACGTATTCAGATTTCATATTGAGAAATCATAATCATGGTTTGTTATATTCTCACGAACAATCAGGGGTGACTTCCAGATCCAAAGTGGGAACTGAAGTGAAGAACAGTTCACCGCTAAAAAACAGAGGTGTCAGAACTGTTCGCTCAGAGCTGTTCTAGTCAAACCACAGATCAGAGATCAGATTATCTCGTTCAAACTCGCTCAGAACCGCTTGTCGGTAAATCACACAACAGGAATGGCCTAGGACGCGAAAGACGAAATCGAACCTCCCAATAGTTCTCTGGGGACCCGCCCACGGCGCTCTTTATAAATTTCAATCCCTGAAATCTGGATGCCGAAGAGCAACAAAAACTGCACGTCCCTATATTATTCCCTCCTCCAGGAGGATTTTATCGCATCACATGTAGTGGCCTAGTTCGCATCCCAGAAATCTGCTCTTGTCACCGACTGGCTTAGTTCTGGTGATTTATACGGCCATATATGGCCGATGTTGTGTAGTTAACAGAAAGTATTCGACGAACTTATGGGTAAAACTGAATTATATATTTCGGAGTGGGCTGAACCTTTATTCGGCAACGAATTTATTGCAGATTTTCTTTGGGCAATCTATAGGGTGAATTGTGGGGGCACTTCACGATATGGAAAAATATTTACGTACCGAAGTTTACGGTTCACAAATTTTTCGTGGGAGGTTCCTCTTATGTCAGCTCGGATTTTCATCTATATTCCATTTTAACAACATACAGGTTATTCTCCAATTGGAGGAGGAAATTATGATATTAGCAATGACAACACAAATATATGAAAGAAATTCAGAAAGCAAAAATATCAAAGCAAAATGAACGAAAAAACGGAAAACATGAACAGACTTCCTCCAAATCGAAAGACCACAAAACAAGCATAAGGAATATTGTAATAAATTCAGCAATAAAATGAACACATACATAAGAATAAACCAACAGATGTAAAAGAAAAAAAATCGGAATATCAACATGAAATAAGGGAACTCATAATAACGGAGAATGGCATAATTCATAATGCCAGACACCAGACGCATATTTACAATATTTTCTATACGGAATTATCACATGCCCTTGAAACTTTGTCTTTCAGTGGGCTAATATTTCTTTGTATTGTGTATTTCACCTAATCCTTTATACTTATGTGAATAATTTTATTGAACATTCTATGTACCTATTCACAACTAAACTGAAATACAAGTGATGTTTTTTGAATGTCAATTGTCGCAAAATTGAGGTCTTGAAAGTTTTTAAATTTATGCCTTCTTTGAATCGATTTTTAGAGCTGAGATATGAGTATCGTATTAAAACTTCACTCTACATGAAAAAATCATACAGAGCTTGTTCAATTGTTTGTTGATGATGCGTTTTTTGTAACTTAAAAGAAGAGTTTGTCTAAAATGGCATTCAATTCTTATTGTCACTGTAATGTACAGTTTACCCTTGACATTTTCAACTGTGTTTCCTGAAAGAGAACACTGTATTTACCAGTTCTTACGTAGAATTGACTTGTGGCGGTATTCTGCTTTTTCTGTGCAAGCTACAAGTCTGTAGCGTACGATTGATCTGAATCTATGTGGCTGACATACAGATTCGTAAATAATGAAGTTTTTCTGTAACTGTCGTATTAGAAGTGTCAATTCTGAACGACTTCGTAATGAGATCATAGAATAGTATTTATTTCTTCGTAAAATTGGACCGTAAATATTGATTATTGGATATATTTATGGTTAATTTGTGTTTTTTTTAACAAGAAAGAGAAATTTACAACCGAAGTACGAAAATGAAACACAAAGTAGTTGGATATAGAAAAGTATTTCATATTCTGTGACAACAACAATCATTCGTCCCGCAATAACTTATGGGAGTGAGACATGGATCCTGAATAAACGTGAGGCTGATAGATTGCTGGTACTGGAACGAAAGATCCTGAGAGCTATTTTTGGGCCTTGTAGAGACGAAATAACGGGAGAATGGAGAATAAGAAAGAATCAAGAACTACAGGCACTCTATGGGAACGAGAATATAGTGCGACATATCAAGTCCAATCGCATAAGATGGGCAGGACATGTCATGAGGTCACAAGATGGAAGACTCCTCAATACAGCATTCTGGGAAAGGCCTGAGGGTAGAAGAACGGTTGGTCGTCCAAGAAAACGGTGGAAAGACGCAGTGACCAGTGATTTGCAGAGACTGGGAATAACACAATGGGAGCTAGCAGTACAAAATCGACTAGAGTGGAGAAGAATAGTAAATGCGGCCAAGACTCACCTTGAGTTGTAGAGCCATTGATGATGATGATGATGAACAACAAACCATTCAACATAACCTCACAATATACCTTTCGATATGTTTCCTGTAAGCTACAGGTTCATAGAAAGCATCGAGAATCGTAATTTTCCTGTAACAGATTTGCTTACAAATGAAAGCAGAATACCGCCATTAATCAGATAAAATAATGAGCTGGTACTTATGTAGGCATCATAGAAGTTCTATCAATTCGTGTTTGTTCGCCAAGAAATTACTGTTGAAAAAATTTTTTTTTGGTGATGAGAGATCAAGACTTATTTTGTGTTTTCTTACATTCTTCGGATATCAGATCCAATTTGGTATCTAGTTTGATTTTCAACAATGAAATGGCTCTTCAAGATAATCTTTATGAGGACGTATAAATTACTCTTATCATTTCACACAAGAAAGTTTGATTAAATGTGCTTTGATGTTAAGAAAATTGAAATCTAATGAAATTTTTAGGTCTTATATATTTATAATGATATTTGTTTAAAAAAGATTTTCTGGTTAACAAAAAATGTTTCATATTCTTGCTAAACAACGTTTCCAATACATTCTTAATAACAAAATATTAACTTCCTAATTCTGATTTCAAGGTGTCCTCTTCTGTATCTTTCGACGAAATTGTGATACTAGAATCTGATGTTTTTTGCGATGAAGTAGTATTAAGATGACTTTCATCCTCGGTCTCGATTTTTTGTTTCGTTACATTTGATACTGGAAGGAACTTGCGCTGTTGAGATTCTTCAGGATGTAGACTGCTAAGATCCATGTTTTTCGGTATAGCTGTTGATGAATTATTGGAGATTGCAGAGGCTGATGATGAGGAGGCTGAAGATGATTGAGTAGGACTTTTGCTTCCATTTTCCACAATTGTGCTTCCTCGATGCAACATTTCTGGGACATCGGTGTCTTCAATATCAGATAATTTGATTGCATGGCTGAAAAGCAAAAAGAAATTGTGGTAAGGTGTCTTTAACGGGTATCATCCGAGTGAAACCAATGGTGAATTGATATACTGCGAAACAAAAGCTGTGGAATTCAGAAAATTTTTCAATTTATCCGAAATATTACATACTCAATATCCTGTCAATGTTTAACAAGTTCGGTTCATCGATCTTACTAATAGCCGGGGCCTCATTCGCACTGAGTTTAAGTCTGTGCATCATTGAAACAACTTATAATCTTAACTGGTTATGAACGACAAGAACTTTCCAGAAACTTCTCAAAGGAGAAGCAGAAAAATCCTTCAGATATAAGAGAGTACATATTTGAATTCTCATAAATAAGAATTTCGAGGACAAGATTGGAGGAGATCCGACAATTTCCCCAATTTTTGTGGGCAGTGTATTTGTTATATTTGTCTGTATAAAAATCACGAAAAAGTTGGAAAACTCAGGAGTAATCTACACTCACCTCAACAATTTTTCCTTTATATCGTTCAAAAGCAACTCATTTCCTTCACTTGAAGTCTTATAACTCCGACTCTTCTCTTCACATTCATACCTCTTCACTTTTTCATCTAGGAATTGATTACCTAACTCCATTAATTGCTTTCGAAAATCTGCCAACCTGGAATCTGCTACTTTCAGCATCTCCTTGTAGAGTTTAGTCGTGTACCTCTCATTCTCAACTACAACGAGGAGTTCCTTATTCGCTGTTCTCAAGTTTGTATTCTCATTATTCTCAAGTGCGCAATTATTCCTCATGATTTCGAGGTTCTCCTGGAAATAATAAGACGTTTAATCACAACGAGAAATAGAACCCGACTGAATAATCCTAATTTGCACACAGATATTCATGATTAAAATATTAATTCTTACTTCGAAATGAGTCTGGATTTGCTCCAAATTTTTTTGTAGAATTTCAGTGGATATTTCGGGTATCGACTGTTGGTTTCCAGTTGCATTAGAGAATATTGTGTTGCTCTCTGAATTCAAGATCCCACTTTTTTCTAAAGTACTGAAGTCAGACATAATGAGTGCTTCAACAGAACACGACAATTTTCCAGAGCTTCTCAAACTTCCAAGGATACGAAGGATCAGATGGAAAATTTTGATGCAAATTCCTTGACTCGTCTTCAGTTGATGAGAAAGTTTTTCCTTGATTTCTTTGAGGGATTGGATTTCTTCATTCAACTTACTGATTTGACCTGAAAATTTCAATACATCATCCCATTTTCCGTTTATAAGCTACAAGAAATATAACTTTATGTCCCACATTACCTTCTAATTCATTTTTTGTCTCAGTTGTTCTCTTGTTTTTCTGTTTTTCCGCTGTAAGCTGATTCAGTAGGGTCCCTACTTTTTCTGATAGGGATTTTCTCTCATTGTATAGCGCCTCATCTGCCTTTCTCATATCCTCTTCGAATTTCTCTCTGAGTGTTTGTAATCTCCTTTCAATAGAATCATCTTTCATAAATCTTGAAAAATTATGCTGAGTTTTTTCAACTTGTAATTTTTGTTTAGGTTCCACCCTTTTATCATCTGTTCTTTTTACCAGATCAATTTCAACAACTGTATCTGTTTGTCGATTGATTTGGCCTTTGTTTTCAATCTCATGTTCATTCAAGGAACTCACTTCAGAACTATTGTTATCCATTTTTTTCGAGGAATTATCAATTTGTTTTTCATTCCTGGCACATATGACCCCGCTATTTTCCATTCGATTCTTTCGTATTTTCCTGTTGTTGAGTTTTGTTTGTGCTTTTTCCAATTCCTGTTTGAGAAGCGAGATCAAGTTTTGTAGACTAATTTTCTCTTCATTGAGCTTCGAGATTACCTGTTTCAGTTTGTCATCCTCATTTTCGGTAGCTTCTAACTGAGATTGCATAATTGATATATTTTTTTCCAAATTACTCAATTTATCAACATATTCCAAGGATTTCAAAAGTATCGCTTTCGAAGTATCTACATCATTTTGTACTTCATTCAGCTTTGTTTCGAGGTCCAACTTCTGTCCATTGAGTTTTGAAATATCTCCTTCCATTTGCTTGTATGTTGATTCAAATATTTCTTCTTGTTTCTGAGGTGAATTAATTCCATTAGCCGAAGCAGTAATTTTCATAGATGAATCCAATTTAGATTGAGCTTTTCCCAATTCAGTTTTCAGATCGTCATTCGATTTTTTCAATTCGTTAATTTCTGCTTCACATTGCAATAGTTTCCTTCTGCATTCTTGAAGTTCATTTTCTGCTTGTATTCCATCTGTCCTCGGATTATCAGAATCATCATTCACATTTAACAATTGTCTATTGAGACTCTCAATTCTCGATTTCAGTTCGAGTTTTTCCTCTTTCAATTTGTTGTAATCTTCATATCCTCTCTTCATCTGATTTATAAGTTTGATGTTTTCTTTCCTCAGAGTTTCAATTTCCGCACTTTGGTCTACAACCTTCAGTTTTCTTATAGATTCATCCAACGTGGATTCTAGTGATTGTATTCGAGTTAGTGAATCTGTTTCATTCCTCAAATTTTTTTGTTGACCTTCAATGGTTTCTTCTTTAATTTTCTCTGTTATAGACTTGACTTCAAGAAGTTCTTTGGAAATTGTATCTACATTTGTTTTCATCTTTTCTTTTTCATTCTTTACATCTTGAACATATTTTTCGTAATGCTTCAACTTTACACTAGCATCCTTCAATTCATTTTGAACAATCGATAATTGCTTCTGCAACTTTGCATTCTTTTCTGTGAGTGTTTTCAATTCTGTCGGTATATTTATATCTCCGCTTTCTATGCTTGTCGACTCAGTATTATAGTTAGCGCATTCAGCTAGAAGAGAAAGCTGTTTTTGTTGTAAGTCTTCCTTTTCAATTTTACACACTTTCAGTTCTCTTTCTTTCTCTTCCAATTCCTGTATTTTTGCAATTAGGATGACTATTCTTTTATTGGATTCTTCTAACTTCTTCTTGATGATTACATTATCATCTTTTTCCGATTTCAACTGAACCATGTTATCATCCACCGATTTCTTCAATTCAACGTTCAGATTGTGTTCATCATTGAATTGTCTCTCAAGGTCAGAAACCTTTTTTTCTGACAACTCAAGTTGAGTTTTGAGCTTCTCAATCTCATCTGATGATTTACTTTTTGTTTGTATGTTTTGATCTGTTAGACGTTTGACCTCTGATTCTAGTTTTGATACTGCTTCCTCAAAAAGTCTCACAGCGACAATGGCTCTCTCATCTGAAATTTGAACAAATTGAGAATAAATAATTAGAGAATCCGAAAAATTTGTTCATCGTTTCCATCATGTTTGAGTGAATTGTTGAATGAATTACTGAGCAGTATACAAGATGAAATATTATCATGAATTTCTGTCATCGAACGACTGTTATGGGTCATAATTGTAGTAGGCATCTGCATGACGAAAACTGAAAAGACATTTATACTATTTACTGCAATTTGATACCTGTAAAATAGGTTCCACTCAATTTTATGCCCATTGGAACTTCTGCATCAATAGTAACTTCAACAGTGATGGTATCGTTCTTGATATAACCATTCTCTGGATTGAGAACAGTGTCCCATAGAATGAAATTGTCATGTCCCCAACTGGTTGAAGCAGCGCTATCGAAAATGAGGTATTTTGTGGTCCTTATAGTTTTCGGCTTCGTCCCATCGAGCTTATACGATCTCACAGAAGCCCTGCAAGACCACGGTGAACCAATGGTGGGTGCAGTGCAGCCAACAAAGATGGAAAGATATTTCTTGTTTCCCCGAAGTACTGGTTCTATGAATATCTTCCATGGCAAATTCTGGATCCAACATGCTGGTGACTGGGTGATTTTCTACAAATTAATTAAAATTATTGGGATCCTGTTGATAGAACCTGAAATTTAATGAAGTGCTGTGCTGACTACAATCAGATAATGAAGATTTACTGAATCACTGATTAAATGAATGCATTAATTCGCATGAAAATCAATGCCAACTTACGCGAATATGACTGAATTTGGTGAACTTGTGGTTGAATGTTGCAGACGTGACATGAAAATTCGTATCCATTTCTCTCTTCAAAGGATTTCAGCGTAATTTCATATCGAGAGCGTACTTCAACGAACGAGAAGAAACATTCAAGTTCATTCTGAATGAGACAGCTGAGAAATCGAAGTTGAACTAGTCGAAATAACAAAAAATTATCATCTTCCGTATTTTTCAATGTTATCTATGCGTTACCTACATTTAATCATCAAGGCGATTGTCTATCGCGAAATATATCTTCCGTGTTTTTTGTTTAGCAAATCATTGAGAGAAGTTTGGTATTTGTTGAATGGCATATGATGATTCCGGACTAAATTTGGTGAATTGGTAATAATCGAGAGAAGATTTCATGTTGTTCTCTATTTCCAACGGTTGCTCTCGTTCGTTAATCAATTCATATTCATGACAGAAATCTAGTAATGATAATGATACAGTCGTCCGATGAAACATAGGAGTTCGAGATATGAATCTGTTCAGAAATATTCATGAGTGTTGTAGTTTCCCTAAATATAAAGAAAACTTGAGAAGTTATTCTGAATAATTTGTTGAATTATTTAGTTACTTTACGAAGAAAAGTTTGAGATATACTGCTCCACAAGAGTTAGGGATATCGTATTCAATCGTTTTGAAAAGTATGTAATCTTCTAGAAAATCGCTGTAAAATTATTTGAAACTCAATAAAAACTGGAATCGATCCAATAAAAATCAGTATGTATGAGACATTTCGCCAATCTGATCGCCTTTTTTCTGAAAATTGGTTTTTTGCATATGCTTCATGAATGTTCTTATTTTGAAATGGAGTCAGTTTTTCAACAACGGCTTCGATCTGAAACGAGTTTTCTGAAAATGCCAAGGCGTTAATTAACAAATGCTGAGGCTAAGAGGGCTATCGGAATGTTACAGGGTGGCCTAATTCAAGTTTCTATTGAAATATTTTCTGGAAGGTCTCTGCATTTTCCTGAAAACTTAATATGGGTTTTCTCTCCCACTCTCTGAAATAAGAAAGAATTAGAAAAAATTTTTTAATAATATAAGAAAGGCCCATGCGTAAAAAATTTGAGCACTAATTTGTCAGGGGCCAAAACTTTACGAGAAAATATTGTTTCCTAGCAATGAACAGAAAGAAAATGAAAACACTTTGAAATCTTAAGCGTTACGTTTCGGAGTCTAAATCAGACTCCTTCGTCAGACAATAACTGATTTTCATGCAACTTTGCAGAATCGTGACAATTTTATTTATTTTTGGATTGACATTTGTCAAAATATGACGAACATAGATCAATATTGATTACTAGATGTTAATATCGTTATATTATTTCAAAATTTCCTGAAACTAGTTCTTTTTTCAATAAATCCATCCAAATTCTATTTATTCCTACTGAACAATTGGCAAGATTATCAGCCTCATCCAATAAAATACAAGCTGACACCTTGATTTTTCTTTCATAACCATCAGGTTCCGTCATTAGGATTTTTGTTCTATTCCAATCCAATGTGATTGCCGGTATTGGAACACACATGCTATCTGTGATCTACTAATATCTCTATTTTTCATGTTATTCCTTTGAATGAGAACCAAAAATCAGGAAATTGTATTTGTAATATTCCCTGTATTTGTGGAAAATCTTATACCGGAGAAACATCAAGACCATTAGAAATCAGAAAACGTGAACATAAGAATAACATGAAAAATAGAAATATTGATATTCACAAGAAAATATAAACTTAATTTTCTCCTAAACACCACCTCATTTTGAAACAATTATTCGAAATACGGATGCTGACATATAGAGGCTGTGGCGAAACCTTGTTTAAGCAAATCAGCTGCTTATAATATGAGATTCTGACACCTGAATCATTCTCCTCCAATCCTGCTGAAATTCAAAGTAGAAACCATCGAATCATCTGGCTGAACATAAACGAAAGCAATTCCTGCCGACTTCTACGCTACATACTCATACTCCCTTCAGTGAGAGTTCCAGCTCTAATCAAGGATAAGCATACGCGGTCCCATACATATATACATTAGGCTCACGAGGATTAGGTGGTAGCCCCCCTACACAATACAACTTCAAACGTTGTGGGTAATGGGCTTTAGGCTCCGTCGTTCGCCGCGAAATTTCTTTGTGAGGCTAGATTTCGGTTATGATTTTCAGCTTCCTGCTGTTTCTTTCGCGATGAGCGGGTTGGCCTCTGCGTGAAGGAGGGGTGGGGGAAGGTAGAAATGATGATTGAATTGTTTCCACGTTGCTGGAAGTTTGGTTTTAATCAAGTCTGGCGATGGAGGAATTACCCACTCTTTTGTTGCGTATGATGGAATCAGAAGCAGTTATATTGTGTGTATGAACAGAATAATAGTCATTCTATTATAGCAACACTCGAAATTATTCATTTTGGGAGGGCATGTTGTAACATGTGTGTTCCTGGAAAATTAAATGTAGAAAACAGAATGTAGGTACAAACTCTCAAATACATCTCAAATTGAATATTTGATCATTCCCGCTTATGAGAAAGTAACATAAGGAAGAGATTGCAAAATAGTAATTTTATCTTATATTCAGTCAACGTACCTCACACCACATATTCTAATTGATAAAACTTTAGAAGTAACTAGCTCTACTCGCGTAATACTTTAATTTAAAACGGTACTGACAGGTCCGCAACACCAGATTCATAACCTTGTGTCGAAGGAGAGACAGGCACTTGACTACGTGACGAAGTGATCTCGTGTAGGTTCAATAATTCCTTGCTGAAATTCGCATTCGTTCCACCTGCGGTTACTTTTAAAGTATCCATTAAAAAACTATACTTTAACAAGAATTTTTCATCAGGAATGAATGCCGCAGATAACAATCACATTCATTTTTATATGTATTCATTTCATACTATTTGGGATCCGTATGCAAATTGTCCATAGAGGACAAACAAACAAACAAACACACGGACATTCATATTTATAATATTAGTAGAGATAGATTCCAAACTACGCATAGCATCACTTGGTGTCAGTTAGAAAAACGTCGGGTGCCTTTTATTTCCTTTTAAAGAAAAAAGTCAACGATTTGTTAATTGGGAAGTAAAGTTAGTATCAATGAATTGGTTGAGGCTTTCGCGGCCATCGTTCAATGTAACCTGTTTTTTCGAGTATTTCGGCCATCGTCGTGGATTAGTTCGAGTGTCTGGCATCTTCAGGAGTTATATTTCAGGAGATGTTCTCACTGGAAAGAGAACAGGTTACAAAGTTAGTATTTTTTTATTTATGCCCTTGTCTGAATATCTCAGCATGAGATAATATTAAAAATCTGACAATATTAGAAACGGAATTGTGCTCAATATTTTCGTCTTAATTGAAAACATCGAAAAACAAAAATGTTGAAAAAAATACAAGATTCAGTAATCTTAAAATGGCATTAAATAAATTTCAAGATTAACTAAAAACAATAAAATGTAAAAAAGACAGAAAATTTAGACGCCAAAAAATCAGAGATATGAATACCTACTTTATTCGAGAGTATAATTACTGAAAAAGACGTCACGAAATATGAAATGAATAATGTGTGGAAGAAAAAACCAAATTTGATCGAAATAAATTGATTCAGCGTCCAATTTACTCAGTGACTTTAAACACTAAATTACATTATATTTTGTGTGCTCAGCTGGGAATTTTCATTATTTGTTTTAGTTGAATGTGTTTTTCGGAATTTTATTGATATTAATAATGTGCAACTTTGAATGCAGCAACCCTGGTGGTAAGCAACAAGAGTTCATTGCTATCAATAATAATCTGGCAACAAGCATTATGAGTTCGTTTATAATAAATATCGTTTTTTTATTTCCCCATTTCTTTCATTTCATTAATTTCATTTTATTTTTATGTCGATGTTCTCTTAAAGATAACCTGTTTCGTATTCGTCCTTTTCGTCACTGCTTTTTATTGTAATTTTCTTCATGGATTTTTCTTCTCTATTCATGTTCTTATTTATTTCTGACAGAATTCATTTTGCATTTGCTTTTTCTCAAATTTTTAGGTCACCTGTATGTCTTTGATGATTTTTTGTAGGATATTGAGCTCGATCAGAACTTCCTACTTCCAATTTCTGAACTGAAATTCACAAAAGTTCACAGTTCGTTCCTATTACAAACTATAGAAGAAACATTTCTTCCCAAACGCAGAGTTACTATCCTTATAAGGAATTCAATATCGTAGAAAGTTTCCCTTGGAAGTTCTGCCGATGCCTACACCGTTGGAAAAATACGTTTCTCCTTCTGAATACATCAGACCGGTGAAAATTAGATTGCAGACGTTTTGACGGCCTAACGTGAGTGTATGAGACGTTGTTTCTTTCTGTAGCTTCCTTAATGGAGCTATTTGAGTTCTTGTTTTATCCGCGCCTTCACTCATTACTAAATGCCGAAGTTGATAAATTTGATTGTGGAAATGGACACGAACATATTCTCCTACTTTCCACACGAATTCATTGCCAAGAAACACTTTTCTGCAAGCATCTATAAATGAGTTCTCTTAGTTTTTTCTTCATTGACTTTCAAAAAGGTTTAATTTTGCCTGTTTTCTGAATCTTAATGTTATTCTCATTGTTCCATCTTCGTTACAAGTTACAAATTCTCCCTCATAACGAACAAGAATCTATTTCATTTCTGTATAACATTGTATTTTTTCTTCAACTATTAACTAAAAATAATCAATCTATGACAATATACCAATATTTTAGGGTGTTTTCTCTAAGTCTCTAGAACAATTTTTTTTTCAAATATGATGTAAGAGTTTTTCCTCAAATCCTTGTAGAATTTAGGCACGTCGATTCTAACCTCCTAGAAGGATCACCCCAAAATTTTAGCTCACGTCCGAGGGAAAATTCTCAAGTTCCGAAGTTTATGGGGAGCATATATTTTTTCATTCAAACACCTCACCTCACGTACATCTCGAACACAGACCCTCTCCGGTATCAACCCCGGACTGTCAGGGGTGGAAATTCGGAATCAGAATGGGAGAACTTGAAGCGACGGATATCTCTGTTTTTTCAATATTCAGTAACAATTCCGAAATAATTTTCTCAAGGGGAAACAAGACCTGAATATTTCGGGCTTTTGAATATGAGGCCTGTACGTGATTGTTGTTCCAAAGGAGTTTTTCTTGTGTTATTTCGAAGATGCATGAGAATATATGAAATTATCGATTCCCTTTGCTTGCCCTTAATCCTATAGATGAACAAGGTTTTTTATACAGGGTTGGGATAAAGTATGGCATCAAAAACAAAAAAACAATTTTCTCGAAATTTTGCAGGTGAGTGCAATAAAGTTGAATGTTTTCTACATTACCGTTAAAAAACACGTCGAGATAAATGAATTGATGTTGTGTATATGCACTCTTCGTCCTGATTTATCACATCAACATAACCAATCATCAACCCAAATAGACCTGAAATTTTTTTTCTTTCATTTCAATGAGAATTGGGTCAGATTATGGTTTAAATGGGACCTTTTCATATTTTTCATCTTGATGTGTACTTATTTTTCACGAAAAGTTAAAATTTGTGGTGTTCTTTTAAAGGAACGGTAGGTTTTTGAGCGACTAAAATTCATTCTATGAAAAATGAACATTGAATTATAATATGTCGAAATTATAGAAGCAATTTTTCGGATGTTATGCTATTTTATATTTAATACTTATAAAATATTAGTTTTTATGCCACACTTCACAATTTTTTCATTTTATTCTGGTAAACAATCAGGTGGTCTACTCTGACCTATCTTGAAGATTGGTGTAAACTCGTTGATTGCTTAGATGGTCCTCTTTTCGTTGTTTTTCTATTAGTTTCCAGCAATCTTGTTGCGATGATAGCTAGTCTAGTTTGTTACCATTTCTGCGAATCAGCTGCGTTTTGAACAACCATGTCAAAGCAGTTTGCAAGAAGTGGGAAATACAATTTTTGTCCTTGTCGAAATACGATTCTAACTCATCTTTTTACGGGATCAGTCAACGCCCCCCATATATTCTAATGTTGCATGAGTTTTAGTTGGTCAATGATATTTTTTTTCTCAAGGTGAATATATTATCACTTTGTTTGGTGCATGGAAATACGAATATGAAATTAGTAGGCGCATAAGCAACATTATTGTTATTTCACTTACAGAAAACTATTGAATTATGTGCAGAAGAAAATTTTGCTATCAGGTGGTTCTGAAATTATATCCAGATTATCTGCATGATGTAGTATCTCATGCAGAGTCAGTTTATTTTTCAATAGTTATAACAATATATTCAGGTAATATAGTAGGTGATAATCCTATCGTTCCGTTAAAAGAACGCCTTCATTTACGTAGCAAAAATCAGGATTTGAAATCATGGAGAAGATTAATTCGCCTTTAATATCATTCATCCGACCATAGATATAATTATTTTATTCGCAAAAGTGATGAAATAAATACATATGAAAAAATACACCACCGGAAAAAAAGAGGTATTGCAACAATTGAAATATTTTTGAAGTTAACATCATGGGCGCCCGCAGAATTTTTTCTCAGGGGGGGCCAAATAATGATTTGATGAGGCGCAGGCGAAATCAGTATTCGGTTTTGCTCGAAAATAAGGAGCAGATCAAAATCTCAGGGGGGGCCACGGCCCCCCTGGCCTCCCCCTGCGGGCGCCCATGGTTAACATGGCTTTAAAGTGAATTTGAATACTGAAGCACTTTGTAGGTTATATTCAGTGTTGAAGAAAGCATTAATTTATGTGTTTATATTGACGCCCTCTTTGTTTCTTTATTTTGAGCATGAATAGAACACTTTTAGATAGGTGTTCTCTATACGGAACGAAAGGTCTATTTGGGTTAATATTTCAATATGATCTCTTTCACTCAAATGAAGCATTTTTTATCGAACAATGCAATCTAGGATTCAATAAACATATTGCCCAAGCATTTTAACTTCTCATTTTTTACAGGTGTTGGAGATTCTTCAATCAACTGCCGAGTCTCACTGAAATCAAATTAGGGAATAAATACGCCATCCCAAAATAAACGGTCTCCATTTCTTCCCAAATTGAAACATGTAAACATACATTCTATTAACCAACAGCTGCAACCACGCTTCTTCCATTGTTTGTACTTCTCGAGTTGTGTAGGAAAGAACTTGTCTCGTTGTTAACATTGGTTATAAGATATGTCTTTTATTACCTATCGGGAATATCCGAGATCAGTTCCATCTGATGAAGTGATGTCGCATCTGCTCCTATTTCGATTAGCTGTAAACATCATTCTGTTTGGATGGGATTCAACAAACATGTCTCTGGAAGAAATATTGGTGTAGACATATTATCTGCATAGCTTCATCGTGATCGATGCGTCACATACTGATGGAATGGATATGTGTGTTTGGATGAATTTTCGTTGGATCGAACACGAGGAGTTATTGCCTGAAGAAAATGTAAACTGCTGTGGAATTGTATGGTTTTAATGCTACTGATATCGATTGGAATATATTATGGGAAACATCTGAATTATTCTGAAATTTTTTAGGGTTTCATGACTTAGTCTATATTCGACAAATTTCCAGGCAGAAGATGTTTTTTACGAACCAAATGTCGGTTGGGATATGGATTTTGCGTTATTACCAGTATTGAGTAAGTTATTCATGGAATTGTAAAAAAATTTGTCAAATATTCTCTGGAACCAAGGACTTGGTGGCCCTATGTTGATGATTTTTTTGTGCTCTGATAACATGTGGGAAAATTGATGAAGCTTTTTGATCCACTAATTGATAAACAACCCATATATAAATATTTCGTTTCTAAAATGTTTGGTTGAAAAATTTTCCAAATAATTTTGCAACAAGCCTGTTAAGTTAAAAGGGAAACTTACGGATAATTTAATTTTTATTCTTATCATCAAATGAGTTTTGAAACAGGTATTATAAGAATATTTCATGAAAGAGCATCAGATCAAATCTACAAACGAAATAAGAAATAATGAAATCAACCTCATTAGAAATTTCATTAATTAATCAATACCTAGCAAATATAGAAAGGAAATTTTGAAACAAAATTATAATGATAATCAAGAACCAACAAGAAACCGTAAAAAATAACCAATTTTCTACAATTCATGCTTCATTTTAAAGGACTTTTGAGAAAAAAAATTGAAAATCAGTTCCAAATTCAACATGAAAATCGTTTTCAAAACACAAAATGTATAATGCTCCACAAGAGTTAGGGATATCGTATTCAATCGTTTTGAAAAGTTTGTAATCTTCGGGAAAATAGCTGTTAAATCATTCAAAACTCAATAACAACTTGAATCGATCAAATAAAAATCAGTATAGATATTTCGTCAATCTGGTCGCCTTTTTTCTGAAGTTTGGTTCTTTGTATATGTTTCATGAATGTTCTTATGTTGAAATAAGCTAAGTTTATCAACGGCTTCGATGTAAAACGAGTTTTCTAGACGTCTATTAAGAGAAGTTCCATTAACACGTGACCATAAGCGACAAAGACTGGAATGGGCAAGGCAACATATCAATTGGAACGATAAATGGCGTAGTGTCATTTTCATTGATGAATCCAGACACAGGCGATTTTCAGATTCTCGAAGAATAAGGGTATGGACAATCCCACGTACACCTCGTAATTTTCGCTATGTCCAAGAAGTTCATCCATTCCGAGGGGGTAGTGTTATGGTATGGGCCGGGATATGCTTCAACGGGCGCACAGATCTCCACATTTGTCCTGGGAATATGACCGCCTTACACTATAGGGCACATGTCATTGACAATGTTTTGCCAAATTTTCACGCTGCTATTGGTGAAACTTTTCAATTTCTAGACGATAACGCTAGACCGCACCGTGCAGCCATAGTTGAGAATGCGCGCTAGGAGCTTGGTATTCCACACCAATACCTCCGCACTCACCAGATTTGAATTCCATAGAACATGCATAGGATATGCTCTAAAGAAGATTAGATAATCATCATCCTGACCCAGTATCCTTAAATGATCTGAGAGAGCTTCTGCCCCGTTTATGAAACCAAATTCCCCAAGGAATAATGTTCAACAACCTCGTGTATAGTATGCAAAGGAGATGTCAAGCTGTTATTCATGCTCGTGGAGGCCATACATTGTAATGGTTGTCTTTAAATGCTTGAATTCTCTAGGAATGACATTTCGTTATTTTACTCGATTTTTCTTAACAACCCTGTATACGTTCCAGACCTACAGGATGAAATTAATTCTATTTCCTGAAACTTGAAATCATATTAATATGAATTTTCATCACGAAATCTCATTTGCACTCCGTTTTTTTTTGCAATTTAAGTCAATATCCCTAACACAATTGTGTTTAAAATTTTCCTAGTATTTGCGAAAAGAATTAAAAAGAAAAAAAATCAAGACCTTCACAGGTAAGAAAGCGTGAACATGAAAAATAAAGATATCGGTAATTCGCATATTGCATATCAAGTGTGTTCCAATACCGGAGATCATTCGATGCATTCGAATAACACGAAAACTCTGGTACAGATAATTTTGAAAGAAAAATCAAGTTGTCAATTAAGATTCAGAAAATGCAGCATCCACCCACAATGCTTGTCAATCGACATCAAAAATACTTAGTTGGCCGCTTACCATAACTCAATTCCAATCGACTTATATCCATATGAAATTTTTCATGATCTTAAGTTATGCAAATGAATTTTCCCTAGTATTGGATGATTTTTCAGCAATGAGGGGATTTTTTTGAATGTCTGGCAACGATGTTTTCCTCCTAATCTCTGACGTCATGCCATACTTAAAATGAACTCAAACGAACCATAGAAATAATATCCAACGATTAGATGAAGAGACTCAAGAGGTGTATAAACAGCAGATCCAGTTCCACAGAATCCTCTGTCAACTACATCTTTATGCTCCCTAACGATCCCTCCAACTCCCGTTAACCTTGGGCGTGATGGCTTATCCCGCATATTCGACAATAAGGCCCACTTATACCCGTCGTCCGAGACACGTGCTACCGACCACCTCTCGCATGCCAAGATGCTCTGTGTCTCAGAGTGCGCCCTGTCCTGTGTTCAGCCACGTGTTCCTGCATGTTTGGGCGCGGTTATAAATGAACATAATCCGGGGAATTTCACGAAGAAATATTGGAAAATGTGATATCTTGAGGGTCCAGGGACGATATTGGATTTCGATTAATAAAATGCCTCTCGTGGAACCCTACGATCGAATTTCTGAGGCTCCTTTGTACTCGATGATATTGCCAACTTGACCTTCAACAAGGTTCAAGGTTGCCCTACTGACAACTGCCAAATAATGACAGGTTCATCCACTTTTACAAGATTCAAATTTCTGTTTCAAATGAAGAGGATGACTGCTGGAATCTGAACAAACTGGATATTGGCATAATACGCGTTGCCACATCGACAGATTTCTTCGATATCTATGAACTAGGGAATTATCTGATCATGACATTAATGACCTCTTGCACGTTTTTTCTGTCTAACACAGACTTATCCGAGGCGACCTTAATTTTTGGGTCAGGCTTTTCCCCGACTTAACGGATTAGATCTTGCACTTCATATCTAATAGAAACGACTTTGCTAAGCACGCGCTAAGCAATTCCAAATCTGGCAAAATATTTTGTCTCTGCATTTTCCTCTTCAGTATTCTGATTCACAGAACGATATATACTTTGGGCCACTGTCGAACAGGCACAGTAAAACCTTTTTTTATTTGAAGCAAATGATTTGATTCGATTTCAATAATTCTTTATTTGTAACTTGAATGACATAATTCTTCACCTGTGGAATATCATCGAAGTAGTACTTTTCACTTTCACAAAAGTTAAAAGTACCTGCAGAATAGATAATTGCATGGGTACTATCAATTGCGTTTGGGTGGATTAAAACAATTTTATACGAGGACAAGAATATGTACAATCATGAACAATTCGTTAGAAGTATTCACAAGCGTTTTCGTTCTTTGTTAACTTATCTGGCTATAACGGTGCTGGGCAAGGGAAGTGACTATCACTCGATTTTCCCCCAACGTTCGAACTCCTGGATCTCATGGAAGACGTTGTAGTAAGAGGTGAAGGTTTTATTCTTCCAAATAAAAGCGTCGAGGCTTCAACTTTCTCCAAGGTGCAGGTACTGAAGGATTCGAAGACTTAGGTCCCTCCAGAGTTGTTGTCGGAGGCCTAGCTCTCTTCGGACAGGTGCCGGAGGACTAGCTCTCTTCAAACAGGTGCCGTAGGCTTAGCTCTCTCCAAAAGATACCGGAGACCTAGCTCTCTGCACAAAAAGATGCCGGAGCCTCAGCTCCGGCAATCTTAACTCTTGCCTAAGTCAAACTGTTTCAATCCAGAACAGGAGAACAAATTATTGTGTTTTCCGGTGCAGCGTCAGAATAGCGGAATACCAGAGTCTCGCGTCTGGGGTAGTACAATCACGACTAACCGCGATCGCGTACCTCCTGGCGTCACGTTCTCGATCCGAGATGATCCGGAAACTCCCGAGATTTGAACCCGGCAAATTGAAACGATACAGCTTAAACTCCCTTCTTTGACGTTTGACATCATCATACATAAGATATGATAAGATATGTACTTACATATCACTTGGCAATTCTTAATCTCAGCAGTTGCAGAGTAGTTTTTTTGATCAACCGAAATCGCCGAAAATATGCAAATTTGTCCATATCATGGTATAGATCGGCCCTATTAAATTCTAGACTTCTAGAAAAGCCATAATCATTGATATCTAATATGTCGAAGTCATCTTCAGTTCTATCCATAGTAATTATTCAATTCACACAATCAAAAACAACACACCAAAACTGAAGTTCGTTTTTGACGTTATGAATATTTGAGACGGGCTAAAGTCTTGCTTAAGCCATGAATATTCGCGGCTCAAAATAGTCATAACTTATGAGGCACCTAATCTGCTGTGCAACAGAAACAACGGAACAAGTAGGTATAAGAAATTAAGTTTCTGTGTATTGAGAATTATTTCAATTTTTTCTTTTGAGTATCTAATGGATGTAATGTATCATTCGATATATTCACAGTGTTGAGAGTTCGTTCAGACACGAAATCTTTCCAATGATTTCCATCAGAATTGCGTCTGTCTACTATCCCCATGCGTACAGCCAAACAGGAGAATTTCGGCAATATCTACTCCAGCTCCGCGTTGACTCCAACATCCCAATCAGACCCAGAACCAGTTCGCTGATCACGATAATCCCTGTGTACAAGCGCGTAATATTGATAGCAATACTCGAATCCGTGGTAAACAGGAACAAGATATCGCATATAGTCGGAATTTGGTTAGAGAGGTGACACGTCCTTATTTTATGACGCAATGTGTTCATGCGGAGGCCAAGAGCAGCCTCCATTAGCCGCAGAGGATCGACTGGAGTAGGATATACGGTTATAATCACAACCATCGACGAATATTAATCAGGTCTGTTTCGTAGAAATCCTCTCCTACGTTGAGCTGGGCTGGATTGGGACTTCAATGGTGATGCCTTCGATTTTATAGGGAATACTGGAGCAATATGGCTTTCCATAAACCCGGCAAAATCTGACATATTGTTCATCTCATCAAATATGGCTAGCTGTTGGATGTTAAGCTGCCTTATTTTAGCTCGATTGTCGAAAGTACTCTGCGCAAAAAAATTAACGCACATTATGGAAATCTCAAATTTATTCTACAACTGAAGGTGTTCTGAATGATAATTATTTTTATCAGAATTATGAATGCATATATGTTATTCACTTTCAACGAATTTCTTCAATACAGATTTTTTTCCCAGCAGGAATAAAATGAGATTCTGAATGTATTGGCTCCATTCCAAAATCAGTTGTTCTCGATCAATTCTAAAGATCAATAGATTTTCTACAATCGATCGCTATGCAACGCGAAACACGCAATTTGACAAAAGAGGAATGTGCCAAGCGGTAGTTTTACGAGAAGAAGGGTGGACATACACAAGAATTGCAGAAAGGTTTGGAGTATCCCATACAAGTTTGTCCAGAATGTTGCAGCGATTCAGGGAGACAGGTATGAATGTCCGAAGATCAGGACAGGGTAGTCCACAGGTAACAACTGCCATTCGAGAACGTTATTTCAGAGTTTCTTCGTTGAGACAACGGTTTGCAACCGCTCACCTCCTCCAAAATCAGCTTGAGCAAACTCATGGGGTGCAAATTAGCACTCAGACAATAAAAAATCGCCTCAAAGAATATGATGTAAGGCCTCGTGTCGCGTCAAGAGGCCCAGCACTTACTTTAGCCCATCGAAGGGCGCGTTTGGATTTTGCGAGAGAACATATGCATTGGGAAGAGGCCGATTGGGAAAGAATTCTCTTCACAGATGTGTCTAGAATCTGCCTCTACCATTGTGATTGACGTTTCCTTGTATATAGACGTCCACATGAAAGAAATGCTCAGTGCAATTTCCTGAATACTACTGGTTTCAGGGGAAGATCGATAATGGTATGGGATGGAAAATCTTTGACTGCTCGCACAGACCTAGTGGTAGTTGATAATGGAGCTATGAATGCTGATAAGTACATAAGGAACATTCTTGAAGAGCATGTAGTGCCATTTGCCCCATACATTGGTGAAAATTTCATTTTTATGGACAATAATGCCAGACCCCATCGTGCGCGTATCGTTCAGGAGTACCTCGGAGAGGTTGAAGTCTCTCGAATGGAATGGCCAGATCTCAATCCGATTGAGCACGTTTGATGCAACTTCAATAGAAGGCTGGAAAGTTCAGAAAATCATCAAGGAATAGATCAGAACATTTCAAGATCACTCATTTTGAAAATGAACCGTCGTTGCTGAGCTGTAATTAACGCAAGGATTGGAAATACCAAGTATTGAATCACTTATCAGCAGTTCAGTATTTTGAAAATTGTTCATTTCTCTTCTTTCACATAAGATTCCGTGAAATCCTGAACTTTTCTTCCATTCAATGTGTCTTGTTTCGTTCAAAACCTTCCCGAGATAACTTAAAAAATAAGTTATGAAGTCAATGTATAGTAAACTTTCATTGATATGGAGATTTTCAAAATGTGCGTTAATTTTTTACGCAGTGTAGTTTCTACGATATTGTTATCATTCAGTTTTTATTTCCCTTATCGAAAAAACTCTAATTTTTGCAGATTAATTGGCAAGAATTACCTGATACTGTGAATGTATGAAGCCAAGGAAACAATTTGATCAAGCTCATAGATTGTGTGTTTCACGAATAGTCATTGGTTACCCATTAACAGCTCCACCTTTAACCATTTGAAGATTGAATGGACTTAATACTGATTAAACATTTGTTCTTAATTTATGATGAGCTAGTGTTTCAGTAAAGATCAGCCTCCATTAGTCATTTTCACTTCAATTCAATTAGTTTAGTACCCTCATTGTAATTCCTTGTAGAAGTTGATTTGGAAAGAGTTCAGACACCTTCAGAAAGGTACACCTTGTACTGAGACTGTCGATTAAATGCTCCTTTGACTTTCAAAAAACTCCAAGAAGAAGGTGGAAAATATTGCTTTTACTTAATTTTATCTCATCGCAAAATTGACTTGAACTTATAAGTTGAACCAAAAGAAACTTCAGAATAGTTGCCTGTTGAACTAACTCTTTGATCACAATATGATACCTGAATCACTGTTATAGAGACTTCCAATTGAATAAACGTTGAAGATTTGGATCTTAGGAGAACTAACATTGGTGGCATCAACAGTGAGAGTATCGAAGAGGCCAAATCATTTTATTAAGATATACAAGTTTTTGTGTGCTCTTGAGGCAACGCTTTTTTGTTAGTAGGTAAAACTTAGTCCTTTTATTATTATTCCTTCTGGTTATCTTCTCATTTGGAATTGGCCAAGCATAACTGAACATTGGATTGTGAATGTTCAAATGTTGATGAAATAAAATGATATGAACATTGTCAAAAAATTAAATTAAGGAGTGGAATAAGGACGTGAATGAATGTGATAATATCCTTGATGAAAGAAACAAGAAAGTTATCAGATCAGTGTTGTTCCTTATCCGATAAAACCATGCAAACTCTCCATCAAACTGCTCAGAGCTCTGCTCCTCCATATTTACCAATCCTCGTGAATTGAAAGTGCACACATTGTTTCAATATCAGTTTCCTCGGGAACAAGCTGAATGCACGAAGAGTTTCCTGTAAATCAGGAGACACCTGGAATCCTCGTTAACGTCATCCTCTGTCCACCAATTCCAAGAAATATGATTTACCGAAGCAACAGTGAATACCTTCACGAGGAATCTGGGACTATTCAATTATTTCGACAAACTTCAACGGCAGGACTGAAGCCGAAGTTTTGGGCTTTATTGGTATATCCTTTGCGTGCATGGCAACGCCATCGTTAACTCGCGTATAAAGCCCGAGACGCCCTGAATATCATGAATGCCCCGATAGGTTGTTAGGAAAAAAGTTGGTGTACAGTCTTGCAGTCATTCACGGGAGTTGGAGGGTGCTCCAGAACTCGGTCGTCCTTCAACTGTTGAATGGCGCCGCTCGAATTTGATGAATTGGACGGTGGGGTCTTCGTATTTATCTAAATTAATTCTGACTGCGATATTTCTTGTTGTGGGCGAGGGTGGGAGATTGATGATTTTCCGCTCTGGGCGAGGTGTGTCTTCGGTTGGAGGAAGTGAAGGGTTTATGATGTAGGATCGGTCGGATAGAAATTGATGGGTTTGCTCTATCGAGATTTTTCATTTAAAATTTCATACACTCTACATGTGTTTAGTCACAGCCAGAAAAGCCTTTCATTTTAACTTAATGAAATCCCGATTAATTAATCAAATCAGTTTGAAAAACAAATACTTCAGAAACCTTTCAGACTATTTTCCAGTCCTAATAATATTGAGACTGAAGATATATCAATTTAAAATGAAAAACTTCAATATGAGGTGAACAGCTTTGCTTCTGTCGTTTTGCAATAGCTGGCTGCAACGTTCAGTGGTAGCTGAAATAAATAGATCTTAGATATCAAACAATAAGCTTAGGTATTTATAGACAGAAAACTATCGAAATATCAGTTCATTTGGGTCTGTATCCAGATAATTGAGTTGGAGATAGTAGTGTAAAAACATTCATTGACATCATTCACCATCATAAAATGAATAAGTCACCCGCCATGAAGTAAATATAGTAAAAATACAAATATTGAAGTCATCTATAAACTCAGAGTGACATTATTCAGCTAAAAACAGAGGTTATCTAGAGAAGTTCGAAATGAGAGGTCAGATGCAGTCAGACTTTGAGATAGTTCCATTAACTCAGAATTAAACTCAACGTTCACAGTGATAGAGCAATCCAAATTGATTGCGAGAGCCTCGTTATTCTGTCAGAAAAACAGAAGGTTGAATAATGAATCATTAGAGTAGACTGAGTTGTAATAAGTGAGATCAGGCCTTAAAGGAGTACGTGTATTGAAAACTTAGTAGTCTCAGTCTGTTCTTCATTGAGATTATTACAATGTGAGAAAATCTTGATCGAGAAAACAATATTTATAATCTATAACGTTGGTCTATGAAAGAATGCTAATTAATCAATTGAGACGACATTCACAGTTGAGATCTAACTTGCTAAGTGGTTCAGATGGATGAAATTGAGAATTTCTTATTTATAATGAGGAGATCATCATATTGAATGATTCTACTAATATTATAGGAGACCGCTCAAGGTGAAGCAGGGACTGAGGCTGTCAATCAGGTTCAATGTCTAAACTACTTGATGGTTCAAATACTTCAGAGAAGTTCACTTGGTTTTATCGAAAGAGAGGGCTGATTCCATGATTCACCTTTGCGTGTAATGAGAAGTGAATAGTTGAGAAATGAGATGAACTGATCAAGAAAACTGGGATGCACATGAAAATATAATGAATCAGTATTTATTACCACAGATAAACATGAGAATGTTCATTCTTGGAGCAAGTTATCATTTTCATGTGAGGAGTCTAGAAATATCTGAAAAATCAATGCGAACTGCAAGAATATAACAAAATATATATCTCAGAGGATTCAGATAAAGAATTTATTCGAATAAAACGAGAGTTGATTACCAATGTTTTTATAGATTTTCATGATCTGAAACGTGAGCAAATTTTCATACTTTATGAATTCTGAGAATTCACGTACCTTCTTATGATTATTTACTCCAAGAAATGGAAGAGTAAAACAGTGATTATGCGAGGTAATTTTTTTGAAAATTCTAATTTACAAGATTAGCACAATGGGTGATCTATTCATAGGTAGAGCTGGATTAAAAATGAGGACGATTAATTGATTCAATTAATCAACATGAGTTAATCTTTCAGCTGATTAATACATAGAGGAAGGTTAATTTGACGCGAGCAGTCAATCAGCTGACCATAGAGCTGTACTTCCTGGAGTGGACGTGGCGCTGCGACGTAACATTAGGCGTAGCTGCAGATGAGGTCAGAGGGGTGCAACGCTCAATTTTCAACAGTCTGCATCATGAAGTTTTTCTCGATTAATCATGTCAGTACACGATCCGAATTCTCGTCATTTGTGGGAAGTTTTAATTTTCTGCTTCAATATGATGAAATCTATAGCTGTGGCTCATCAAATGCTCACGAATGCCTATGGTGAGCCGCTTTTAGTGAAAGAACGAGACGAGAGTAGTTTCAACGCTTCAGGAACGGTGATTTTAACTTAGGAGACCAGCATGGCGGTGAAAGCGAGAAGGTTTTCGAAGATGCAGAATTAGAGGCATTACTGAATCATTAAACATAAAACCAGTTTTTCACAATAAAGCCTCGGCGGAAACAGAGTTGTTCGCCTATTATTATTAAATTCTCTTCTGATCATGAGGGATATGCCACAAGATACAGATGAATTTGCTAAATATTGTAACGATCCTTGAGAAAAGGAAAAATCGTGTTCGGAACGTTTCATACAATTTTCAGAAAAGTAGTGTTCGTGGCGAAATTGTGAGGCTTTTCCCTAATATAATATGCAAATAGAAGAATTCGTATTCATATTTTTCAATTGAAAACAGAAACTCAGGGTTACATATGTAAACGACTATTGTAATTACTATAAGATCTGCAATAAAATGTAGAATTTCATGAAATCCTATGCATATCTTTCAGAAATGTGCAAAGAAATAATGAAGAATCTATGAAAAAACTTGAAAGAGATATCACAAAGATAACGAAAGGGAGAATGAAGCAGCTGGGTATCGATGGTGAAATTTAACCTGTTCTGCAATATATCCTTTCTGAACTCTCTTCGAATAAAGATACCAACCAAGTAACTTGTCCAACCTTTCCTCTTGTATTTTGAAAAGTATTTGAGATAATTCAAGTAGAGAGAACTCACAAGTAAAGAGTACTGAGTAGTCCAAGCGAGGGAATATTTCAAATTGAACTCTTACAATATAACTTTCTTCGGTGAGCAATGAAGAAGTGTATAAACTGTACTTCTTTAACCAACACTTGTGGTAAACGTCCATAAATAAAAAGTGTTACGGTTTCTCAATCGTGGCATTGTGATAGACCGATTGGTCTTCCTAAGTGTTGAGGAAAGCGAGAAAATTTCCGCATCATCTCATGAAAAAAAACATTTCATTGCGATCGGTTACCTCCGAAATAACCCAAACCTTCTTTGGCCCCTTATAATTCGCTATCATAACCAGAAAGCGTGATTCAACGCCAACTTAGCACGTTCGTGCGGCTCCGACACGGCTCACTCTTTCAAATTTGCGGCGGAATCCATTAAAATTCCAATTATCGAACTTCGGGAGGAGTTCCCCATTCGGATTAATACTTTTGGGCGAACGGAAGGAGACGGCAGCTTCCTCTTTTCACGATAAGGGAGGCGGAAACACCACAATTATTTTGGCTGGGCGATAAAATGGTTTCCGAAGACGGAAGAGGTGGAGGAACTATGGCGGATTGATATTAAGAGCCTGGCTCGCTGAGGACCCGGAAAAATTCAATTAAAACGGTAATTTTGGTCTGGCGATTCCATCGCGGAGGCTGGATGCACCAGCGTCGTGTGGTGGAAATCTTTTTAATATTCACGAATTTAATTTTCAACCATGAAACAAGAAGTTCGCGCTGGGAGAATCCCATCAGTACAACTGGTACTCTCGCTGTTTTTTTTTGGAGATGATGAATTCAATGTGGATATTCTGATGTACCGTTGAATTAGTCGAAAAAAAGTGTTGACCTCTTGATTTTTCAAATAAACTGCTCCACATGAGTTGGGGATATTGATTTGAATTCCAAAAAAAAATAATTCAAATGAGATTTTGTGATGAAAATTCATATCAATATGATTTCAAGTTGCAGGAAATAAAATTCATTTCAGCCTGTACATCTGCAGCGAATACAGAGTGGTTAAGAAAATTTAAGTGAAATGACGACATTTTATTCGCAGAGAATTCCAACATTTCAAGACTATCTATCCAATGTAGGACTCCACGGGCATCAATAACAGCTTGACATCTTCTTTGCATACTACACACGAGGTTGTTGAACATTTCTTGAAGGATTTGGTTCCATAAACGGGGCAGAAGCTCTCTCTCCGATCATTTGAAGATTCTGGGGTATGTTGATGATTATCTTATCTTCTCTGGAGCACATCCCATGCATGTTCTATACAATTCAAATCTGGTGAGTGCGGAGTTATTGGTGAATGTGGAATACCAAGCTCCTCGCGCGCATTCTTAACAATGGCTGCACGGTGCGGTCTAGCGTTATCGTCTGGAAATTGAAAAGTTTCATCAATAGCAGCGTGAAAATTTGGCAATAAATTGTCAATGACATGCTCCCTATAGTGTCCTCTTAATGGACGTATAGAACCTAGATTCACCTCTCTCGAACATCGTCTGATAATTTCGATGAAAACTTTGAGCCCATCTGCATTTTGAAGTGTATTCCGTAGCATTCTACACGAAGATGTAGGCTTTCTTCTCTCCGAAATGGTAATAAAACGATCCTGAACAGGTGCTGTTTTTCGTCGCCCACCAAGCCTTGGTCTTTTCAACTTTAGCTGACTTGGTGCCTTTCCGCTACAACAACCTGAGTTAGGCCACCCTGTAGCATTCCGATAGCCTTATTAGCCTCAGCGTTAATTGATTTACTTCTTGGCGTTTTCAAAAAACTCGTTTCAAATCGAAGCCGTTGATGAACTGACTGAATATTCTGATTTCAAAATTGTAATAACCGATGCTGATAAAAGCAGCAAATTTTTCATCCGAATTTTGGTCCCATGCAGCGTTTTTTGATTAAAATTCCGGGGCATATATTCAGATCAGGATAAAAAAATTCATGTTCTTGTACTGAGGTCCTTATAAATTTTTCTCGGTTAATCAGATTTTCTGTCCGAAAGAGTTTTATACGAGATAAGAGGTCCAACTTTGAAATTTCGAATACAAACCTTCCTCTACATTTTCTGATTCGGTAAACGGAATTTTTTAGTCCATTTCACTCCCTTTGCAGCGTTTTTTGTTTGAAAATCAAAGTTGGACTCCATATCTTGCATAAGGCCCCATCGAGCCGAAAATCTGATGGGCCTAATCGATTCCCCGAAAAAAATACCAACGATCTCAATAATAGAATATGAATTTCCACATCCTTGTCTGAATTAACGAGTAGTTTTGAACGAAAAACGCTGCATAGGGTCCGAATATGGTCGAAAAATTGTTTTAACCAATTCTATTGAAGAATTTCCCGCTTAATCCAAACCTGCACTAAAAAAGATGGGTATGCTTTTAAAATTTCCAAGTTAAGCCACATATTTCATATTAAGCTGTTTCGGACCCAAACTCTGATGGTTCCATTACATTCCTCTGGCGAAATTACTGACCACTTCGGTATAAGATTTCCGATTCTCATCCTGTGCGCGAAATAATTTCACCGTTTCTAAACTCTTGAAACACCCAATATATCTTTGGAACGGAAGAAAGTATGATTCTTTTTAATTTATAAGTGATACTACACTACAGTTCCAGTGAGAAAAACCACAATTTATCATATAACAGCACAGAGTAAGCCAATGAGTTGCTATAAAGAAAGTGTCTGTAAAGGGTATCCCAAATTGCTTGATTTTGGCTGTTGTCTTCTAGACTAGATAGGTAAAAACGTTGAAAGGATTCCTGGGCTCGATGTCCGTGAAAACACCAGTAATGGAAACCGTTTCACGATATCTTCATTTGTTTTGAAGATATAACATACTTTTGAAATTTTTTAGATTTCTAAGATGTGCCATAACTCTTTGATTTTCGAAAATATCAGAAAAAAATAAAAACTTTCAACAAGCACTGGAAATGAGAAATTATTCAATTTTTTTTCTTTAAATTTTTTCTTCAAACAAGATGAAAAAAAATTTGTTCGTATTCAAAATAAAAAAGTATTTTTTCCACGGGAAAAAAGTTCTCAAATAATTTCTCATTTCTGGTGAAAAAGCGCTTTTAGAAAGTTTCAATCGTTTTCAGATATTTTCGTAAATGAATAAGTTATGGCATATTTTCGAAATCGATTATATATCAAAATAAAAAAAAAATGAAGATGTCGTACAACGGTGTACACTTATGGTGTTTTCACGAAAATCGAGCCTAGGACACTTTTCGGATGGAAAAAAAATTGAACAATTACATGTGTTGAAATCGCTCGAATTTCAATTTCTTTCTTCAACTCGAAAATAGAAAAAGAAAGAGTTGAGGTCATAATGAACTTCTCAAAAAAAAAAAAAACACATCCAGAATGTGTCATTCATTTTCCTTTGTGTTTCACGGATAAAAAATTGTAGTCCAGGGAGAATTAACTAAGCCTTCCTTAATTTATTCCATTTGGATTGTCCATACTGTACATAAAAGTGTAAGTGTCACCCTGTGTTCAAAAATCAATGAAATTCGGATATAACTTGATTAAAACTGAGGCTGAAGTCTCACATCGCGAAAAAAAACCGGAAAACCAACCCCGAAATATAAGAACCATATCCAGGCCATCCTGGATATCATCCCTGTCACATCGAGTTATCAGCCAAAGCCGCCGATTAATTACCATCAATCCATATCAATGTAAAAACGAAGCACTCTTGATCTCGCAACAAGCCACGTTTGCGCAATGCTCCAGCGTTCAAGATCTCTCCCGAAATTGTCCAGTATTCTTCCCACGATACCCCGAAAGTTCACAGCGCCCAGCTGAGCGCGTCGGAAAGCGCGCCCCGACGCCGTGACGTTGACGGGCATGTTGCGGATTTATCTGTTTTTCTGAACGCTCCAGCGCGACGAGGTCCGATGTGGAAACGTGTTCAGTCGCCGTTCATTTCTATGCGTGAACATTCAACTTTGATGAGAGTGATGTGATAACGTGACAATGATTTGGATTCGATGGGCGACCCGCCTCTGTGTCTTTTTCTTCTTCTTACTTGAAGGTACTCAGGAACTTTGATATACCTAACCATAATGTGTAATTTTTACGAAATGATCTGAACAATTCGGAAAACAGATATTTATGAGACCCATTTTGAGTGTGATATCTGGGAAAACAAAAACTGAAATATTTTCCAATTTGTTATATTACGTCCTAGAATTATTGTCATCCAAACACCTGTCTAGCTATAAAGTAACTATGGGAACATCACAGAAAATATGTTTACATTTTCTGGAAACATATTTTCAAGGCAGATCAATTTAAATTTTGTAAAGCTTGACCATAGATCTATTTTTTGAATGGGTAGGAATGCTCAGTTAGAGAAAATTCGAGAGAATGTTCCTGACTTGAAGATTCTCTATAAACAATTTTCATAGGTTCATTAGGAAAGAGTGTAAATTTTTCGATATCGAAAAAGAACTTTTCATCAAAGTGGAAAAACACAAATTCATAAACGATGCAAAGTTTCACCGAGCATAATATGCCTCCTCTTAAGTGTGTTCTCCTTTCGCAATCTAATTCCCAATTCCAACCTCAAGTTCATAATATAGGTTCCCTCAAATACAAATTGTTGCTCAAATCCAGGAGAAATTATGAAATATTTTCCAATTTGTTATATTACGTCCTAGAATTCTTGTCATCTAATCATCTAAACACCTGTCTAGATAGAAAAGTAACTAGTAATGTCTATGGGAAAATCACAAAAAATATATTGACATTTTATGGAAAGATAATCATAATATTTTCAATTCAGATTAATTCAGATTTTGTTAAGCTTGACGATAGATCTATTTTTTGAATAAGTAGAAATGCTGATTTAGATAAAATTCGAGAGAATGTTCTTGACTTAAAGATTCTCTATGAACAATTTTCATAGGATCATTAGGAAATAGTGTTAATTTTTGATATCGAAAAAAAACTTTTCATCGAAGTGGAAAAACACAAATTCACCAAGGGTTTCAATCATCCAAAATATGAAAAATTAATACTGAGCTATAATATCGCATAATATGCCTCCTCTTAAGTCTGTTTTCTTTTCGTAATCTAATTCCCAATTTCAACCTGAAGTTCATAATATAGGTTCTCTCAAATATAAATTGTTGCTCAAATCCAGGAAGAATTATGAAATATTTTCCAATCTGTTATATAACGTCCTAGAATTATTATCATCCAAACACCTGTCTAGCTAGAAAAGTAACTAGTTATGTGTATAGGAACATCGCAGAAAATATGTAAACATTTTTTTGGAACATAATCGTAATATTTTCAAGGCAGATTAATATAAATTTGGTTAAGCTTGACGATAGATCTATTTTTTTAATGAGTGGGAATGCTCAGTTCGAGAAAATTCGAGAGAATGTTCTTGACTTGATAAGTCTCTATGAACAATTTTCATAGGTTCATTAGGAAAGAGTGTCAATTTTTGGATATCGAAAAAAAGTTTTTCATCAAAGTGGAAAAACACAAATTCATATAAGATGCAAAGTTTCACCGAAGGTTTCAATCATCCAGAATATGAAAAATTAAGACTGAGCTATAACATAGCACAATATGCCTCCTTTTAAGTGTGTTCTCTTTTTGCCATCTAATTCCCAATTCCAAACTCAAGTTCATAAAATGGGTTTCCTCAAAAATGAATTGTTGCCCAAATCCAGGAAAAATTAATACGAGGACGATATATAAAATTAGAACTGAGTTGCAACAATTTTCCGTCTGATGATTAAATACTGGAAATCTCATCAGGCATTGTTTTTTATCAACACAAACCTCAATCCGAACCTAAATCTAACTTACACATAAGTTGCTGATCGGATATTACCAACATTATATTTATTTATCGATAACAATAATTTTGTTTCAAGGGAAATAGTTATTTACTTTTTTATTTTAATAGGTTTCCCAATGAATTATCATATTCCTTCATTTTCCTCAAAAATTTCATTGAATTTTCAATGGATTTCCACAGATGAAGGAATTCAATATATTCTTCGAAAACTTTTAAATATCACGGGAAAACTTATTGTTTCCATGCATCTATTGCAGAGAAAAATCTAATTTCATCGAAATTCCTTTGAGTTAGGGCAAAAAAACATAAGTTTTGCCTTTGGAAGATCTGCTGCTTTCTCTAAAATCAATATTCGAAGTGAGAAATTTTGTTTAAATGAAAAATTGTCACCAGTAAGGTACAAAGCTCGACTGTTTCTATGTAAAGGAATAATATATAGTTAACAATTTTTAAGTGGTTATCTTGTGTGATCCTTATTTTTCGACTACTAGATTAACTGTGTGAATGATTCGATACTACTCTTCGTTTCATTCATTTATTGCTGAACAGGACGAGCACAGTATGAAAAGGCATTTGAAGGCTCTTCGAGTAGATGAATTGCCCTCAAAGCCTTGTTATGACATAACTCGAAATTAATAATCAATAATTAGTTCTTCTTCCCAATAAATGTAATATCCATGAAGAAATATTGTTATGAACCTGTGAAACAACTGATAAAATTTGAAATTATCCGATGAATCTAACATCAAAACATAGCGGTATTTTATGTTGGTGAAAATTTCAGCAAGTTTAATTGGCTTCCACGAATCATCTCATTCGATTAGAAGATAGGTCACGACCTGATAACACTCCACATAAAATTCCTCGAAATTGAGATAAGAATAACGAGCTGAATATCGAGACACAGAAAGCTATTTCGCGTTAATTTTATAGCTCAAAGCTCCATGAAATGTCGGATTATTCTATACCACTTCAGGAGGAAAACTCAATACCGAAAGTTTTCAGTGGATCAGTGCATCAAAGTTTTTTAGGCCACGTATCGATTTTGAATCGTTTGGATTGATTTTCATTTTTTATATTCCCCCAAGTTTGATTCTGCCCTTCTGACTGCACTCATCTTCATTCACTGGATGAGGTAATTTTTTAGAAAAAAAATCACAGAAGATTGAAATAATTCATTCCATAATTTTGTTGCACAATCAAAACTGATTATTTTTCAAAGGCAAAGGCTTCCCATATTCTAGTTTGGCAGATTGAAGTGTTCTTCTGACAACAAGTCCGATTCAGTTTTTCTCAATATCCACTTGATTCGAAAGAAAAATCATGAATTCCGTACCTAGGTGCACTGAAAAAAAATGTTTTCGACCTTTTCACCACCTGAAACGCATGATGGTCGATAAAACTGCAAAACAGCAATCACCATCCTGCATTGTAATAATTGCAGTTGCGAACTGAAAAACTGGACAATATTCGACAAACACTGTTAATTATTAGAAATACGCCAAGCTCGGAACGACGTTCACTCGAATTACAGCGAGGTAATAGAGGGCAAAAATAAAATTAATTTCAATCAACTGAGGACGAAATGAAATTTCAGGATGAAATTTTTAAAGGGAAATTACTGGAACGGGAATATAGCCGAGTTTTGTATTAGACGGTACGGGAAATTGAAAACTATATCATGAAATTGAACAATTTCGTTGATATTGCGCTATTTCCTATAAGACTGGAAGGTACGAAATTGAATATAGGGCTTTTTTGTCTCTGTATTAGAGCCAGTATATTTTCTTCTCGG
Organism: Hippodamia convergens; assembly: GCA_038502775.1. Taxonomy (NCBI): domain Eukaryota; kingdom Metazoa; phylum Arthropoda; class Insecta; order Coleoptera; family Coccinellidae; genus Hippodamia; species Hippodamia convergens. The sequence continues at coordinate 15,391,148 of CM076607.1, read as the reverse complement.
AATGCCATCTGAAAGTTATCTAGTTGATGGAATTCGAAAATTACAAAAGAGAGGAAATCACACTGACAGGAGATTGTCTCGAAAGAATTTTTGAAAGAAAATAATTTAAGATATAATTTTTCTTGACGAAACTGGGATATTTCAACATAAACGTAATTCACTGCACCTTTAGCATGACGATTATGTGAAAACAATGTGAAAAAATAGCACAGAATGCAAAATTTTAATAAAAGTTTATGCCGAAATCGAAAGACACAAAAGTACAGAAACAACAATGAAATGAAACAAATACCATGTTGAATTCATAGGTTCACAGCCCTTTTTTTATCAAACATTTAAACCAAAGAAACTATCTTGGTGGCGCAGATTTAAAGCCACTGATTAAAGCCCAAGAAGTGAAAGAGGATGTTGAAAGGTCTTTTCAGAATGCGATTGAATATGTCGAACTTCTCTATTGTCGCTACTAGAGTTTTTCATGAGAATTTTCTTCTCTTAGGGATATGGAATACTGAGGATGCTAAATAAGGCTGAAACCTCATTTTCCATAGTCAAAATATCATTTCATTTCTCCAGTCTCACTATCAAAGATCTCTGAGCCTATGAATTGATTGAATATGTCACTTATGAATTTCTGGTCATCAAATGAAATCATTATATGAATATATTCAAACTCAAAACATTCGTATTTCTCAGGAAGCATCAAAATGTTAACTTTCAAGAATTTGGCAGAAAAGCTCCTACTGCAGATAAAGGCGAAACGAACGGTGAAATAGCTCCTAATAGACCACGGCCAATGAGCCCTGAAGACTCTTTCAATGTACCCTATTAGTGAAACCTTAACGCATTCATTGATGCTAGTAGGTATTAAAACGAATTCATTCATGAAATGGCTTCTATCCAAATAATATTCAGTTTTTCATATTGGATTTGGAAATAATTCACAACATTTCAATCTCTTGGACGACAATCATTTCTGGTACAGTTTTAAAGACATTATTTTCGAAACATTTTCTTCGGAGAATGATCTCAAATGCACTACCTCAAAAAAGGGAAGAAAATCCAAAGAGAATTTAATTGCTTTCCATCCTGAAACCATATTTGCGTTCACAGGGTGAGTAAAAAATGCGTACCGAGCTTTCTGGGAGTGGTAGTACATTGAAAAATCATTATAGTTTGATAAATAAACCCATGGCCCAAGATTTATTCCTAAAAGAGATATAACTTTCCACAGTTGATGGAATGAAAACAAGTAACATCAATTTCAAACTTTTATTTTTATCCAAACTGTGTTGGAGCATACTTATTGATATGAATATATTGTTAATTATTATCACAGGAAAGTTTGATCATCAACCAAATTAAAAACAGAATTGTTCATTGTCTGCTTAACCCTCGGCTCAACTTTTAACGGGTATGGTGCTTCAAATTTACTTTCAGGGTATGGTAGGGTCAATTTTCATTCTGTGTATTTTTTCTATCAAATACAGAAAAATATGGTCTTTTCTACATCAAGAATTTCTCTCTGGTAATCGAACTACTCAGCGAAAATGAATTAATGTATCCCAAACATGAAGAATGAATAAATAATAAATTTTTCAGAAACATTGGAAAATAACTATAATATATCTTTGAGAAAAAACTACTAAGAAAATAATAAATTTTTACTCGAATCTCGCTTTCAGGTGAGTGTCTCCGAAAGTATATGGCAGTAAAATGTGAAAAAACGAAATCAGGAAAATTCTAAAACACATGTTTTATATAGTACTATTTCCTTATATGTTTATATTGATCAAAATTTTGGCACAGTGTTTTGATCGAACATTGATTGTTGCAAACATTTTTTTTTCACGTTCAGCACATGAATTGAAATGTTTATTATCGTTTTATCGACATAAAAACACCTAGCTTCGTTTTGGAGTATCATAGAATCTTCGGTTGGTACCACTGACTTTATGACGTTAATGGTATGGTAGGGTCAAATTTGACCCCAAGCTCGCTGTCACGGTTTTATGCCAACAACAACAAAAATACTAAGGTATATTAGTCATATCAATACACTAGGAGAAAAGCTGGAAGGGGGAGGAATTACAATTACTCCGTATCTGGCTATTATACAATTTGATTTGCGTAGGGTCAATTTTGACCCTTCCATACCAGTTAAGGGTTAAATATCGTTACCGATTTATCTGGCGAATATTGAATCTGCTGATATCATTTGACTTTAAAACCTCAAATATTTCAAAAACTTTTCAATTTTTCTTATTTGGAAATACATTTTGAAAATATCGATTCATCGGTAACATTCGCACTCTAGAAGTTATGCGAAGAAATTTCTTTCATTTTATCAACTTTGAAAGAATGGATCTATCTTAATACGAATTTTGGGCAATGAGTTTATTTACCATACTTTACCTAAATAATTTTCAATGTTCTTTCACCCCTTTCGGTAAAAATTATTGATTTAATCTATATTTCCCACTCATTTCGCAGCGTTTATTAACTAAAATCAACAAGTTTCTCAACACAAACAAAAAGTTTTCACAACCCTTTCTACTTAATTTCTCTTTTCCTCAAACCACCACTGTGCCACCGTGCAATGGTGACAAATTTCTTTGGTCTTGGCGAGGTTCCTGGCTAGTTCCATATGAATGGTTGTGATTATACCAACTATTTATATTGAATTTTGGGTGAAGTGATTGCTCGATATGCGGACAGAATGTTCGATACGATACGAACGTTAGTTGTGGTTGCAACACCGGACCGCCATTCTGAGATCGTGGGTTCGAGTCTCTCATCAGCTTGTTTTTTTTTACTCAAAAATTCATTTAAATGTTTGTATGTCCGCTGATGTATGTATATTTTTTCATTATCTGTTGTTTTAACAATTGTTCTATCAATGAGGGTTCGCTTATTCAATTTAATCATGTCGACTGCGACCTGTCGAACCTCTCAGGACTGTAACGACGCATCGACAAATCGGGCAGTCTCATAAATCTGTCGGATGACAAATCGGCCCGGCTGATTATGAATTCGGGGACGCGGCCTGACCCACCGGTTCCGAGCCGAGAAGTTTCTTCCAGCCTGTCATAAATTTCCGGAAGGGATTCATAAGGAAGACGGCGTGGCCTGGAGGAATAAGGTATCCGACATCCGCGACTTATTTTCGGGGGCACGGAATGGGAAAACGGGGAAAAATGGAGCTCTGGCATTGAGACATTATCGGGATATTAATTCGGAGGGGAAGGAAGAGAAAAGTTGGAAAATACCGAGTTTACTGACGGCGGGAAATTTGTTGAATGCGGCGCTGCGTTCGTGACGGATGTTTTTCCGGTGTTTCGGGGAAAATTGATTCTCCGGGATAAAAAAGAATATGAATAACAGAGATAAACTGGAAAATCATAGGTAAAATGGATTATGGGAACATTCATGATAACTTGAATGAAAGTTCACATTCAAAAAACACATTTTGCAGAGAAATTTTTCTTTATAATAACCGAATGAAGGATGAAAATCCTAACAAATGAAAAACCAACTTCAAAAAAAGAAAATTCAAAGTAAATTTCGTGGGGTTACATGCAAAAAGCACTGAGTCTAAAAACAAGTTTTTCAAAAATTTTGATAAATATTGTAGGCCTTAAAATCTGTTTCAAATAGAAGAGATACACCTTAGTAATACCATTTTACATTATTCAAGAATAGAGATACCGATGAAAAGACGTTTTTTCAAATTGTTGACTTAGTGCTTTTAGCTTGTACCCCCACAATTTAGAATTCAATGAAAAGCACAAAGAGTATTGCATTTTTCTTATCAAAATGGTGGGCACAGTCAAAATTGTTTATTTCATTCAAAACTCCTTGAAAGGATACAAGTATAATACATTTCAGTACAGGAATATGCAAGTACATGCATAGTTAATAGTTTAAAAGGGGTTACTGTCCACTGCGACCTGATGGTCTATTGTGCCCCCTGACAAAGCTTTACAGCTCGCTTTCCAGTCCCAGAGATCTTATGAAATCCAATATCTCGAAAGGCTTCAGTGAGGCTAATTCCTTACTCCTACAGATCTCTTGACCAAAGCATTTTTTCCTTTAGTCTACAATGCCGAAGCATTCTGTGACTAGGTGAATAGGAGTTTCTTCCTCCTCCCCACAGAATCTACACTCGTCAGTGTCCGATACGCCCATTCTCAGCAAGTGCTTTCTGGGGCGACAATGCCCTGTGAGAAAGCCAGTGAGGAGGTGTAGTTGGTTTTTACTGAGATCCAAATATCTTTTGGATTTTACAGTTTCAAAATTCCGAAGGAACTTTTTGTAGTGATCCAACACTGGGAGATTCTGCCAGAGTGTTTCTCTTTCAGTTTTCTTCTTCTCCAGAAACTCCTTCTTACATGTACATTTTCCTATACCAGCGAAATGTTCTGGGCCAGTGAGTGGTTTCCAAGCACCCTTTCTGGCAAGTTTATTGGCCTCTTCGTTACCTGTGTTGCCCGAATGACCAGGAACCCAGATCAAAGAGACCTTATTTTTCTTGCCTACCTCATTGAGTTTGTCCCGGCATGCCCATGTCGACTTTGAGTCGATGACATAGGAGTTCAGTGCTTTAATAGCAGCTTGACTATCTGAGGGAATAGCTATATCGCAATTTCTCTCTAGACCAATATCTAGACATCTTTCGATTGCAAATATTTCTGCTTGCAGAACAGTCACACAGAAGCCTAAAGATAGTACACACTTGGCTTTGAGAAAAATGCATAAAAAAGCAGATAGTTTCAAAAGTTTCAATTCATTCATATACAATTCCAGATAGTGCAATCGAAAGTTATCATATTTCTAGTTCATACATTCAATTTTAATAATTGTTTTCAAATTTATATTCCAGCATTCTTGAGGCATCAATGATCAAGCTACGTGAGAGCGCCCACCAAAGTTGCATAGGACATGCGTAGCTATCTTGAGGTTTTACGATTTTATTGGCGCGTATGTACAATGTATATTTCACTACTTTGGTAGGTGCTCTCGCTAGAAAGAAATGTTATACTCCCAAAAAAATATTTCATGATTCTGTTTTTGAAGAATAATTGATGCCAACTGTTCACTTCGACTGTTATCGACAAGAGTAGAAGCATCTATTTAATTTATCATCATATTTTCCCGTGAGGAGCAGAATATTTCGTTAAATAAGAAACAAGGGTGGCTTGTCAGATAAGGCAATGAAGGCTTACAAAATTTAAAGGTTTTGCTAAAAATTAAGTTTGGACACATAACCATTTTCTCTTAAAACACCCATAACAGCCATTTTTTCAAAACAAAAATATCTGTGAGTGAGTTTCATGCATTTTTTTAGGTCCATATCGGGATAGCAGCCTTAAAATAATTTTTAATCATGAAAAACCATAGATTTCCTGCCTGAAAAAAATTCACGAGATTAATTACCAGCGTTCGCGTGGGTAATCGAAATCAACAAACGTTTTCAGACTTATTTGTAACGATGCTGATGGGATTTCCTTTCAGTAGATCAAATAAATCACAGTCAGCTCGTCTAGATTGGAACATGAAAGAATCTCCGGAAATCCAATGAAAAGATGAACACTCAAGGACTTCTCAAGAGTTTCCTCAATGCACCCCTTCACGGAACAATTTTATTTGCAGCAGAAGTTAAGTATCGTGCTATTCAACCTAGATTTTCTCTAAAGCGAATAGAAAAATATGAAAAGGGCCAATAAACTTTTCAGAAGAGCGATCTTCAAAACGAGTGAAGTTTTTATCAAGTAATTATTTCCGAACTCCAACGTCGCCTGTTGGAAGTGGAAGATTTCTTTTTTGGTTCTGCAGGAGCAACCATCATGTATAGAATTCGTAGTTTTTCTTGTGAAGATGTTATTATGGATTTTTTTCGAGTGCTCTTGAAAAGCTGCATCAATTTGAATGAGTTCGTGAAACACCGAGTGCTTTATTTCAACGTTGTTGGTTCCCTTTCTATCTTGCAGTGAATAATCCTCAACTTCAGGGAGAAACAAGAAATTCAGGGAAATTCATGAAATATACTCTTACGAAGAATTCATCATTATACATATACAATCAGATAATTCGTGATTTGGGTGCACGTAGTGCCATGTGCCTAAGATAGATGCATGCAGAAGTTTTACACTTCCCGTTCTAAAAAAAACCGTGTTGAAAGTACAATAAAGTCACAAGATATTTGGTGATATGCGGTGGGTAAGTGCCTAAAAGTTTGCGAGGTATTTAGTTTGATCCCACAGTTTATTAAAAATCTGCTGAAAATCTAGCGAGTGAGTCATGTATCCCATGTGTTCAGTTTCAGAACATCTTCTTTTCAATTCATATTTGAGTGATATTTCAACTGAATCTTTCCAAAAATTCATTCATCCTGATGATGTTGCTCTGGATTTCAATCATTTTAATTCTGAGTGAATAGAGGGTAGCCTTTCTGCCAATTCAGAAATCCCGAAAAATTATTTTTCACTTCGGCGTTTTTGCTTTGATGATAATGAAATTGAATTCATGTTTTTATTCAAGAAATCCAGACCCATTTCCTTGATTGTCATTATACTTCCGAAACCCTTCAACTCAATTTAAAACTTTCTGCTTCTCGGTAAATTTTCAGAGACAATTTCATTTATTCAAGAATTCTAAAGAGGATACGGTATTCTGTTTATATTTTTTCTCATACTCATATGAATTAAGAGATAATTGCGATAAGACTCACTTCATTTCATCTTCAAACATCTTTCTTGGAGAGAACGAACGTTTATCTTGGTTTCTCAAAGCATTCATTTCATCCATCTTAATGAGAGAGGTTAACCTCCCTATTTTCGCGTTGCCTCAAATTGTGCTACAACATGTTCCCATCAAAAATAAATTGACAGTTGCTCCGGTTCACATTTTGCATATTCCGCATCTTATTTTTCACCCTCCGTTACCTGCAGAAAAATATTGTAAATTTGCATATTTCTGCCACGAACAGAACTTCATTTGAGGGAACGTTTATCGTCAAGAAGAACGAGTCGAAGTCGAGCAGAACGACGGAATTTGCGATTTGAATTCCGCATTTATATGCATACCAGAAATCAGAAATTTTCGTGAACCATAAAGAGCGATCGGTTTGTTCTGAGGATCTTGGAAGATTCCACATCGTTGATCAATTATTGCGTTCTTTCTACACGAACAGAACTTTTGCAATCGTCACATTAGGCTGTCGGAAAATCGCGTAAATACTTTTTGATATTTCTTCCTGATGAAAGATTCAGACTTGAATCTAACAAGCGTTATAATAAAACAATTAAAAAAAATTTAAAACTGCTCCATGCTGAAGTACCTAGGAATATGTCAATAGTAACATTTAAAAAGTCAATGAGAATTTCAATTATAAAAACAAGGAACGTTGCAAAGTTAATATCAGATTTCTTCATCACATTTGACAACAAAGACATGTAGAATTTTTCTAGTTCTAGAAAATGACTAGGCACCAAGTATTTTTAAGAATGTCCATTGCGTTGGAACGAGAACACTGATAACAAAGGACTTACAGTAACTGAACATAGTTTTATTATTGTTCATTCAGCACCTCTTTCATAATTGCACCTGATTTAGTGAATCAATATCATCTCCCTGCTAACAAAAATAAAATAATGAAATCAGTGAATAGAAGATCAAGAATATGTAATATGAAAATGTAATGTGCATTTTGAGTGCATTTTGCGCGACGTAATAATGAAAACTACAACGGAATATTATTTCTCTATTTCACTATCGTAATGAGTTCATTACAGTACAAAAAGTAGTGTTTTAATGAAAATCATTACAGCATTGTTTTCAGTTATATTTTTCGTTTTGAGGTTGTCAATACTGACCTCCGATCCTATCAATTTTCAAATCGAATCAATTCAAATTCTGTCATCTGTCAAATTTCGTAAGTCACGCCAACTGCCAAGAGACAATACAAAAGTTACTAAATTAAATTTTTATTTGAATTTCGAGAGTATTTCACAAAACTTGGCTAAAATAGAGAAAATATCGTCTAATAATCGTTGCAAAAAAATTACAACACTCATTTCTTATTCGTGTTGGAATTGGAGCTCATTCTGGAACTTGATTCAGAATATACTATTCTCTATTTCAGTATAGTGATGAGTTCATTACAGTACTAAAAGTAGTATTTTAATGAAACTCATTACAGCATTGTTTTCAGTTATATTTTTCGTTTTGTGGTTGTCAGTCCTGACCTCCGATCTTCTCAATGTTTAAATCAAATCAATTCAAATTCCGTAATCTGTCAAATTTCGTAAGTCACACCAAGTGCCAAGATCCAATACAACAGTCGCTCATCTGAATTTTCATTTAATTTCGAAAGTATTTCACAAAACTTTGAGAAGGCAATTCCAACACTCAGCCTGAAACACTGCCAAGCACTATCATAGAAAAGTAGAAAAAGAAAAGCTGAATTATATTTGATATACAAATATTTAATGGTAAGGAAAATGAATGCTACAGAGGAAAATTGTACATTATACTTGTATAATCATTACGACTAAGACCGTTCCACACAGAAATAATTCCTAACATGTTCTTTCACCCTATCCATGAACTCTGAAGTTTTCCGATTTCCCCCAATATCTGGAGTCTGAATTTTATCGAGACTAAGAGTTCTTCTGACGGCACAATCGATGGCAGTTGCATCTTTCTCCATTTTCAGATAGACCAACATATCTCTGAGAGCGTTCAGCATGGCAACCGGGTTTACAATGTCTTTGCCCTCCAATTCTGTTGCGGGAGAACCAACTGCTGGCTCGAAAACTGCACAGAAGTCGCTATAGCTTTTCTTGGAGTACAGGCCAGGACCTCCTGAAATGTATAAGAATGATCTGATCACAAAATACCGAAGTTGTATGAGATGTTTGAGTATCCTCAGATAGTGATACCTACAATGATTGTTCTTCTAGTAGAGTCTGATTTGAATTGGAGACTTACCTAAAACGCCACAAGCAATATTAGTTGCCACACATCCGTACAAGTTTGGTATCATTACGAAATCAAGAGTTTCAGGCCTCTTAAGCAGTTGTTCAATGAAATGTGACAACCTCATTGTATCAAACCGTAAATCCTTAAAGTCCCTGGCTTGTTCTTTGATTGTATCGATGAAGATACCATCAGCCAATGGATACACATCTCTCTTGTGCACAATTGTGACTTTGTTCCTGTGATGAGCTCTAGCATAATGAAGGGCCCATATAGCGTACTTTTCTGTCTTTTCCCTGGTGATAACTTTAAGGGACTCGACGTTACCTTTCACTGTCTCGTGTTCTAACATGAGGTACTCCCCTTCAGTGTTCTGTCTAGCTAGGATGATGTCAACGTTTGGATTCAAACATCTCACTCCAGAGTAGGGTCGACAGTGTACAATGGAGATGTAAAGGTCGAGTTCAGACTTGATGTGCAGATTGAATTGACTCTTGTCCAATCCTTCATCTTTCGTCTCGATACATCCCTTGAGGGCTATACGATTTCTTCGGATGGATGTTTTGATGTGGTGAAGATGTTTCTCGGAATTTTTCTTGGATACTGGGGCGTATATATGTTCGAATTTTATCGGAGTGCGACCTACGTCTATTATTTCCTCTACGTGTTTCATCAACTCCCTTCCCACTCCATTACCTATGAGGAGAGTGACCATGTATTTGCCTCCATAGAAGGGCAGAGGGAGATTCTCGAATTTTCTGGGTACAGGTGTTTTGTAGTGTTGGACTTCGGATAGGACGTTGAGGAATTTAGCCATTGATCGTGTTTGTGCCTTTTCAAAGAAGGGACGTTTAACTGTACCCAACATGATTGAACGTCAAAATTGCGATCCTTCAGAATTTCATGGTTTATGACTGCTGAAATTGTTCCTACTAGATCACAGAAGGATTCTTATTTTTCTGGTGAGGGTACTGATTTTTGTTCCGATCCTTTCCAGGTAGCAGAGGAATTGTAGCAAGAAAGTTTATTGTTTTTTACGAGTAAACAAAATATAAATTGAAACACTCCTTATAGATTCTCAACTAAATAAATTTACTTATGAAATGTTCTTATCGCTCTTTCTAGACGTCTAACGATGCCTATGTTGATCCAAGGTATAAATGATTGATTTCCTCTGATTTGAAAAATCTTAATCTTTTCTCACCGATCAATTTCATCTTTTATAATAATAGCACCCGCCGTGTATGTCAGAAATATCACAAGCGCATCTTCACAAGATTGTCATTATCTTTCGCAGGTGTATTATAAGCGACAAATGTTCAGTGGGTTATTTTCAGCCCACTTTGAGATAATTTATACGCCTCCAGATGTACAGAGAGACAACGATGTCTTCTAAAATTGTAGTTCGCCGTGCATCAATACCATTCATGTTGTATAAATAACACACTTTGTCAAGTTCGTCTAATAAGTCTTGCTCCACCGTCTTCTTACCTACTTTTAATGAGCATTGGAACGAGATGTAAGAATTGGATTTCTAATTGAAAAACATTTCAGGAACATCCAGCATGAAATTGTTTACGAGAATTCCTCTTTCTCGATCTAGCATCAGACAATCTTCTCTGACATTTGAGCATCGTCTTGTATTGAGTTTGTTCAAATTTATCCCTTCAGATAGTTCATCTGTGATATATACTATATCCAGGTCATTTCAAGCAAAATGAAGTCCAGGCAGTCCCTTTATTTTTTAAAGAAACTGGTTTCTAAATTTCATTTCATTCGTCAGTTCTCAACATAGATATAAGTCGATCCTATAAATTCTGGAACTGAAATACCATAGTATGAACAACTGTGATTGAATTTTCATACCCCATCCAACTGAATGTCACAGAAGGAGTACTACCATCAAGAAAAACAGTTCCTGTCCTATGTGAATCACAACTCAGTGCAATTACTAACTAGAAGCCCTTGAGTAATCTAGAATTCTGATCGCCATTAAAATTTTTTCGCGTTTTCACCGACTCTTTTCGGTGCCAAACATACCCCACATAAATTAAAAAGTTCAAAGCTTTCCACCCTATTCGTTGAATAAAAGCAGAACTTTTTGAAATCAGGATGAGCATGGCTTGTTTAACTAGATTAAAAATAAAATGCGGAAAATTTCGGCGAAAATTAATTCACTCAATTAATTCAGCTTTTTGCTGATTCAAATTTATGCGTTCGAGAGCACATGAGGTAGCGGCACTTCGTGGCCCAGGAGAGGTATAGTGGGGCCGTCGAAAAGATCTATCTACAGAGTTGTAGGTTAAATTCGGGTAAGGACTAGACTCTCCTAGGGTAAACTGTTTGAATAGACGCCTTTGAGTTTATGATATGTTATACCGGCCTGTTGGGAAAACACACAATTTAAAGAAAAACATAAAAGTGTTCACCGAATTAACAGTCTTGATTCAACAAACGTAAGTGTTATATTAATTGTTGAATGAAATTTCCATGGTTCATTGCTTTCAGAGAGTTGGAACATTGATCGTGGTTTTCCGCTTGCTTATGAATTCTACAGCAAGAAAAAAACTCGAGACGAGTCGGTAAATTAATATGAAACTAGATCCACCATAAAAAAATTATGACTTGTTTGGATGGTCGAATGAAATACAATGTTCAAAATCGGGGTTGTTCTGATTTCGTTGAATTACTGTCAAGGACTGTATCCAGTAAACTGAGTTGGAGATGGTAGTGAAAAAACATTTATTGACATCATTCACAATAATAAAATGAAAAAGTCACCTGCATAAAGTTAATACAGTAAAAATACATATATAAAAATCATCTATAAACTCAGAGTGATTCATTCAACTAAAATCAGAGGTAATCTAGAGATGTTCAAAATGAAAGGTCAGATGAAGTCAGACTTAGATTTGAGATAGATCCATTAAAAATTCAAAATTGAGCACAGCGTTCACAGTGATGATGCAATTGAAATTGATTGCGAGAGCCTTTTTATTTCATCAGAAAAACGGAAGGTTGAATAATGAATTGTTATAGTAGGCTGAGTTGTAATAAAAGTGAGATCAGACCTTAGAGGAGATACGTGTATTGAAAGCTAAGTAATCTGAGTCTCTTCTTCATTGAGATTATTAAAAATGTGAGAATATCATGATTGAGAAATCAATATTTATGATCCATAACGTTGGTCTATGAAGAGAATGCTAATTAATCAATTGAGACGACATTTACAGTGAAAAACTGCTTTTAGTAAGCAGGGTTAGTGTTCATCAGAAAAATAGGGGCTACAATTGACAGTTATGAGGAATATAACATGAGAGTTCTATGTATGAATTAAAACCACCAACCTGTTGGTTTCGAGAAAGCTGAAGGCTTGAGATCTTACTTGCTGAGTGCTTCAGATGAATGAAATTGAGAATTTCTTATGTATAATGAGGAGATCAAACCTGTTGAATGGTTTTATCAATATTTGAGGAGACCGCTCAAGGTGAAACAGGGACTGAGACTGTCAATAAGGTTCAATGTTTAAGCTACTTGATCGTTCAAATACTTCAGAGAAGTTCACTTGGTTTTGTTGAGAGACAAGACTGATTTCATGATTCACCGTTGCGTTTGAGGATTTTCATTCATCTGAAACTCGAGAACATTAATTAGCAAGTGTTATGAAAAGTGAATAGTTGAGAAATGAGATGAATTGATTAAGATAATGAGATGCACATGAGAATGAAACAAATCAGTATTAATTACCACAGAGAATGTTCATTCTTGGAGCAAGTAATAACTTCCATGTGAGGAGTCTAGAGATATCTGAAATCTATGAGAACTGCAAAAATATACCAAAATATATATCTTATCAAATACATTAATTTAATGCAATAGAGATCTCATTAGAATAAAGTGAGAGAGGATTACCAATATTTTTATAGATTTTCATGATCTGAAACGTGGACAAAGTTTCGAACTTCATAAAAAGCCGGAAAATAACATGGAATATGCAACAATTAATGATTCTGAAAATTCACTAACCTTTTTGAGGATTAGTTACTCCATGAAATGAACGAGATGATCAGTTATTTTCGAAATTCTAATTTACAAGAGTAGTTCAAGAGGAGGACTATTCACAGACAGAGCTGGATTACAAAAGAGAACGATTAATTGATTCAATTAAAAAACATGAGTTAATCTGTCAACTGATAAACACAGAGGAGACCAATTTGAGTCAGTCAATCAGCTGACCATAGATCTGTACGGAGTGAAGTGGGCGTGGCGCTGAGATGTACCCATAGGCGTAGCTGCGGATGAGGTCTTCAACATACATACATCGTCAAAAGTCTCGTTCCCCATAAGTTTATCAAGAAATAAAAAAAAAACATTGTTTTGGAAATGAGATTAATATTTTCCTCTGTTCCAACTGCAACTTCATTAGATAGAAAGTCTTTTTTACACTTGCCTTCTACAGGATGGGACAAAATAGGAAAAATGAGCAAAAATCCAAATTTAAGGATTATTGATTGTTGATCAATTATAGTTATCCTATAACTGAATTCAAATTCGAAATTCGTATTACCACCTGGTTTATTGTTTCCATTTGAGTGATAAGATTACATACACAACACAAATTATCCATGTAACCTTCAACAAGTTGAGAGAGGATATGGGGCTCAAGAGTTCAACCGATGTTTGTATGTATACATCACTAAGTCGTTCCAAGCTTGTTTTCAGAATATTATGATAATAGTAGTTCATGAAGTTCAATACATTGACACATCCTTTGCTCGCAGCTTATAACTGTTACGGTTTTCTCTGGGATTGCCTGAATAATTGTAAAATTTCGGTGATAGCGACCTCTGTCGGTCAATAGCCAAACATAGATGTTTAATCTTTTGGCACTCCTGAACTCAGATCAGTCTTTTTACGATGTGCGTATGTCATGAATATCACACGTTACATCCCACAACAAAACAATCAATTCACTAGGCGAAAAGGCAACGTCGCGCTGGACAATTTCCACAGCTCTCCCTCCTCCTTGTTTCGAATCCATCTGGCGTAGGCGGCAAAAAACCCCCTACTGCCCCCATTGTTTCACATGGGAGTCGATCTGGGGTTTTCACATTAACAATGCCGCGAATGGCCCCAGGAAAGACGAGATAAGTAGTCAGGAAGTGTTTGTTCCTTTCCAGCACTTCGCCGCTGGACAGATTGCAGCGGCAACAAAAAGTGCGGTCCTGTTTATTTGGAGTCGGAAAGTATATGTATCGAGAGTTTTGACAAAAAAGAAGAGGCTGCGTATAACTCGTGTTTCTTTATGTGCGTGGGCGGGATTTGCCGGGATTTATGTCTGCTTTTGGAGTGCCTTTCAGGTTAATTCCGTTCCTCGCTGATGTGAGGTGGTGACCGGGACGAATTCTTCTGGCAGCGTTGATTTCAGCTTTGAACGACGTAAATGCGAGAAGTTTAGAACATGAATTCACTTCTTCAGTGTTTAAACCTCAAATTCTTTTAACACCTATGAAAACTGACACTGAAGCGCGTCTTTCTAATAACTAGAGAAATCTGCGATCAGCAGAAAGCTCCGATGAACAAGATTTATGGAAAAGCTTCTGGGAATGAGAACAAAAAAGTTTCCATACCATGACTGAGTAGCACAAAGCTTGTATGAAAAACAATTAGTTTTCAACTCTAGAAAACCCATGAGAAAAACAAATTAATAAAAAAAAATCCAAAACAAACAAAGATGTACTAAAAGGAAAAAAATACTGCAATTTCGAAGAATTCTCTTGAATTAATCTAAACATGAGAAAATATGAAATACTGAAGGAATGAAAACATGAAAATAATGAAGTTCATCTTATTCTGAAAAATATAACCACTCCTTTTATACAGTGTGACACAGACTCATGGTTCACCCTCATTTTCTCCTTTGTTTCTGTAGCTATGTTTTCGAAATTTGGAACATTGATTATACTCACTATAAGGCACTTTTTGACATATTCAGAAATAAAAACTAACCTCAAATTGTTGTTTATGATCGATAGCTACCTCGATGAATTATTGTGATTGAACCGAAAAGATACTTAAACTTGTTTAAACTCCATTATCGTGTTCGTATTGGTTATAGTTATACAGTAAAAAAGTTGATATGGATGGATACCCCACCGATGGTACTTTACATGGTTTACTTTTTTGGTACGTTTTTCGAACCACGATACTTTTTAAATCGAAATTACTAAAGTCTAGCATTATTTTGATTATTTGGAATAATTTCAAGGAGTTCATGGCTCGCTAGATCGAAAAATAAAATGGGCGTTCTGACGAATGGAATATCAACTATGAGGTATCATTAGATGAAGAAAATTATGGAGATTTCAAAAATGTAATAATATACCGGTTTCCTGATATCCAAAATTGATGTCATTTCCGGAAAAACCTTGAATTGAATTTTTTCTTGAATATGTAAAAAAGTGCCCTATAGTGAGTTTATTCAATGTTCCAAATTTCAGAAATATAGTTACAGAAACAAGGGAGAAATTGTAAGTGTACCATGAGTCTGTGTCACATCCATAACTTTCCACTCCAAATTTTTAGCTTTGGTATGGAATAACGAAAAAAACGCTCAGACAGGTCGAATTTTGTTGAAAGGGGGACAAATAAGGGTGTTCAAATGAGTTTGATATCACTACCCCTCTAGCTGCAACTACTAACTGCTCTCATTTTTGAATAGGAATAAGGGGTCGAGCAGTACCTTATTGGAAAGGCAATTCAATTTCCTGCATGGGTGTTTTTTTTTCATCGCTTTATTATCATACAGAGTGACTCAGTACCTTTCACACGCAGAATTTGGATCCTTGAGATCGAAAAAACGCTCGGACGAGTCACAAAATGAATTCTATATCACTACCCCTCTAGCCGCTACCACTTAAAGCAAATATTTTTGAATAGAGATAATAGGTCGAGTAGCTTTGTTGAAGAGGTAATTCAATTACCTGCATGAGCGTATTATTTTTTTTTTCGATCGCTCGAATATTAAACAGTGTGAGAGGGGTAGTGATATAAAATTAATTTTTTGACCCGTCCGAGCGTTTTTTCATGTCAAAGATCCAAACTCGGCATGTGAAAGTTATCCGTCGAATACTGAGTCACTCTGGATAATAATAAAGCGATGAAAAAAAAATACACCCATGCAGGAAATTGAATTGCCTTTTCAAGGTGCTGCTCGATCCTTTTATTCTCATTCAAAAATGAGAGCTGTTAGGGGTTACAGCTAGAGGGGTAGTGATATCAATCTCATTTGAACACCCATATTTGTCCCCATTTCAAAAATTTGACCTCTCCGAACGTTTTTTCGTTATTTCATCCCAAAGCTCCAAATTCTGTGTGAAAAGTTATGGATGGCCCACCCTGTATACATTGGGGGGAGATGTAGTACATTTTTACAGTCCTTGACCTTGTTTATGAAAAAGTCTGGTCAAAAGCATTATTGATCATTGCAATGAGGTCTGTAGGAAGGGTTGAATTTTTTCGATTTCATCTTGTTACCACATTTCCTCCTAAGGGTGATTCCACGAACTTTAATTAGTTCATCGAGAAACCTTACAAAACTCCAACCAATATAATTACCCCACAGCGAATCTCAGCGATTCGGATTATTTGCTATTGCCCTTCAAAAAGCCAACTGTTTTGAAACTCACCTCTTAGGCTTCCTCTTCGAACCCTTGCAAGTTATTAGACGGCTCTTCGATAATTTACTGAATACGATGGACAAATTGAAAAACCCAGTTTTTTGTTTCAGGTGCGATCAGTGTGTTGAGTGTGAACGGTGTGAAATTGACAATAGAACCCAGAACTGTGAAACGGTTTCAATCTGCCACCCTACGTTGCGTGTACGATACAGAAGAATCCGCCCTGTATGCTGTTAAGTGGTATAGGGGCCTTCACGAGTTCTACAGATTCGTGCCGAAGGAATCCCCAAAGACTAAAGTGTTTCCTTACCCAGGAATAGTTGTAGATGTGAGTATGTTTTTTCATTAGTTTACTTCCAATCATTGCTTGATTCTTTCTTCTGGATCCATTTATCTTGGAATGCTCCAATTTGAGCGGATCGCACAACTTTATCTATAGCCCATTTGAGTTGGATGCCTTCAATTTTAATTGAAGTTTTCATAATTCATTGGATACCATCAACTAGTAGAATACATGACAGTTATATATAATTTTAGAGAGTATATTTAGTACGCATCATTTGACACGGTTAATGAGCCAAATACAAATTCAAGTTCGTGCATCGTACTAGTAATTCGGACGTCGCAGGTTCAAGTCCTGTCCGGGTGGGTTCATTTTTCCAAAATTCACTCGTCTGAATACCAACAAAAATTCTTTCAGTATATCTTACATAGGACTTATTACAAGAAGATGAATTTTAATACTTAACCTGAAGAATTCTGTACTCTCTTCAACTGAACCTGTTCTGTTGTGTGATATCTCGTACTGTGCCTGTGAATTCACTTGAACTATTTTTGAGTTCGATATTTTCACAATAGGAAGTGTCTTCATCTTTGGAAATTCTTTTCCTATAAGCTAAATTGGGGGAGGGGGAATGGATTTTAAACAACTTGTGTTTGAATCAAATTGTTTCTTAAATGGAACCTCTTGGTTGTAAATAGGTTCGAGGTTTTGTTTTCATCTCGTGTCTTGCTGTTCAATCATAGTACATCCGGTAAAGAGAATGGTGAGCTCATGTCATCGATCGGAGAGATTTAAAACAAAGCTATTGGTTAGAAACCCAAAACACTCACAATTTTTTACTAGAGAAGAAATAGCTGAAATATTGAACGAAGAAAAGGCCGACAAACTTTTATTTATCAGGGTGTTACTCTTTTCTATAATTATACAATACTTATATAAAAATTATCCCCCAATTATTTTGCTCTTAATTCAGGTTAAAGAGTTAAAGACGGTGTGAGCTGTCTTCTCTTCTGATGCTACTAGATGTCATTATATGTATTAAGTTACTCGAAAGGCTTATACAATGGAAAAACCTATAGTTGATTGCATTTTGTCCTGTTAAGATTAAGTTTTCATCTGTTTGCTCGATCAGACATTTTGTTATACTTCTTTGAAGAAAATCAAGAAAAAGTAGCTTCCTTTTCCATATTGTTCTGTTAAAATCGTAGTTTTAATTCGATCGTCTGACATTGAATATGGTAGAGTCTTTCTCAATTTGGTTTCGAGGCTTCCTTTAGATGAATTGTTCAGGGAAGGTGTTGTAAAATCGAGAATAAATGAATCGATTTGAATTGACAATAACTGTATTTGAGTATCACACAAATTCAGTTCATTTCAGATGTTTTGAATTCATGTCAAATAAATGTGAATAATTTCAATTGACCATTAGGGACATAATCGAATTTTTGTCAATCAATGCCGATTCTCTTTTTGGATTCGATGACAAAAAACAATTGTATTCTGTTGGTAGTGTATTTTTCAACCTGCGTAACTGGTTTAATTTTATTGAGTGTTTGTTTATTTTCAACAAATTAGTGGATACATTCAATTGTATTTCTGGTTGTGACGTTGATTTGCAGCACAACAATAAATTTTGCCTAGTTAATATCGATATGAGTAAACTGATTCGGTCTGTTGCATGTTGTATTTGTTGTCAATTCGAATTTCGTTATGGAATGCTACCGTGTGAGGAATATTTATAGATCATCATGAATTTGATGTTTTTGCGTTTTTTCAGGACGCTATTTTTTTTCTATTTTCCATGATTGGTCTTAATTATACATTATTCATTAGAATCAGAATTTTGTGATACTTATTTTGATGATATCATTGTCAAGTCTACATGTTGAAGGTTGCTTCGGTATAACAATTATGTGTGTGCAATAGGTCGGAAACATTGAGAAATAAGTTTTCATGATCGAAACGTCAAAAGTATAACAATTTTTGGCAACGAAAAGAAATATTACCAGTGACGACAAAATCATTGAGCGAAACCCGAGCTATACAAAGCAGTGACGTAATATTGAAAACAATTGCGTCTGAGATTCATATGAAAGTTACACCGATAAAAAAGTCGCTGAATTTTAGACCAGATGACTCTGTCTCTTATTCTGTTTTTTCAATATGCAAGTTACCATGGCTACAGATAAGTTCAACCACTTATATTTCATTAAACTACTTCTTTTCAATACAGTTTCTCTGCACAAGACTAGAATAAACAGAAGAATAATAAAATAAACGAAGAATAATAAGAGATTTGTAACTGTAGAGAACGTGTGGCTGCAGAGTGCTCAATGAAAACCTTCTTTTCATTACCTCAGCCCCATTTTATGACTTACATAAAACAACAGGCCCTGAGCGAATTAATTAGCTACAAAATGGATTGTTGATCCTAGGAGCGAAGAACGGACTAATGAATTTTCAGCAGGGCATGTTTTTAGAATTATGTTCTATAATTTCACTGAATCCATTATATTAATCTCGGAATGCGAATCTGAATTTGCCCCAGAATAATTCTGAGCACGGCCCACGAGACGAAATGATTTATTATGAATAGGCGGAAAATCTGTTGTTTTCGCACCCGTGCGAAGGCTGGAAAGGTATTCCTCAAGCTTTCTAATTGATGACAAAAAGAGACGATCTTGCCTTTTATTTGAATTCAGATATTTCTTTTTTCACACCGGCTCTATAGAAATCTCTTGTGAACTTCTAGCAATCGAGGGTTACTGATATTTAAGATTTCTTTTTATACATAAAAAAAGTATGCCTCTATGGCACTACCATCGACATCGAGCACTAAGCACTAAGCACTTAGCACTAAGCACAGGGAGAAAAGGCACCCGAGTCATACTGACACTGTGAATAGATCACCGAATTTCAATATTCCACATGTCACTTCACTTCTTGTTCGTTGAATTATTGTTATTGCCCTGAAATAATCTTGATGTTTTACATTGTGATGGGTTGTTGTCATCCCCGCCGAAAATGAATAGTTTGATCTGCGTAAAACCAAAAAAATTTATGCATATTCTTGTGTATTAGTGAGTTGTGCTTTCAATTGAACATGCTGTATAGCTTATTGAAACGACGAAACGGGAGTTCTTCAACTAATAAACAAGAACCGGGAGCTACCTAACTCACAGTAGATGACAGTTTCTTCAGCAGGTACATTGACAAATGTCTGGGTGAATTATAAATGATTTTCGGGACCTAGCTGACAACTGGGAATATCAACCCGAAGAGTTATGTCCCTTTTATATCAACAATGCATTACTTATTCAATAAGACAGTTGATACTATCAAATATTGAAGAAGGTACTTAACTACCCGAAGTGAAAAAAATCTATTCGATCAATTATCTGAGTAGTTGAAAAAACTATCAAGCAGGTGTTACTTCATACAGATACCAAGAGGAAATATGAACTGGAAGAATGACATGATTTTATACCTATAGATATTAATATATAAAACTTAGTCGGCCATTTTGTTAGTTACAATATTAATAACTCAAGATTGGATGAACTGTTTGTTATGAATTTTTTTTTTTATTCTTCTACGACTTGGTTAACATAAAATACATTAAGACTCTGAAAAATTCGATGAAATGGAAAAAAATATGAAAATAATTTTTCTTCTTGCGAATAACACCAGTAGAATAGGTGTCGCTACGGTTAATAGCGTTTTGAGAAAGTATTAGATTTGATATTAATTCGGTGAACTGGGTCAGCTAGCATAATATATTGATATCCATCGCAATCCATGAGCATTCCATTATCAATTGGTAGATCGTTATGAACTTATTCTTGATTAGTATTTTTTTTTGCAGGAACATAGGTCTAATAGTACACAAGTAGTGTTGACGGATATAGACTTCAATCTCGCTGGAAATTTCACCTGCGAAGTAACCAAGGATCTGACGTTTTCAACTTTATCTGACACACAAACGATGGCAGTAGTGAGTGAGTATTCCCTCTAGAATTAGATGAAAATTTCTCAAATATTTCTAGATTATATGTTTTCCTGCAATCTTCCATATTATAATTTGAATAATGCTCCCGAAAAAACATGCAAAACTGAGAATTTTTTAATTTCATATTATTGAAAATTTTGAAGCCTTAAATCTATTTTCTAAACTCTTTTTTTGTATTATCATCCCCTCAAAAATTTCAGAAAAAAGCTTCTTCATTGGAGGGTTGCATTAATCGTTCAATTTTTCGAAAAAAAGCGACCATTTGCTTGAAAGTGCGTTCTCGAAACACCCATACAGTCGACTGGTGTGAGCACATAGTTGATAGTTTAAAACGGGTTACAGTCCACTGCGACCTTATGGTCTATTGTGCTCCCTGACAAAGCTTTACAGCTCACCTTCCACTCCCAGAGATCTTATGAAATCCAATATCTCGGAAGGCTTCAGTGAGGCTAATTCCTCAATCCTGCAGGTCTCTTCACCAAAGCATTTTTTCTTTTGGCTTACAATGCCAAAACATTGTGTGACTAGGTGAATAGGAGTTTCTTCGTCCTCCCCACAGATTCTACACTCGTCAATGTCCGATACGCAGATTCTCAGCAAGTGCTTTCTGAGGCGAAAGCCAGTGAGGAGGTGTAGTTGGTTCTTACTGATATCCAAAAATTTTTTGAATCTTACAGTTTGCGCACTTACGGACATACTTGCAAGAATTTTACAATAGAACCTAACTCTAGGTGTTTCAACATCAGATTGAGATTGGCATTGGTGCAAATAAACACAAGAAACAGTCTGAGATGGCATTTTATCGTTTTCAGTTTTCACCTGTTCAGATTGTGATACCGAAAAATAATTATAATCTTTAAAAAAACTCCATATTGCACTTGCCACTTGTGCTACAGGGATATTGAAGGTGCCTATCACATCAAGTTCTTTCCCCAGAATCCGATGTTGGTAGTTACTATATCGATATCTCCTGAACTACGGTGCATGTAGAGAAATTTTAAGAGGCACTCATTTGCTTTTGGTGGTCATCGTGATTCATTTAACCTTCATCCAATAGCTTAGTCGACATAAAGCGACAACGGCAGAAATCAGGCATTTGCATCTTTCATTTTTCCAGAATTCAATATTCTCATTTCCTCGAAAAAACTTCAGTTGTATGTATGGAAATTCTGTTGAAATTCAGAGTACGCTTTGTGCAATCGTGCATCACCCTATAATACTGGACACCGATGGTGTGGAAAATTCCAGATTTATTCTTTGCGGTCGATATATCAGCAGAACCAAAGAACGAACCCGCCGTGAAAACGAATGATACCGTTAAATTGAACTGTAGTACCATCTTTCACCCCGAATACTATCTGTTTTCCTTCCATTTGTCCCCTGCACCGGTCGAGATGAATCACAACACACCCGATGCAGCGTAGGAAGAAAATCACATCTTCACAATCCCTCAAAATAATCGCCGATATAAATCCCGCAGCTAGCCAACCTCGTTGCGGTTTATAAGCGATATATCATCGTTTTATTGGAGATAAATTTGGAATTTTTCACGCTTCGAATAATGTAATGGGTACTTACGGACAACTGACATCGTCTCTGGATGTGCGATAAAGTCGGGAATATGTAACGTAAACCGGGTAGTATCTTGAATGTTAGCGGCGACATTTGCTGAGGAGCTTGAGGAGAGTATTTCACTCCAATTGACGATCCATCTTTCGAGGTTTCTATGAATGGATGAATAGGATATGTTCAGCACGTGCCACTCTAGCAATATAAATGATAATAATGTAATAAACTAGAGTTATTTTTGTTAATATAAGTTCTAATTGGGTATGTTGCTGGTTAACGAAAGAGCGGCATTCCGTCGACCAAGCGATATTATAAAGAAATTAACACAATACTACCTTTCTCCAGCTCGAAGATAATGTGGGTAAGGCCTGTTGCACAAAGAATGGCACTGAGTGTCTAGTTTTTCTAACTGAGAGTTTATTTTTTGGGTTTTAAGTGAAACCACAGAAGTAACTAACAAGAAAAAATGAACATGAACCAACTGTCCATGCATAATCTCCATCTCAGATCAAATAAAAAGTTAATTCACAAGAGCAACATTCTGATTCGATTGAATGCAAATGAAACACAAAATATCCAAATATTACGGAAATTACAAAATAAAAATGTATCTATTGAAATATTGTCTGGGAGGTTGACATCTTCATCGGCAAGCTAGCTACGTTTAAAAAATCTATTGGGAATATTTTTCAACTGTGTTGAATACATAAAAGGGGTAAAGTGGTTGATCTGTTCATTGTTCACCATGTTTTTCAATTTCAAATAATGTGAATGTATATGTGGAACTTTTGTGGAAGCTTTTTCTGTTTGTATTCTTCTTTCCGAATGAATAAATAAATAAATTCCTGAAAACTTAATTTGGGATTTCTCTCACAGTCTTTGAAACAAGAAACAATTAGAACAATTTTTCAAATAATAGAAGAAAGGCCCCTGTTTGAAAATTTGAGCACAAATTCGACAGGAGCCAAAACTGCACAACAAAAAATTTTTGCCTTACAATGAACAAATAGAAAACACTTTGAACTCTGAAGCGTAACGTTTCGGAATATAAATCAGACTCCTAGTTTTCATACAACTTCGTAGAATCTTGGCAATATTTTTCGATTGACATTTGTCAATTTGTGATGAACATAGATTAATATTGATTACTAGACTCTTAGAAATTAGAAAACGTGAACATTGAAATAACATCAAAATTAGGGATACTGGTAGATC
Organism: Hippodamia convergens; assembly: GCA_038502775.1. Lineage (NCBI taxonomy): Eukaryota > Metazoa > Arthropoda > Insecta > Coleoptera > Coccinellidae > Hippodamia > Hippodamia convergens. The sequence continues at coordinate 15,367,417 of CM076607.1, read as the reverse complement.
GCAGATAGTAGATCATGTGTGTTCCAATACCGGCAATCACATGATGAAGTGGAATGGCACAAAAATTCTAATGAAGGAACCTGATATTTATAAAAAAAAAATCAGGGGGTCGGCTTGTATTTTGTTGCATTGCGCTAATAATCTGGCCAATTGTTCAGTAGGAATGGATCGGATTTAGATGGATTTATTGAAAAAAAAATGGTTTCAGGAAATTTTGAAATAAAATAATATAAGGATATCAACATCTAGTAATCAATATTATTCTATGTTCATCGAATATTGACAAATGTCAATCAAAAAATCAAGATATTGTCACTATTCTACGAAGTTGTATGAAAACTAGAAATTGTCTGACGAAGGAGTCTGATTTAGATTCCGAAACGTTACGCTTCAGAATTCGAAGTTGCTGATTCATACTAATATCAAGAGAACAGAATAAAATCCGAAACGTTTTTACCAAAGACTCTATCATAACGGATTTTCACACCACGAAACCTACTTTATTATTAGACTCTACTAGAATGTTACTCTTGTTTTAAACCATCGCCCGTTTCGCGATCTGACTTGAAGTACTTTTTTCTCTTTCCTGAGTAACCTAAAATACCGTTTCTGTCTAGCCTTCATAGGTCTACTCAACGTCCGCTTCGTAGTACCATTTTGTACTTTTTCGAGTAATCTGCGGGACTTTTCCGTTCCGTGTCCTCAGATATACTGCCCTAATTTTCAACAATAGAATTAGCTTGTCACCTTCTTGTGAATGTTCGATTGGTTCATCATCAACTACGAAATCACATCTGATGGGAAGATTGAGCCTTCTTGTGGAAACTGAAAGAGAGTTTCTGCAGATCATCTTCATTGTTTGCCATTCCGAAAACAGATAATGAGTATTTTCTTAGTGGATATCTCTATTGTTTTTTTCTTGTATGATGTATTTGATGGTCTGGTCAAGAACTAAAACACACATTACTCTTTCATTTGCACTTTCAATAAACCCGAATTGGACGACTCAGTGAAGGCCTCATCCGGCCAAACAATGAAATCAGAAGAAGATCAAGTTCGACCAAATGAAAGGAGCATTTGTTCCCTCAACGGAATTAATCCCCGAGCCTCGATCAACTCCACACCGATCCCCCCCCCCCCTTCAGAGAACAAAGAATCTCTTGAACTCCCTCCACACCTATTCCTGGATGGAGCTCATCAGCTCATAATGATATTCCCTCCGACGGCCGGCTATCTTAATTTTAACATTTTGTTCCAGAACTGCCGGAATTCCCGCCGACTATAAGTGTCGAGGGTGAGCCGCTGGATAGCGGGCATACCCTGAGGGCCAATTGTACATCCCAACCGGCCCGTCCTCCTGCAAGGCTCACCTTCTTCCTCAACGATTTGGTGGTAAGTGTAATTTCGCTATCAACGCCGACCGTGGAAACTTTTCTTGCGCGGATATAACGGTTATTGTTATGTGAGTTGGATGGGTTTCTTTCTCGATGATTGTACCTTGGAAAGGCTCTGAATTCAACTGAGAAAAGTACTCAGAAAATTTAAGTCAACCACTATTACAGAATAGTGGTTTCTTGTTCAAGAACTTTAGGATTTTAACAGCTCATGGTGAAAATATTTATTCTGAAAAAGTTATAAGTAGAAATGAATATAGATAGATAATATAGTTACTGACAAGAAACTGCAACATCCAGAAGAAATTGTTTGAGTTAATTTTTTTTTTTTGTAAAACATAGATAGTATAGAGCAAAACACAACTCTATGCGACACCGCCGGAGTTAGCTGGAACTAAACCCAAAACGAGTATTCGTTTCGACAGTTAGTACGTGAAACCTGTGTTTATTCGTTTATTTTCACGTTTTTATTGCTATCAAAAGATATGCCTGAGAAAAAAACCGTTGAAGATACTTATTGTTGTGTTCATTGATGTAATTCTGAAAAATCTAGGAATCCTGGAGCCCATTTTCATTATTTTCGTGGTTAAAATCAAAAGTTTACGTAACCAACAAATTAGAGACGTAGGGGAAATTATTAAACGTAAATCCTGGGAGCATGTTTTGATAATGAAAAAACCTGTATTTAAACATATTCAAGTATGCTCAGAACATTTCCAACCAGAAGATTATGGAATGAAAACAGGCAAGAGTGGAAACTGATGTCAATTGACAACCATGCTTTATATGTTTTGAATTATTTCAGAAACTTTCGCTATGAAAAAATTTCTGCTACTGGAGAAGTAAGCTGTACTTTCATGAAACCTACCAAAAAAGCAGTTCAAGTCAAGACATTTTAACTTTTTGTTCAGATCGTTCTTGTACGATAATTTTCATTCTTATCAAAATGGATTACTTCGAGTATACTTGATATTTTTGAAAATATAGGAGTCTCAACAATTCAAGGAGCCTAGTTGAAAGTGGAGAAGTGCTTAATGCAGGCCATATGATAAGGTGCAATAAAACTAGAAGCAATCTGAGTGTGATTGCAAAAATAAACTTATCTACATGTGAAATTTCAAAAAAAATCCGAGAATTGGCAATTTTGAACAATATATTATACATATTTGTATCAATTTACTATTAATATTAAAAATAGCTTGAGAAAATTGTCTTTCATTGAGCAACGGAAAAGGTGCAATCAAAGATGGATTAGTTGAATAATTATATTTTATTATAACTGCAGCCTAAGGCACAAGTAAGATGCAATAAATAAATCATACATTAAAATCTAGCGAGTAATGAATTCTTCAACATGATTAATCGATGATCACATCATGTTCTGCATACATACAGTTAGTTCACTGGAGAATGTGCATTTTTATTCAAAATTTATCACCCATTTTCTTTTCATTGATTTTTTCCCTTTCTAAACAGAAAAAAATTAATAGCTTCTATTAAATGCATATATTGTTCATGCTGATGTTCAATTACATTACAATCATACAAGTTTTCATATTCTGTTAGGTCACAAACTAATTTCAACCTTCTCTTAGTTTTCATCAAATATGGATAATCCTCATAATTTCTGTTTTGGGCATTTCATTGTTTCATGGAAAACAAAAAAAAAACAGCAGATACAAAACTAAACAATGAATTAATTTCACCTTCACAATCAGTAGAATTGTCAAGATATTTTGTAGTGAGTACAACCTTGTACAGTTGAGTAGCGGGTCTAAAATATGCTTGCAAATTCCAGACAATCTTGCTTGGTATGTGTATATGATTGTGTCAACCTTCAGACCATCATTTTTGTAAGACATCATTTCCTCAATATGATGGGGTTGTCCTTGTAGAATTCCAATGTTTTGAAATAACTTTTCCCACATGGAATCAAATGATTCCATTGTAACACTTGCTCACCCTCTACACAGCTTCTTTGAGCATGTAAATATTGGAAAATTTCCTATAATTTGGGGAACCTTTGGTAAACATTTATCAGATGATCTGAAAAGCATTCAAAATTGAATATTGCTCCCCTCAATATCTTACATGAAATATAACAAAAGCACAATTTTACCTATACTTACACATACAATATAACTCACAGGATCCATAACTAAGGAAACAACTTCGATTATTGATGGACAATAAACGTAAAAACTTAAAAATCCCATAGATCTCATATAGAAAGTTAATGAAAACACGAAACAATACTCGTTTCGGTAAACAGCTGATCGGCGAATGCAGCGCCACCATCGGTAATTATTTTGTCGAATACTATCTATTTTTTACCAAAAAAATTCAAACAGCGAAAAAAACTCACGTGGAAGTCTAACAGCACCTCTAACAAACAGACCTCTCTCTTCGCCCGAAATAACAAAAAATCTATTCTTACCCAAGTCTTCAAGGTAAAAACTTTCGAGAAAAAATGCAAATGTGACTCGAGATAAATCCTCGACGACATAAATAATTATTCAATAAATCTCGGAAATCTTCAAGCGCGATTCCCAATCGACCCAATTTGGGGTGATATATTGTTCGGCATCAGGAAGGTCAAGGGCTGATCTCCCCACCTTCTGTCTGACGAGGGTTGACATTCCCAAAAACCATCACGGAATACGGCACGATCTTGAGTAATCGACGAAGATGCGTGCCTGATGAAAAAATTTGTCCATCCGGCTTTCGATAGTATATAAGAATTGGGAAGCATATGTTAAGGATGAAGGGATGCTAATGGCTTTGGTAGGGTTGGAGAAAAAACCCCCGAGGGAGAATTCAGATCATTCTCGTAACAGACGTAGACCGATGTTCAAATTCTTCATCTAAGGGGCCGATGTGTCTGAACTAGAAGCAGAAATTATTAAGTTATATCTGAATTAGTCGGAGAAGTCATTTTTCAAGGGTTATACACTGCGCAAAAAAATTTGCACATTATGCATATTATGGATATCTCAAATTTATTCTACAACTAAAGGTGTTCTCAATGATAACTATTTTTATCAGAATCACTTAGAACAGGCATGAGGCCTAACATAAGTAGAAGAAGAAGAAGAAGAATTATGCTTTCATATGTTATCAACTTTCACCATTTTTCTTCAATACAGATATTTTTTCCCAGCAGGAATGAAAAAGATTTTGAATGTATTGGCTTAATTCTGAAATCAGTTGTTCTCGATCAATTCTAGCGATCAATAGTATTTCTTTCGTTGGATTTTCTACACTCGATCGCTATGCAACGCGAATCACGCAATTTGAACGAAGAGGAATGTGCCCAACCGGTAGTTTTGCGAGAAGACGGGTGGACATACACAAGAATTGCGGGAAGGTTTATAGTTTCCCATACAAGTGTGTCCAGAATGTTGCAGCGATTCAGGGAGACAGGTATGAATGTCCGAAGTTTCTTCGTTGAGACAACGGTTTGCAACCGCTCGCCTCCTTCAAAATCAGATTGAGCAAACTCATTGGGTGCAATCATTCAGGAATACCTTGAAGAGGTTGAAGTCTCTCGAATGGAATGGCAGCAAGAAGTGCAGATCTCAATTCGATTGAGCAGGTTTGGGACAACCTCAATAGAATGCTGAGAAGTTGAGAAAATCATTCAGCTACCTACTCTTAATGACTTAGGAATCCAACTAGGAGAAATCTGGGAAGGATTAGATCAGGACATTTTAAGATCACTCATTTTGTGTATGAACCGTCTTTGCCGAGCTGTAATTAACGCAAGGGGTGGAAATACCAAGTATTAAATAACTTATCAGCATTTCAGTATTTTGAAAATTGTTCATTTCTCTTCTTCACATAAGATTCGTTGAAATCCTGAATTTTTCTTCCATTCAATATGTCTTGTTTCGTTCAAAACCTTCCCGAGAGAACATCAAAAATAAGCTATAGAGTCAATGTAGAGTTAACTTTCATCAACATTGAGACTTTCAGAATGTGCGTTAATTTTTTTGCGCAGTGTATTATTTGAAAATGAATTGGAATCATCGAGCTACGGTGAAGATGCCTGATCCATGAATATTTTATCATAGATGGACAACGTCTTGAACAGAAAGATCTGTCAGACAAATAAGATAGAGCTCCTTGTGAAACTGTGTACTGTAGGATCTCATATAGTTCCCCCTCTGTTTCAAAACCGCATGGTCAAAGTCATTCATGAGAATATTTGTATTATTAACAGTTCTTTATTTCTATGCAATTGGCCATCGACCAAGGGTCCTTCAGCCCATAAGAATATATAGTTAACAACTCACCTGAAGAGAATATTCAAAATTAAATTTATCGCAGACAACAATGACAAAAAGTTACAAAAAGGTACAGCTCTGAATGGACTCATATTATTATTTGATCAGCTTTCGTCTGATGGTCTCGTTTGAGTCTCATTTCTTTTATCAATAGTCCTGCTTATATTCAACCAACATTTTCTCTTTCCAACAGCTTCTTCTTCTCCCCATGTTGATTTCAACTCTTCCTAACTCCATCTTATTATCTTGCAGGTAGCGAGGAGTGATGCTTTAACTTCCCGTCAGGTCCAGGAGATGGCGTGGAGTGACCTATCTCTCGAAATAGTACTATCAGACGTTCATTTCTCGATGGGGAGGTTGATTTTGCAGTGCCAGGCGAAAATTGATGATATTTATACAGAAAATGCCAGGCTGGAATTGAACACTGTGAAGAGACCCGTCCATGAGAGAGGTCATGATCTTATTTCTTGAAATTTTTCTACATATACTTGGTTATTTCACATACTCATGATAGATCAAGATGATTTGAGTTTTTTTGATTAGAAATATGAGATTTGAAGGGATATTTGTAGATATTTATAGTAAAGAGGTACATATTTTTCAAAGTAATATAAGGTATAGAAAAAAGAAATCTATTATTCATTGAAATGAAGGCTTTCATTACAATAGTTGGAATGATCTGATTCAGGTCAAAAATGTGAAAATCTTGCTCAATCTAATGAATTGGTGGAGGCTTTCGCGGCCATCATTCAATGTAACCTGTTCTTTCGAGCATTTAGGCCGTCGTCGTAGATTAGTTCTCGACGTTTCACTAGTGGAGAAATTAGAAGGGAAAACACTGAATACCGCACCTCTCAAACTGAAAGTATGGTTTCGATATGTAGATGACACATTCGTCATATGGAGTCATGGAAGAGAAAAGCTCAATGAGTTTCTGACACACATAAATTACATGCACCCAAGTATACAGTTCACAATGGAATTAGAAGCCCAAAACAGAAATCTGGCTTTCCTTGATGTACTTGTCACATGGAAAGAAACTACTCTAGGAAACACTGTATACCGAAAACCTACACACACGGACAGATATCTACACAACACCTCGAATCATCATCCATGCCAACGTAAGGGGATAATCAAAACGCTAGTCGACAGAGCGGGAAGAATTTGTGAGCCAGAACAACTAGCAACCGAGTTAGAACACTTGAAGCGCGCTCTCATGGTTAACGGCTACACGAAAAACGACATCGATAGATACATCAAACAGAGGCCTGAACACAACAACGACAATGTACCACGTCGTCAAGAATCGGAAACAGAAGCATTCTTGCCGTATCCCACGAGTGACAGATAGAATCGGACGAATTTTGAGGAAACATTACATAAAGACAATATTTGAACCGTCGAAGAAGATCAAGGACCATCCCAATTCCCCCAAGGACGGAAGGGATACACTCAGTACACCAGGTGTACCGAATTCTTTGCAGCTGTGGGAGTGTATACATAGGTACAACGAAGTAATCCATCAACACGAGGATCAAGGAACACAAGGCCAATTGGAGACTGGGTCATTCAGAGAAATCTGGCGTCGCAGAGCACACACTGAACAACACAAATCATGCAATAGAATTCGACAAAACCCAAGTGTTATGCACCACTACCGCATACTACTCCAGGCTTCATAGGGAAGCAATCGAAATTCATAAACACTCAACGAATTTCAATAAATCGGAGGAATCTTTGAAAATCAATAGAACATGGGTGCCAGCACTGAAAAACACACAACCACTTTCCTACAATAATAACCGGGTCCATGAAGTGAATGAAGATCGGGAACCGGTTGTGAACCGGTCGGATACCGGCGCGCATTCGGTATCGGGACGAGACCGGTCAAGCGCAGCCACGCCCCCCGACCGAGGTTATATAAGGAAGTACAACCTGAAGATGCCAGACACTCGAACTGACAAAACGTCGAGGACTAATCTACGAAGACAGCCTGAATACTCGAAAGAACAGGTTACTTGCTCAATCTGCTTTCTAGAAAAAAACTGATAATTACAAATAAGCTCCACATGTGTAAGGGATATTGACTCAAATTGCAAAAAAATATCATTGATAAAGAATTCAAAAATTCCGAGACCATTATCACAATGTATGGCTAATCTTCTTTGTATACTACACACGAGGTTGTTGAACATTTCTTGAGGAATTTGGTTCCATAAACGGAGCAGAAGCTCTCTCATATCATTTGGGGATTCAGAGGTAGGTTGATGATTATCTAATTTTCTTTGCAACATATCCCAAGCAAGTTCAATGCAAATCAATTCTGGTGAGTGCGCAGCTATTGGTAAATGTGGAATACCAAGCCCCTATCGCGCATTTTCAACTATGTCTTCACGGTGCGGTCTAGCGTTATCGTCTAGAAATTGAAATAACAAATAGAATTTTTAGGTTAATAGTACTGAATTCTAAACGCCCATAAAAAATTCTGCAAATTTGCCTCTTTGAACTTCTGTGTACGACCAATATCAACTGAGATAGCTATTGAGTACAATATAAACAATCACCCTGTACATATTTTTCCCGTCGACATCTGCGCTAATAAGAGAGCTACCCTTCAACCGTCCCACTGCATATTGGCAAAAACGATAAAGCCCATCCATATATTCACGCATCATCGGGACCTTCAATAGGACCTAGGTCACAGATTCCTATGGAACATATCATTCCTTGCCAAGTCATCCGGATAAACATACGAGTCAACTGACCCGAGAAATCGTTCAAACTCGATAAAAATCCCCACCATCGATAAAACATCCCGAGGGTAACCCTCAGGACACGAAATCAGCGAGAAGATTTTCCCGATCGTGATGATGCAAAAGAGGTTGGAATCATTTGTGTAACATCAGCCGAAAGGGCTGAAGGGTCCCTTTTCAAACACGAAGCGTTACCTAGCAGCTCTCCATGCGAAACCTGAATATATACCGTACGCATGCCGGCAATTGTGTGTTAACGTTCCTGCACGCCTAAGTGCGTTATATTTCCTCATTCCGCTTGCTCTTTACCTCGTACGTTTCTGGTGAGAACGTTATCTTTTTTTTTATTCGAGATCGTCGCACTATTCGAATGCTAACTGCTTTTTCGTGCGAGTTTCCTGTTCTGCCGTTGGCCTTGTTCAGTTTTCATGATGTCGAGCAGTTTTTCTGCGCAATTCAAACCATTGGAGCTAGTATTTCAGACAAAGATGAAGAATACACTGAAATTAACATTTTTTTAGTATCCTACCATTGTGGTTATGTATTAAAATTGTCTCTTTTTCGTGAGTATTGTGCGCTTTCATTGTTGATTTCAATTCATTTCCTCTCAGGAGGAATATAAAAGCGTGTACTCCACCATAGGATGCTTTGAAGGAGTGGATAATTGCCGTGACTTACTGATTTCTTACTGATTAATTGTACTCAAATCTGAACGTCATATTCATCACATCCCAAATAGCATAGAATCCTTTCGCCGACTAGCAGCTGCTCGAGTAGGTTTTCTTTTCCACCTCTAAAGGATAGCTGGCGCCCGAGTAGGAATAGGGAACGACTGTTACGAGTTAGAAATCCATGAAAACATATCCAACAAACGATTGGATCAAATACACTGCGCAAAAAAAATCACGCACATCATGGAAATCTCAAATTCATTCTAGTGATCAATAGTTTTTCTTTCGTTTGATTTTCTACACTCGATCGCTATGCAACGCGAAACACACAAATTGACCCAGGAGGAATGTGCCCAAGCAGTAGTTATGCGAGAAGAAGGGTGAACATACACAAGAATTGCAAAAAGGTTTGGAGTTTCCCATAGAAGTGTGGCCAGAATGTTGCAGTGATTCAGGAAGACAGGTATGAATATCCGAAGACCAGGACAGGGTAGACCACGGGTAAAAACTGCCATTCAAGAACGTTACTTGACAGTTTCTTCGATGTGACAACGGTTTGCAACCGCTCGCCTTCTTCATGGGGTGTAAATTAGCACTCAGACAATAAGAAATCGCTTCAGAGAATATGATTTAGGGCCTCGTGTCGCGGCAAGAGCCCCAGCTCTTGCCCCAGCTCATCGGAGGGCGCGTTTGGATTTTGCGAGAAAGCATATCCATTTGAAAGAAGCCGATTGAGAAAGAGTTTCCTTCACAGATGATTCTAGATTTTTCCTCCACCATTGTGATCGACGTTCCCTTGTATATAGATGTCCACATGAAAGATATTCCCAGTGCAATTTTCTGAATACTACTGGTTTCGGGGGAGGATCGATTATGGTATGGGGTGGAATATATTTGATTGCTCGCACAGACCTAGCGGTCGTTGATAATGGACCTATGAATGCTAATGAGTATATAAGGAACATTCTTGAAGAGCATGTTGTGCCATTTGCCCCATACATTGTTGAAAATTTCATTTTTATGGGCGATAATGCCAGACCCCATCATGCGCGCATCGTTCAGGAGTACCTTGAAGAGGTTGAAGTCTCTCGAATGATATGGCCAGCAAGAATTTTGAAAACAATACACAGGTTATGTTTTGAATGAGACTTTTTAGGCAGCTCATATAACTCATCGTTGGAAATAATTTCGCAGTAAGTTGCTCATATGAAAATAAATATTCAATCAAGTCTCAATACGATTCTGAATCGTGTTATCTCCAACAAAAATCTAGTATTGAAATATATGTGAAAGTACCAACCCTGTATAGCTAAATGCGCTTAAAAATTAATCCGCCCTCGCTCTTCTCTGAACAACAGTCGGTTTCTAGGAATCTAATATCCTGTTTCGTTTCCATAAACAATCAACATAATAGGACCTAGCTTTCCTCTCGAAACTATAATAATATCGCAGTTACGACACGGCGAAAGGCGCCGGGACGCTAGTCCGTGGCGTCTATTCAGTCGCAACTGTTACAATTCGATTGTTCCCTTTGAATGTTCTCAACTCTTTTTTTTTGTTTCAGTTAGCGCCATCGATTCGTCGCCTGAGATTGCAGTGAGAAAGTTATTTTATAAAATTTTTACGACAGTTTTGATTTTGAGGTTTTTCAGTTAGGTTGGTAGTTATCTGGATACTTGATGACGTTTGAGATTAGAATTCTAGGGATTCCTCTATTGGTGAGAGATACTCTGTCAGTTCTATGAAAATTAAACACAACTTCATCGAATGATACTATTTGATTGAAATCATATCTTCTTTGGTTCCTTTATTAGGTCAAAAATGGTACAACCCAACCCCAGAAAAATGACAGCTCTGATTCAGAATTGAAATCAAAGATTATACATAGGCATAATGGCAAAATTACTGGTACTTAAATCCGGTAAAAATTTTAGGTTGTGTTAGGTATTTGAAAGATAGAGGCTCCTGTACTTCATGATAAGCACGAAATTCGAATACAATCATACGTATTTCATAGAATTTCTACTTCATCTAGCCCAAAAACTAATATTCTGTTCGATAAACTACATATAACGAAATAATCAGAGCCATAGTTGAAGGAAGTAATTGAAAAACTGCACAAAATACAATTCAATTCGATTCTAAAAAATGAAAATTGTCTTGAAATTACATTTCCAAGCTACAAAGTTATCACATACAGTAGGATATATGAAAGATATCTCAAGACATCAGCAATTCCAATAGGTACATTATTGAATGGCGAGGCAGCAGCTCTCAATAATAAATTCAATGTCAGTGATATCTGTTTCTCCTTTATAAAATTTTAATTAATTTGGTTAGTTACCGACACTTTTCAATGCAACACTTTAAGAATCAAATTCATCCTTGAGTTGTACATTTTGTTTGTATGTGGCCTCTTCAGAAAAGTTATGCTTCCTGGATGCAGCAATTTACAAGGACAATTATGTCTAATATGTTCAGTAAAGAAATGTTCTCTGCACATAGTATTAGTTTTTCTCAGATCAATATCCTCTCGCCCTGAAAACTCTATTTCAGGCACTGAAAATGACAAGCAATGAAAGACACAGTCACACGACTCGAGTTCCTATATTTATATTTCCATTTCCTTTGGTTATCTGAACTTTGCTAGTTCAGGCTGAATTCTTCTATAATTGTAAATTCAATACTTTCGGGAAAACAACTCGAATTAAAACAAATTTGCAATAAAAAATTAACGAAAGGAAACTTGCTGATCCCAACAATATTTTTAAATTCTAGGAGACATTAGAACGACTAGACGGCGCTCATGAATGTGATTCCTTCGTTTTGAGTCTTTCTAGGTTTAAAATCTTTGGGGAAAATAAGGAAGTGATTTCCCATTCAGATCTCTGAATCCCTTTAAAAGATTCATTCGTTCCTCATTCGAACATCCAAGTCTAAAAGCAGCGAAATACTGGAGTACCCCATAAACTTCGAACTATCCGAATCGATTATCTCCTCTTTTCTCGACAAAATCAATAGAATCTCCCAGAAAAACGTTGGCTATAAAATTTAACGACCAGTGAATTTCAAGTTCTTTCATATCCCCGAATGGGTGAAACCAATATCTCACCGTAAAATTTATTACGGGATCATTTTTATATATCAATCATTCAGTGTGGAGTCTAGCGTATAAAATACACGAGGAGGATGCATGTATATACAGGCGAGAAAAATTGGATCGCCTAGCTGAAAGCATGAGAATGGAACTTTAATGGGAAAACTTGTAAATGAAAATTCATTTCGTCATCTAGGATTTCTGAGACGGTTAGTTTCTTCTTGATGACAGCTCTGCAGCATCAGTCATGCCAAGTTGGCAGTTGTTCATTGCGGTTTATAAACCATGAGGTGGTGTTGATAAATGAATATTTGTCAACGTTGCTCCCAACGTAGGGATAAGAGAAGAAAGAAGGGGTTTGTATAAACTGATGTGGTATGATTGATATTGTTGCGAGTCAGAAATATTTCGTTGTTGTCCTCGGCTTTCATTCTTGGGATTGTCATAATGTGAGTTCATCAAATTTTTTCTCATACTTCAACACTGTTGGGATTAATTTTGACGCGTCAACTATAGTGTCGACGTCGACACAATATGTCGACTTCATTTTAGACATTATCAACAGAGTAGAAAGCTGCACAAAAATTATAGCTTAATTTGATCTCGAACATTTGATTTTAGAAAAATTTCAAAAATATCAAAAAAAACAAAAAATAAACATTCATAGCTTAACACATAAAATATACTGTTATTTAGTATTTTTTCACAAAGTGAATTGAACGCTGAATCGGGATATTAATCAATTCCATTGGACCAGAATTTCGTTAATATAAGACTTTCTGCTACCCATTGCTTATGTCTTGAAAATTCACTTTAGTTGACTACAATGCTTGCGACATAAAAAAAAATTGACAAAACCAGATAAAATTAATTGAAAGAAAAAACAAATCATAAAAATCACCTTTAATTGCAAACCTGCGAGATTGTTGACATTATCCATATTGTTGACACTAACATCATAGTCGTCGTCATGTCAAATATAAAATTCGTCCAATCGAATCCTAAATCCCAATGTTTTTGGAATTAATTAAATGTTTGCTATTTAACCAAAATACGTTAACATCGCATTAGAATATGAGGGATCGAGATGGTATCATTCATGATTTGCATGACCTTCAATATGTTCTAAATTTGATAAAATGTATTGGAAGAAAACACAAATCATTAAAATCCGAGATTGTTGACATTCAATCGAATCATAGCTCTCACTGCTTTTGGGATAAATTTAATGATAGCTATTGACCCAAAATACGTCACTAACACCGCAATATATTTAATATATGAGGGGCCGAGCAGGTATCATTCATTTGTAATATTCATGATCTTCAATATAATCCAAATTAGAATTCCAGACTATTCAAACATAATGTGAAATTCGGAACGGCTTCAGTCGTCATCAAGTATCCCCAATAGGATTAATAAAGGAACATTGAAACATGGACATATAATTTTATACATTTCTGTGACTATAGATTGTGTGTGGAAAATTGATATATGCTGTATATTAAGTATTAGAATTTTATACAACTAACCTGAATATTATATGTAGGTATAACATCATTAATTATAACGACAATCACACTCGCTTTTTTACAGATATTTTTCACTGGTCTATTGTCATGCTACCTGTTTTCAGATGATAATTTTTAAATTCTCAACTATGAAGAATGAAAAGTTTTCTAGGCAATATGGAATTGCATCGAATTCAATGAATATATTCTATTGGAATGTATCTTTTTTCCACATTAAACCGTAAATGTTTGGTCATTTCACCTTTGTGCGAAGTGAAATGTACTTAGCATGGGGGCTGTCAACATATATGTCTTGCTCTGAATTCTAACAACAGTAAATTATCATGAACCAGTTTTGTTAATACTTATTCAAAAATTGGCTTGTGTTAGAATATAATGATTTTTTCTACTAGATAATTTATTTATGAAGAGATGAATAAGAAGCGATTATAGGAAGCAAGAAACATTCCGTCTCACTATTTTGAAAACTAATTCATTCCTATCAGACTTATCTGAAACATGATTTCTGCAATATAATATCAGTCATACAAACCTTGCTCTTATCGGAGAGTCCACCAGCATGAATTATAACATGGATGAAGAAGGATTAAACAGGACCTTTGTATTAATATTTTCCCTTTTTTTCGATATGTTATTTAGAATGTTCACATACTCCTGCTATAATTGAGGGCAAATTGAATGTAGTTTGATCCGGCCACAGCCTTCTTGAAATAAGGCTGTGAACAAAAAATTTGGCAAAATATCAAAGCGTGATATTTAACCGTTGCGAAAAAAGTAGTGGCTTATAGCTCGGATACTTGATCAAGAAGTTGAGGGTTAAAATTTTAAACATAATAACGGTTGATCGTTTTGTTAAAACTTTAGTTTATGCAAATTAATGATCTTATAGTGATTCATGTGTGAACAGCGTGAAGGCTATGGTTTGATCGAGATCTTGACCTTTTGGCCTATATTGAATCAAAGTTCATGTTGATCCTACGATGGACTCTTGGATTCTTCAACAATTTGTAATGAGTATTTTTCCAGATGTACATAGATGTATGACTGTGGTTCAAATATGATCGAGACAAATGCTCTGACAGGTTTATTCACTATCGAAAAAATTTACAGAAATTCGCAGTTTTTCTAGGTAGTTTGCCCATCTTTCCGAAAGGAGTGTTCGTAAGGGACCCAGCTATCATATACACAAGCCACGACATTAAAAACATGCATGCGTGCTATCTGCAGCATTTGTCTCGATTATATTTGAACCACTCTCGTATAATGATGATGATATTCATATTTTTTGTGTTGTCAGCTCCCGAATAACATGTACCGGATGAAAATTCCAGTGCATGCCTCTTCGAAAAATCAGATAGTTGTACGAGGATATCCTGTGATAATAAAATGAATGATCGTTATTACTTAAATTTCATTTCTGACCCACGCAGACCTCTCAGGACTTCAATAAGGGATGGATCACGGAGTCCTTGCTCCGTTGAATTCAAATAACGAGCAGAATAAACCTCTAAGGCGGAAATGGGGTGTTTCCGAAGAGTTTACCGGCGTATACTGAGTTTTCAAGCCTCTGATATTTCCAGCATAATTCAGTTGGAGTGCATTCTTCGAGTAAATAAGCCATTGCGCCACGCGGATCAAAGTCTGAGGAATTCTGTAGGAAAATTTCATGCGGAGGTGAGTCCTCGTTTGATAGCTCTCGACGTTTCGGAATCGTAGAAAAAGGAATTGTCAAGTTGGGTTTTCCAAGCATGGATTTATGTGCTTTCTAGCTTGAGGGATGTGCGCGGGTATCTCATTCCTGGATGCTATTAATTATGGGAGATGATCTTGTTTCAGGAAGAAACTTCATCATTTCCCCATTCCTGCTATCCTCATCTTTCTCTCAAGAATAATTTGAATTCTGCGAGGAGAATTCGGAGCCGATACGTTTTGAAAAGTTGTATACCTTCAACTTGAAAAGCAATGAAATCATAACGATAATATAATTTAACCTGGTGGTTGGTTTCTTGTTTCTTTCTCTGACACTGACTTCGAAAAATAAAGAGATATGTGTTCACAAAAAATTCTTTGACTTCCAGGAGATTCCGAAAAAACAAACACGTGTGGCACGCGGTAAAGCTATTGCATAGCATCTTTTCGAAAAGGAGATAATAATACTGATTTGAAATATATTTTTTATTTATCTTACAATACATGTAGGTTATTCAGGAATGTTTATCATTGCAACTATAGGTTTATGGTAACTGGAATAAGAAACATAAGTTTGAGACTTAATGTCTTCTGAATAACTGGAAAATACCGCGTCAATAGTGGTCCCATATTTTGTTGTGGATTCTTGCGGATCATTATTAATTTTCAAATTCAATTTTTCCGAAAGAAAAGTTGTCAACCGCCAGCCAAGATAAGTAGAAATTTATTACCATTTGTACCAAGTATTTTCGACCCTTCTTCAGTGTACTTCAGTAAAGTGCGATGAATAAAATGCTCTACCTCGTCTAATTTTGAATTCGGAGAAATGTAAATTGCTACCATGACTATGTGTAGGCCATTTCTAAGTTTGCATTAAGCATGCACAAATATCTCCAACAAATGAGCGTCTAACATTAACATCGTTAACGTCTTCAATATTTACTTCAATTTTCGGGTCATAATATTAGTAACATTATTACTATATATATACATTTTGGAACAGTTTCAATTGAACACTAAAATTGAAATTAGGAATTTCAATCGGATTATCATGTTTCGGTAAGAAGTAACACATTGGTTTGTCTCTTAACTGAATCTTGTGAATCATAGTTGTGACTATGTAGACTTTAGCAATCGAAAATCATTATTGAAATGCCATTTCTATTACTAATGAAATCTGAGACACTTTGAGCTATCGTCTGAACACTATTTAAAGACATTCTTTTTAATTTTCGCAACAAAGATGCAGTCGATGCAGCTTGCCTTCGATTATGATATAACTTAAAAGCAGAATTATCATTTTTTGTCGTAATATACAATTTTTCAATATTAGTCACCCGAGAGAGTGCAACATAGACGAGTTCCTGAGAATGTGATTCACTATACTCATATACTATTTCGTCAAAAGTTCCACCTTGCGACTTATGTATAGTTAGAGCAAGAGCTGAAGTAAATGAAAAATGTATACATTTTCTATCCGATGTTAATGAAATATTTGCCGTTCGTAATTCAATGGGAACAGTGAGATTGCAGACTCCATTTTGCACTGCTAGAGTAACTGTAGGCATGCGTCAAGTGGCAAGCACCCAAACACCGTGCCGAAGTCTGCCGAACTGAACCGACGATACACGGCTGTGTCAGGTTTTTTCGTTACGGAATTTCTACATTCGGTCGCTGCGCTCAAAGTCTGAGATAGAAGCCATGCAATAGCTTCAAAACAGTGATCGTCTCACCAAAAGTTACCGGGACTATGAGAAGCAGATGTTGTCTTCGATAGAAGAAATAGACCGGTTTCTACCTTATAATAGCCGCTTCATTATTCCAAACTCTTCAGGCACACCATCTTGGGAACAACTCATTTCTCCAAACTTACTAGTAACTGCTTCTTGAGTAACTCAATACAACTGGCGACGTCTAACAGCGTTACATCCTGAATGAACTTTGCAAGGCATACCATGTGATGTCTAGAGAAGATAATCACACATTATTTCAAACTCGTCAATACCTCCTAGGAGGCAAACAATGAAATATGTAGCAGAGATAGCATCGGTTCAAACAAATTAAGATTTTCGAAAGCCTTTGGAGAACTCTTCATGGGTTGGTGAAACATTGGTCACAAATATGCAAGACGAAACATTTGTCGACTCTACATGGACCTTCGAAAATGGTGCTCCTATTGAACACGAAAAGATCATGTTTAATTGCACTTCTAGAAAAAGAGATAATTTCCCCAGCTAAAACAAATCTCCCTTGCTTGTTGCTGCAAAATCTGATTCAGAACAGAAGCTCCAACATTGTTCAGCCATTATGTTCCTAATGTTTCCTCAGCACTCGATATGCCGGCATGACTCTCCTATTAATTGGATCGATTTTGCCAGCTGTGAGAAGTGAAATAACTTTTTATTGCTCGGCGATAAACAAACAGCGCAACGCTCAGTTACTGATTGAAGTTGTGCTGAGCTCCGACGAAACTCCACCGATCGGAATCGCGCAATCATCAGCTAATTCGAGAGAAAACATTGGAATTCCTTGTTTGCTCGGAATATATCCTCGATCGCTCCATGCTTGGAAGCTGTGGAAACGGCGATTTTTTTTGAACCGCATGTTTGATTTGAGAATGCAATCAGGAATCTTATGAAGCAATCTTTGAAATACTGATTTTCAGGAATTTTTCAGAGAATTCCTCTCGGTATCTAGAACGATTAAAATATTGTTTTCATAACACCATTCCGAAGACTCTATTTTAATGTCGATTCAGACCACCGAAATGTACCCTTTTTCCGTACGGCCGTACCGTAAAAAGTTTTACGGTGCACTGATTTGTATCTTTTCTATGGCTGAGATGAATTATCATTCATTTCTTTAAGAAACACAAAGCAACGATTATATCATTACATTAGATGTCAGTGTTTTGAGTATTTATTGTAATACAATATCGAAATGATTTCTTCTGAAAAACAAATAATAATGGTATCATGAAAAATATCGTTCATTAAACTTCCAGAAAGGCTTTTTCCGTGCTTGCTTGGAAAAAGCTCACTTTTCATACTCGTAATGAAATCAACTATTTATCGAAATAACACTACGTAAATGATCGCAGTTATTTGTTACTATATTGCATCATAAAGTGTTAGAAGGAATGGGACCTATTCTTCAGTGTTTCCTGTTACTTTTTCTCTCTTTTTAAGTGTTCCTTATGAAGAGATGAAACAAATTTCGAAAGTTCGAGCAAAGGGAAGAAGAGAAAGTTTTGATCGATTAGATGGAACCTCTAGAATCTTTTCACTGAACAGTTGGAAATGTTGTTGTCCAAAAATGATCAAACAATATAGTGATTAATATAATTATATAAAGCAATTCTTCATTAACTTTCAAATTTTTTTATTTCAGTTTCAATTTCATAATAAAATACACACATATCTCTGGATATATCTTTTTCCTTAACATTCATTTTGTGAATGAACCGTTGGATTATACAGCTGAAGACTGCATTCCTCGAAAAGAAGTTATTTTCACACTTCAATGTGAAACTTGTACTTATTGGAGAACGCCTTAAGATCAATTTCACTTTTGAAGCAACAGTTTTCTATATGAAAGTGTAAAATGAATGAATCGCTCAAAGTGGATGTTGTTTTTAGATATCGTTCAAAGAAAATACAATTTTCAATAACATTCAGTACGAAAATGACAAGAGATCCAACCTAAACTGGACATTGCATCAGGGGTAAATTTCCTCAAAATATATAATGAAATCCCGATGAGACTAGTCAGAATGAAGATAACCCAAGGATGTATGTATAATGTCCTCTGATGATCTCGCCAGTTACGATAACTGGAGTAATATACGCTTAACACATTATACTATTATATTATACTACTATAGTGAGAAGCATGGAAAGGGAAAACCTTATCCTAACCCACAAAGAGATAGGGTAGCAATTGTTGATATTCTGACTGAAATAGTAAGGCAGTTTATTATGAAAGGGTTTACTTCACTTCATCAACTCACATTCATTTTTGCCATTTTTATCTATAATCTCGACAATAAAACAAACTTTTGTTGATATCTTCCGCTGATACTTTAAGTAACGTAGTCGTTGAGTATTCTTATTACATTTATAATAATTTCTCCTTGCGACAGTGTAATTGAGAAAGAAGAAAGTGATTAAGTTTCTTGCATTTTTGCAAAAACACAACAGAACCCCATTTATTGAACCTTTTTATGAAGGATCAGACCCAATTTAGGTGTCTGATTCAATCTAACACACATGGTACCTATGTTTTAGTATGATCAAACGAAAAGCTCCAAGCGAAATAATCCACTGAAAAAAATAGACAAAATTGTTATCCTGCTTGATCCTCAAAGTTCCCAGTAAGTTAATTTCTCGTACAAAAAATTCTCAGGGTTAGATGAAAACCTGGAAGCAGAAAAACAAATTAGTCACTAAGGATAGTTCGAACTTTAGCACTCATGCTCTAACATGGTAAGAATTCTAATTTTCAGGAAGAGTTGAAATCAACTGCAGAAAGCTTGATCGAATCACACTGTTCTGCTTCCACCCTAAGTGAAATAAACGACGTGTTATGTTCATGAAGGTTGAGAACTGAACCCTGAACCTATTATAATAATATTCACAAATTCTCTTTTGCTTTTTCCTACCTTTTCTCCAATACATTTCCAATTTTTTTCTGGATGATCGAAGGAACATCCTGCAATTTCGAAAGTTGTGAATGTATCAACTTCTGATTGAAGATAGCACCGAACATCAAAACCTCTCGAATAAATCAATAAAGAATATAAATTCTGCTAAAATAGGACAGTGGAGTGTTTAAAGATCCATTATCTGATGCATTAAGTCATATCTGAGGATCCAACCCCTTCATAATCATGAATAGGTACTACGAAAACTATAAAACGGATGATAAAACCTGTACAGGTCCATTAATTTATATTCACCCCCTCATTCCGAGTGCCCAACCCTTCAAGGGTTTCAATTTTGACGGATACATATTTAAGGTGGGTACATGTTTACTCCGCTATGGCTGATGCATGCAAAAAAGTAATTAGTGAACATTATTCTGCAGCAATTAACCTCTCGGATACTATCGGCTGTTACCATAATGCACATTTGATAATGAACAGGTGTGGGCGAGAAGTAAATGATTACTGTTGTGCGAAATCGTTTTTTTTTCTGACCTTTATTCTCATGAGAAATACCTGAACCTCACAGTCCGCGGTAAAGGCGTTCAACTAGGAAGGTCAGAGTATAAATGTTTCATTTTGAATATTTCTGCCCCCGAGAAAATTACTAGATATCCATTGCAGGGCGAAATTGAAAAAATTGTGGGGAAATTGATTTTTCGATGAGAATTGGAGCAAAAATGAGAACTACAAATAATAAAGAAAAAAACTTGAAGGTGGTCACCTGGTATGACTATTAGAACTCAACTACGTCTAAGGAAATCGTAAAAGCAGTTTCTGGTTTCTTTCAAAAACCATCCCATACTACATGACAGTGAATCTAGGAATTTCGTCTCATGCAGTAGTACAGATCTGATATCACCAACAGGTGGTCTACCTTGCAGAAAGAATTGTATCTGCTATATCCATTGTATCTTTCATTTGTGGGTTATAACTTCATTTGAGACTAAGAAATCATGCTGACATCTTCGTAGATATTTTCGTCTTTAAAAAAAATTTATGTCAGGAATCCTCTCTTTGATTTTGTCAAAAACATCAGATTCATTATCAGATGCTACTTTCATCAATACATCTTCTAATTCATTGTATGGCAGCTTCGTAGATATTTTCGTCTATAAAAAAATCTATGTCAGGAATCCTCTCTGTGATTTTGTCAAAAACATCAGATTCATTATCAGATGTTACTTTCATCAATACATCTTCTAATTCATTGTATGGAAAATTTTGCAATTTTTTCTAGGCCCAACTTGATTCTGATGAAAAAAAAAATAATTTAAGAAAAAAGTTTGCATAATGCTCTTTTCTCAGTCTGGCTAACCCCCTTCTATCACAAAAATCAAAGCGATTGTAATTCAAATTGGTGATTGCTGGGACGAAATGAATCACAATAATACCACTCACCTGCCATTTTCAATCCTTATCACATTGTGATTAGCTGAGCTGACCACTAATCCTAAAAGGGATATTAAAAAACGTACATCTACTCCATTTAGCTGAAACTTCTCTCCATTCATCGGCAGTCTGTAAAACCAAAGAAGTTGATAGTTACAAAAAGTTATTTTTTTACTTCGTGCCCTCAATACTTCAACTTCTCTTCATCGTGAAAATTTTTTCCATCAGAAAACGAACAACTAAAATGTAAAAAAGCCTTGAATAAGAAGTAGTATGTATCAGAAACTTCAGCCTTAACTGAGTATGTTGTAGTTATCACCACAGTCCTAAAAATCTGTGAATTCTCGTCATTTCTAAGTACATTTCTCCCATCAAATTTATTAAGGACGATAAAAATCCAGTATTCACCTAAATCTCTTATATTATCAAACTGACGATCACATTCCGGTATCATATCTCTCCAAGAACTCCTCAATCCCCCCCTAGAGCTCCCATATGAGCATAAAATATGAAGCAACGCCCAAAATCGTGCTTCCAACATCAGTAAACATCCTTGCCCAGCCATAACTCTCCGCTCTCTTGATGCCATATCCAGATATGTTTAGCTGCCCTTTATTTATTATGCTGTAATTTACAAGGGAAAAACAAAAGAGTTCAGATGCGCTTTTTCTACTTGAAGGAAGGAGGGGTATCAAACATTATTGGGTTCGGATTTCAAGAGAAAAGGGTCTGGAAGATTAATGGGTTCGTTTGCTTTTTATTTACTTTTATATGGATGGAGTATTTTTTTGTATCCAGGAGGACTGGAAGAAGCTTAGGACACGCTGGAATCTCTTAATGAAGTTGAAGTAATTTATTGCTCATTTATATCAACATTTCAGGAAACTCCGCCCTACATACTACTTACAAATTAAAAATGTTGTATGTGTTTTCTTTCAGATGTAAGTGGGGGATGCTAATATTTTTCTTCACTTGGCACTTGTATCAGTTACTATTTTGTGTAGGATATTAAATACAGGGTGAATCACGCTGAGGTTAACATACCATTTTCAGTTTCTGGTGCTCTATGCAACTCACTTATGATAAAATAACCGGAATTTTATCAATTTCCCAGAACAAACTTTTAACTTGTGATCGGAAATGAAAATCACTCTGTATATATAACAATAATGAAATCTGACATTGAAATTTCAACATACTCACGCACGGTTTTACTAACAACCATTTAAATTCAATGATACATTGAATATCGTTTCCATGGCTACCATGAATGAACATCCTGTTTGATGAAGGATTGAAATTTTGATGTGACAATAAATTTTAATGGACGTAGGTAAAACTTACCCCCCAATTCTCTATCTCTATGAGAATTGGCGATGATAACTGATGATATTCTTCCCAGTGCAATTTGTCAAACACTTTGGTAACTTTTCTTCATAAAACTAACGACGACAAAAAATTAATATTCAAACACCCCGACAATTTCATTTTCAATCTGGTGTCCTGAGAATTGATAACCCTGTCTCCTAAGCTGTGAGTAGATCAGTGAAGTTCTCCTACATACAAAACTTCATCGACTTTTTGTAGTTCGTTAGAGAATCTTGAAATGATACTCAACAGTAACAATGAATTCAGTATCATAAAAATAAATATAAGGAGACATTTTTGGAAAGAGCTGAATGTATAAAGTAGCTGCTATTCAACAGGATTCACCTTCTGATGATTTACTCATTTTTTCACTTGCATTCGATCGAAATGACAAATGGAAACTCTTACATCATCTAGATGCAGATTCAGTTCAGTATATATGTGTCATCACGAAATGTATAGGGAAGGATACTAGATCAAAAGATGTCGGCCGCGTCTTTGAAAGGAATATTCTTTGAGGTTTCAATATCCAATCCTGGGGATATTGTTTCTTTCGAGGAATCAATATGTACTTCCCAAGTTTGTTTTTGATATATAATTCACAATCTTGGAACTATGCATGCTCAATGAATGTTAGATTGTCATGGCCTCGTCAAATTAACTGTGAGCAATGGAAATATGTGATGATGTGTTAATGAAAATTGCCTCGAAAACGTGCTATTAGGAATCGAAAACTTTTCATTCTACTCTGTGGTAGTTGCTTTTCAGTAACTGAAAAATCAACGAATTGAATATCACCACAACAAAAGTTTTCAGTGATGTAGTTTAGAGTTTTTCCAACCTACTTCAATAAAGATACAAAAGTTTTTATTCTAAATAGAATCGAATTGAAAGTTCCTGTTTAGTCTCTGCCATGTACCAAGAGTGTTTTATCTTTTCTTTTTATGTTTTTTTTCTATGTTTAGAAATATCAGTGGCTTCCATGTCCATCCTGGAATAGTATTTTTTTTATGTTTGAATTGAGCCTGAATGAGGCAAAGCTCAACAAAGAAGAAGTAGTAGATGAAATTGAGTGCGATGGTTGCTTTTCTCAAGTCTACCACCACTTGGAAATATTCTTTCAAGAGAGGAAGTGGTATAGTATATAACATTACTAGTAAGGTAGGAGGGTTTTTACTGGCGAATGGAGGATATAACTGACGAGCCGCAAGCGAGTCAGTTACCCCCTTCGGCCAGTTGAACCCGTTATTTTGCGTGTAATGTTTTATATTTTATTTGTTTCTCATTTGTGAAAAGGTTATATAAATTTAAAAAAAATCTCAATAATTTGTCGCAAATGTCGTAAGCTATGGAAGCGTTGCCATGAACATGTCTGTTTATTTTTCTTTATATTGTATTGGTGAAAGCGAAAATGAATGTACCAAAACAAATTATTGAGGCAGCCAGCAGTGTACCATTAAGTTTATTGCCTGCAAAATCAGCTTCAAGGTACGAGCGAGAATACGACGACTTCAAAAAGTGGCAAAACAAAAATAGTGTGATGTTTTGTTGGTCTACTTGAATCAATTATCAGCTAGATTCAGCCCTAATACTTTATGGACAAAATATTGAAATTTATTGAAAAATATGACGTAAAGTTGTCATTTGCACATTTCAAAAGGTTTCTGAAACGAAGAAATGAGCGTTATACCCCAAAAAAGGCCAAGGTATTAGGTTAAGAAGAGGCTGAACAATTTTTTTTTACATGTTTCTAATGACCAGTGGTTGCTGGCGAAAATTGTAACAATATTTGGGATTTTTGGAGGTTGTCGATGTGACGAAATTCTCTCCTTGAACATGAATGATGTAGAAGATATGGAAAAATACGTTATTGTGACATTGCGGCAAACAAAAAATTTAACAACAAGAAGATTCACAATAACCGATGATGGCTGCAGCTTCAAGCATGTCATACAGAAAATATGTAAATTTTCGGCCTCCTGGAACAGAAAGCCTAAGATTTTTTTTGACTTATCGACATGGAAAGTGTATTTCCCCTAATGCTGACCAGCACACTATTGATGGTGTCCCAAAGCAAATAGCGAAATATTTAGGTTTATAAGACCCTGAGTTATACACCGGCCACTCTTTTCGCAGAACTCGAGCCACTATGGTTGCGGATTCGGGTGGAGATATTTAAGCACTACAGCGTGCAGGAGGGTGGAAGAGTACCGAAATTGCGATGACTTATGTCGATGATTCGGTCAACAAAAAACTCGAAATGTCTAGCAAATTATTTGGTAGTAAGGAGAGTACAAATGTTCTGCAGTCCTCGAGTTCAGCAGTTTCTGAGTCAAGAGATGGTTCATCATCATCAGTATCAACTCTTTCATCATAACAAATCCGTGTTACTGGAAATAACAATTGTACCATGATTTTCAACATATATGACGATAAAACTAAATTTTTAATGTAAATAATACTACCAACGTGTGAAAATTCAGCAAGTTAACTGTCAGTTTTACAAGTTAGTGACTTGATGAAATAAACTTTCTTGATTAATATTGTGTTTTTGGAAACTGACGTTTACAAATGAGAAACAAATTAAAACGTAAGACACTACTATCTAAAGCACTTTGAATTGGGGCTATCAATGCATGCTATTTTGTTAACATATGAAATCATAAAAAATCCTTCAGCACAGATGATGCTGCATTGAAGTATTTTGTACGGAGCAATCAAAACTACAACCCTGGACGTTCCCTTGGCTCCCAACTCATCACCACCCTAAATTCCATGAGGTCCCCACATCTATAAACCAATTACGTTTGACATCTGACGAAGAGGTATTTATTTCGAAAATGCCCGTAAAACTTACTCTCCAGCGCAGCATTCGGCTCTGCTATCTATTGGGCGTTTTTTAACCCGATTCGCGAATTATCCAAATACTGAAACATACGCATTTAGCATCAGTCGGCCTGGCATAATGACTAATGAAATTGCAAATCAATGCCAGCCATCTGGCCCTGTATCTGAATTTACAGGGCGATGTAACGAACACGCCGGAATTTATGATTATTCCGATTGGAATGATTTGCATCGCAATGAATCCATTAGATAGTTGCTCGTTTTGATGATTTTCTCTCCAGAACATCGAGCTCGGAGGGTGATTGGATTGGATTTTTCTGCGAGAAAGGCAGATCTGATTCGAATGCTGCAATTAGGTATGTTAACATACTTCAACACTGATACAACATGCAAATATTAGATGAAAGTGTCTCCTCAGGAACAATTTAACCTTTTCCCAATGGAATGCTTTCTAATAAGATCTATAGTTATTCCTGTTATATTAACTCTACTTGGGTTTATTGGGGGTTGACGACAGAGTAATATTATCAGGAGTAGGCAAATCTGAAAGCATTAGATTTTTCACACGCGCTGAATCAACGTTACTGCATCTAGAATTCAAATATTTCTATCATCTTCAGCAATGAACAAATTCAGAAGTTTTCGGTTTATTTATTATACGCTTTAATTAAAGCTTTGAGATTCCGACATTAGTTTCTGTGATAATGTAATGCGCACCCCTAAGTGATCATTTGTCCTTTTTGTGTAAAAGTGACTTTTTCATCAGGGAGTGTCTAGATGTTGAGGGGGTTGACAAATGAGAGCGGCTTCACGTCAACCTAACAAACAGAATTTAGGCTCTCTCCACTTCGGAGAGAGGGTGGGTCCGGCCTTCTGCAGAAATGAGAAGGTCTTGGTGTTATTTTTCTTCCTAGAGAATTCTGAGTATTGGGAATTATTGAAACCACTGAAATAACTCAACAAAAAAAATCTTCTTTCCCAAAATACCTACAAAAATTTAACGAGGTAACAAATTAATTCCTACGTCTGCACCTCAGACTGTATAGGTAAAATTTCATAAAGAAAGTCGAAGTTTCCCTATTCTCTTCATCAAAAGATCGGAGACAATTGAACTGAATCCGAGTATCCCTCATTGAACACTTCCAAAATGTTACCTAGAAAATCAACAATCAATACGAGACTCCAAACTGCAGAAAGGGGCAGATAAAACTGTCAATGGGCGTTAAACAGGTAGATGGATCGCAACCTTTAGAGGCGGGTTATCAATTCAGAGTCATCTCGAGGGGAGCCTGAGCAAGAATAAACTCTGAAGGTTCATCAATAGACAGGACAAACTGTACAGCTCTGCGTAAAAAAACATTGACGTTCATATTGGAAAGATGAAGGTTTTCTAATTAGAACATTTGTATTCAAAAACTGAATTAAATAATATATTGACGTTACCTCCGTGGTTGATAATTCCTTATAGTATAAAGAAATCTATAGAGGAAAGGGTGAGATAAGGGTGTTCCGCAGTCATCCAACACAACGAAGTTATAATCCAGAATTTATCTCTCGCTCCCTAATTACAAAATATTATAAATATTTCATCATGATATTCTCCAAAAGCTCATAATAAATTTCACCAATCCAATTTGCTTAATGCGAAACGGCGCTATGCAGATTACAGCGTTGTATATTATCATTCTCGAAAGTGGCCAAACATGACTTGTTTCAACTGGAGAACCAGCGAGTGTCCACGTCATATTATGCTTTGCGGAATCAGATAAACCCGCAATCAAATCGAATTACCATCCATTCCCTGTCATTCTAGTGGATAAAATACGTCAGAACGGTCGGAATACTCAGGATTTGTTGTTATTCAATGTGCAACAGATTCTGTATTCCCATAGAGGAATTCACTTCATTGACTTCATGAATTCCTGTATCACGCAATAGACCTTATAGTCATATTTGGTTCCTCTCAGACTTATTTCTTTTTGACTTTTGACATGTACCTATATAAATCTATAACCGTTAGATATAGCACAGTTTTCAGGATACAATCTAAATGATCATGACTTGGAGACTTCAGTTTTTTTCTCAATCGAATTCGTCAGAAGAACTAACACAGGTTGATTTTTCAATTTTTACCTGAATATTGTAGCAGAAGATTACCAAGTTCGAAAGAAAAATTCACTTTGACCATATTCCACTGAGTTGAATGATTTGAGGTGACAAAGTTTAAATAATTGGAATAGCCTTACTCTTGAAAGTTAGTGGAATGATTTATGAGACGAAATGTTATCACAGAACAGGCCTGATACCGTTAGATGAAGGAGAATACAAGGTCACTAGTATTACTTCAACCGTCTCAGCTAACGACAAGTATTGACACAAGGTAGGGAAACTATTCATTTCAGGATTCTGATCCCTTACTTTTCTCGTGGTGAATGCTCAAACAGAATAACATACCCCCCCCCTTCGTAGGCTCGTAGTTCACTTATCGGAGGTCAGCGAGGGTAGCGAGAGAGAGAGAGAGAGAGAGTAAAGCAAGGCTTAGCCGTCCCGGAAAAAGTTTTTCAACATGGGACATGATGAACATTTGACCCATGGAGTCATTCTCTTTTTATTTTCATCTGAATATTTCCATCATAATACAAGGGAAGGGCAAGATAAACAATTGCCAACACGACCAGAATGACCATTAGAATGTCCCCGTTTAACATAAACTTCGACATAGAGAACTACTACAGTTGACATCAGAGTTACGGATTATATCTGTGGAAGATACCGTTTAGACATGAAATTTTCGACAAATTCTCAATAACTGTTTTCAAACAACTACTATCAAACAAATTCTTATCAACTGATGTCGAAAAAATTTTAATTAAGTGCTAAAAAACGAATCCCAATCAGCTTAACATTTACCATCCACACAGGACATTACAGTCACGGGCTTAAATGCCAACGTCACCGTTGAATCTGAATTGTAATGAACTCAACGTTCACCATTCACACTGCAAAGTATGATCACAGTTGAATCTGAATTCTAATAAACCCAACGTTCACAATCCACACAGGACATACCAGTCACGAGCTTCCACACCAATTTTAGAGTTGAAACTGAATTCTTATGAACTTAAAGTTCACCAGCCATACAGCATATCAGAGTCACGGGCTTTTTAAGCAGGGTTACAGTTGTTCCAAAATGAGTTGAATTTTTTCAACTTCAACATCTGAGAAATGGTATTGTTAATTATTCTGTTCTTATTCCATCATGTTTTCTTCTTCAGGATCCGTGTTATGAGATTTGTATAAACGGCATATCTCCACCAATGCCTAAGAAATTATTCATGATTCTATGACTACGTTTAGTTAGAAACAGTGGATT
Source organism: Hippodamia convergens (assembly GCA_038502775.1). NCBI lineage: Eukaryota > Metazoa > Arthropoda > Insecta > Coleoptera > Coccinellidae > Hippodamia > Hippodamia convergens. The sequence goes on along the minus strand of CM076607.1, from coordinate 15,338,310 downwards.
CACGGCGCCTTTGAAGAAAGGTGCGTCATCCCTGTTCTACCTTATTTTTAAACTGAAACTTGGAAGTCAATTCACTATTCGATATTGTCGTAGGAGCGAATGAAAAACACTTCTTATCCTCGTTCTTTCTAACCCTCAATCTCGAATTTGAATAAAAAACCAAGATACCACCCACCGCATACCGTCACTTCCCGTGAATAGTGAAACATTGTGAACTTCTCAAGATATGCACATCCATATCTCCCCAACAACTCACCCCGATTCGGTTTCCAAGTCTGATTGAACAATTCCTCCAGTTATGCATGCACGATCTTGGAGAAAGTCATCGAAGTATCAAAGTGGAAGAGGGCAAATAAGAGGATTGAATCAATCGAAAATGTTAACCCTATCAATGTTTATTGCAAAGCGTGTACCCCGAGCGAGTCGGGATACGGTGCCATCAGAACATATTAGGAGAATTCTGCTCACGTAGCACGGCGTGTTCAATTTTGTTAGAGAGATGACGGGATGTTGTTTTATTATAGACATCCGCATAGGGACTTAAGGATAATGCCGGGATCAGACGACTATTTGCTCTTTTATACGGTATCATTTCTGGCTTGGTTGTTAATACTGGAAACAATCCGATTACTTCGGAAAGTCATAGATATGGGGACATCGAAAGTTCTGGACTGGGATGTTGAGCCAACGGTCTTCCATTTCCAAGAGAAAGACTCATATTTCTGGAGAATACGCCCTCTACAGCTGCCCCGAACTTTTCAGTTGAAACTCTTTTTTTCATGTGTCTAAAGGTAATATAAATTGTACAGATCTCTGGCACAATGGCAGATTCACAATACAGGCTTTTTGCTGAAGTGCTTCAGCTTCAGTCTTATGTTTGTATATGTTATCCACTTTCAACGTTTTTTTTCAATACAGATGTTTTTTCCCAGCAGGAATAAAAAAAGATGATGTTATCAGATCTTGAATGTAGTGGCTCCATTCTAAAATCAGTTGTTTTCGATCAATTCTAGTGATCAATAGTTTTTTTTTCGTTTGATTTTCTACACTCGATCACTATGCAACGCGAAACACGCAATTTGACCCAAGGAAAATGTGCCCAAACGGTAGTTTTGCGAGAAGAAGGCACACAAGAATTGCAGAAAGGTTTGGAGTTTCCCATACAAGGGTGTCCAGAATGTTGCAGCAATTCAGGGAGACGGGTATGAATGTCCGAAGATCAGGACAGGGTAGACCACGCGTAACAACTGCCATTCAAGAACGTTACTTGTGAGTTTTTTCGTTGAGACAACGGTTTGCAACCGCTCTCACCCTTCAAAATCAGCTTGAGCAAACTCATGGGGTGCAAATTAGCACTCAGATAATAAGAAATCACCTCAGAGAATATAATTTGAGGCCTCGTGTCGCGGCAAAAGGCCCAGCTCTTACCCCAGCCCATCGAAGGGCGCGTTTGGATTTTGCGAGAGAGCATATTCATTGGAAAGAGGCTGATTGGGAAAGAGTTCTCTACACAGATGAGTCTAGATTCTGCCTCTATCATAGTGATCGACGTTCCCTTGTATACAGACGTCCACATGAAAAATAGCTCTGTGCAATTTCCTGAACACTGGTTTTGGGGGAGGATCGATTATAGTATGGGGTGGAATATCTTTGACTGCTCGCACAGACCTAGTGGTCGTTGCTAATGGAGCTACCAATGCTGATAATCATATAAAGAACATTCTTGAAGAGCATGTAGTGCCATTTGCTCCATACATTGGTGAAAATTTCATTTTTATGAACGATAATGCCAGACCCCATCGTGCGCGCATCGTTCTGGAGTACCTTGAAGAGGTTGAAGTCTCTCGAATGGAATATCCAAAAAGAAGTCCAGATCGCAATTCGATATAACAGGTTTGGGACAACCTCAATAGAAGGCTGAGAAGTTCAGAAAATCATCCAGCTACTCTTGATGACTCAGGGATCCAACTCGGAGAAATCTGGGAAGGATCAGATCAGAACATTTTAAGATCACTCATTTTGAGTATGAACCGTCGTTGCCGAGCTGTAATTAACGCAAGGGGTGGAAAAACCTTGTATTAAATCACTAATCAGCATTTCAGTATTTTGAAAATTGTTTATTTCTCTTCTTTCACAAAAGATTCGGTGGAATTCTGAATTTTTTTTTCCATTTAATGTGTCTTGTTTGGTTCAAAACCTCTCCGAGAGAACAAGAAAAATAAGTTATGAAGTCAATGTAGAGTTTATTTTCATTAAAATTGAGATTTTCAGATTTTGCGCTAATTTTTTGCGCAGTGTATGAATTACAATCTCGATTACACAGCTTGGGAGCACATTGCTCTGAGCACAAAAAGGCTTCGAGTGCTTTCACGAGCACAAAGTATAGTGAGAATTTTAATTCGAAGAAATATAAAATATGTATATTATATTTTGTTTGTTCTGTTCAAATGAAATAACAAGTCAAACACTCAGCTTGTATAAACGATGTTGTGAATGAGAAAAAAGAAAGGAAGGAGTCGAAATCAAAGTGCGTGATGGAAGACTTAAACCACGGTAAAAAATCCATCCTGCTGATTTATAGGACCATATTTCCACTGAATAGATTCACCCCACAGCAAAATCACAGGTAGGTAAGCGAACCCTGAAATCATGTTAACTCTAATGGACGTGATAACCATACAGCAAAGACGTTAGTCACGTGATAATCACTTAATAAAACTTGCGGGGAATGGCGTCGCTCCGAAAAGACGCTGAGGACGCGTTTTCACAGCTATCGCGACGCGAGGGAACGTTAAATTGAGCCGGCTGCGAAATGTGAGAGTCAACAAAATTTGGTTATATTGGTCTGGAATGAGGTCGTTAGTACACCCCTGTAATATAATAATTTAGATACTTTGCGCGTTCGGCAGCATCAGGCGGAGAATTCGGTGGAAATCCCGAGACGATGGCAACTTCTTGTCATATTTGGACTGGAAAGTATTTGCTCCCTCGACAGTCTCCGATATAATTCAGATATTTCATCATGGAACGTCTAAGGAAGATGAGAACTTATTGGGGTGGAATTTTTTTCTCATGTGTTGACATCAGACGGCTTCTTTCTGCGTAGAAAAGAAGCCTAACTCAGTTCCTTCAGGAATCTTTGTTCTTGACAAAGAAAGGCCGAGAAAGGACTAATAATATGTATGTATGAGGCATTGCTGAACACTTGATCTCTTTCTCTTATAATCGAGAAAAAATACTCAGTTCATGAAGAGTTTATTAATGAATTGATTAATGGTCTCAAACTATCAACGCGCGAGCGGAGCATTAATAAACTAGTTAAGTGACCGTTTTCTGAATTGTTACATGGCGAGATAATTGAATAGCTCGATGCTAATTTCTTTTCCTTAATCTTCGGATACTTAGAACATGTTCAAACCGCAGATTATCGACCTGACAACGTCTAATGACAGCGCCAGGGGAGACATGGTGGCAGAAAGCATCGAAATTAATATCCTCGGCAACTGTCAATTTGCAGTTCTATAAACGCAATCAACCGTTACATATGACGTGAGTTTACAGACTAATTAATTCGCAATCAGGCACAGTTTCGGTATATCGTCTGAATTAATACAATATTGATGGAACTTTCGGTCGGTTAGTTCGTGCGGCCGATGCGTCAAATTGAGGTTATGGATTGATAGATCTCCTCATATTTTATTTTAACAAGGTGTAAATAAAATGCTCGAAAAATTTTTTGTGATAGATTATACGCGATATGTCATTCGACAAAATTCACACTTCGCGTGCTGGAGTCCCGAAATTTTGTGTTTTACAAAAATTCATAGATTATTGTTGCTATATTCATTTGTACAGTCTTCGATTTTTTTTAGGACCTCTCTCGAAGTTCATCGGTTATGTGAAAAACCCTTTCATTGGTTTCTCATTTGTAAACGTCAGTTTCCAAAAACACAATATTAATCAAGAAAGTTTATTTTTTCAAGTGACTTACTTGTAAAACTGACAGTTAACATGAAAAATTTTTACAAGTTAGTAGTATTATTTGCATATAAAAATTTTGTTTTATCGTCATATATTCTTAAAATCATGGTACAATTTTTATTTCCAGTAACACAGATTTTTGATGATGAAAGAGTTGATACTAATGATGATGAACCATCTGTTGACTGAGAAACTGCTGAACTCGAGGACTGCAGAACATTCGTACTCTCCTTGCTACCAAATAATTTGCTAGACATTCAGATTTTTTTGTTGACCGAATCATCGACATAACTTATCGCAATTTCGGTGCTCTTCCACCCTTCTGCAAGCTCTAGTGCTAGCAACCATAGTAGCTCCAGTTCTGCGAAAAGAGTGGCCTGTGTATAACTCTGGGTCTTTTAAACCCCTGTATAACATGCAGAGCTTGAAGCTGCAGCCATCAACGGTTATGGTGAATCTTCTTGTTGTTAAATTTTTTGTTATAATAATAATAATAGTGTTTATTTGTAGAATTTTTGCCGCAATGTCACAATAACGTATTTTTCCCTATCTTCTACATCATTCATGTTTAAGGAGAGATTTTCGTCAAGGAAAACAAACCTGCGAACAGGGTCATTTTCTTTCATTTCCAAGCAGCTGAATCTAGCTGATAGTTGATTCAAGTAGACCAATAAAACATCTTCAGTTACCCTAATCATACTATTTTTGTTTTGTCACTTTTTGAAGTCGTCGTAATCTCGCTCGTACCTTGAAGCTGATTTTGCAGGTAAAAAACTTGATGCTACACTGCTGGCCGCCTCAATAATTTTTTTTGGTACATTCATTTTCGCTTTCGCCAAAACAAATGTAAAGAAAAATAAACAGACCTGTTCATGGCAGCGCTTCCATAGCTCACGACATTTGCGACAAATTATTGAGATTTTTTTGGAATTTATCTAACTTTTTTACAAATGAGAAACAAATAGAATATAAAACAATACACGCAAGGAAACGGGTTTTACTGGCTCAAAAATGTAACTGACGAGCCGCAGGCGAGTCAGTTATATCCTTCATTCACCAGTAAAAACCCTCTTTCCTTGCATGTAATGTTACATAATATTTTATTTGAATTGTTAGTTTTACACTCTCGAACACGTCTTCAAGTTGATGGAAGAAGATGGTCTATTTCTTCTTGAGAGTTACTATCCTCAGCTAATTGTACTTCTTGTCTCAGAGCTGCCAAAGTTTGTGGGGGCTGGAGTAAATTTCCAAGACTTCTACCCATGATGTCTCAAACGTGCACTATGGGGGAAAAATCAGGGGGTCTGAGAAGTCAGGGCAGATGATTCACATAGGTCAAATCAAAAAATTTCAAATCAACTCGGGCAATATGAGGTCGCGCATTATATTGCTGAAATATTGGATTCTCTAGAAGGTTAAGGTAAGGGAGAACATGAAGAAATCTTCACGATTTTTTTCCACAAATTTTAAATCGTGTAATCCTCACTATATACTATCTATGTTGTACCAGAAGAAAATTAAAATTTGAACTGCTCCTTCTGGGTGCTTTTCTTGGTCAGTCAGTATATTTTCACGCTTTCACGGTTGACATAGAATCAGCATGCGAATGAAAATTTAATTCCTGCCCGACCTCAAACGTGATCCATTGAAGATCCAACCACCCCGTTACCATGTCATAATAAGGTCATTATTTCACGAATCATAGCTGTTCATGAACCGCCCTATGGGCATATTGAAGCTGTTGGAACAACAAGCCGTAATCTATGAGACCAATGGCAATATTGCAGACAATAGCGACCGCATTGTGCAACCTTTTATCAACATATGGTCGGATTTTAGGGTGCAATCCTGCTGCGATACGTCTCGTTGAACAATTCTCCATGCACCGTCTAATCTGCTGAATATATTGGATGCTACACTCTCAAGTTATATTTTTACGAGGATGCGCCGCAAGATGTTGCACGTGCATCTGTGAACTGAGGTTCTTCCACAGGAAAACTGTGTCTCTCCAGCGAATGAACAATTCTGGTTCGTAACAACTTTTCATTCCTTCGGAACTGATTAACAATATACTTTATTCCTGAACTGTATGATTTCTGGTAAAAAAAAATCAATGGAAAACCTAACCACCGACCACTGAAAATTAGCATTGTTCTCTGAATTGTCCTTGTACAGTTTTTATACAGTTCTCAGAGTATTTATTTTGTTTAAGTATGCTGAAACATAATTGGAAAAAGATATAAAAAATAATAATAATAAAGTTGATTTCCTGGGAAGCTACAGGTATAAACATCTATCAAGGAGGCGTGTGCCTGTACATGATTTATCGCAAAGAAGCATTGTTTTTGGTCACGATAGGAAACATTGTTAAAAAAAAAATGCAGAAAAAACCGAAACAGTGATTCAGAGAATATGAAATAAAATAAAAAATATCTGGCATAATTTGCCTCAAATCCAGCTCTCTTGTCAAATTTCAATCGTGATATACAAGATACACAGATTATATACAGGGTGATTTACGGTCGATGGTATGTTAGACGTTCACTGAGAACGAAGAGCAAGAATTCATTGAAAATTTGGTTTCTTGGACAAGAACAGATGCTCTATCTATCTGAAATATTTTCAGTGCTGCGGTGTTGCCGCTTATATCAAAAGTTGTAACTACTTTGTTATTTCAAATGGCACACCTTGTATATTATAGAATTTTTCCATTCCTATTTTGTGCTAAATATAGCTTTGGTTGAACATCCATAACTTCAATACTATCGATCTCAGGAAGTTGAAATTTCGTATGCAGAATGTTAAGAATTCATGCATGATATGATATTTGCTTTTTTTCATACAGGGTCATTAAAAATTCGATGGATCCGCTACGAGAGTACAAACAATACTTTAAAGGAAACGATTCAGACTAAAGGCAGCCAAATCAATGAAAAAGTGTTACTTGTTCGAAAAATAGAAAAACTTGGATCGCCTGGAAGTCTTTGGGCGGAATATTCAATGCTGAAGAGCACAATATTTTTGAACGACGGTATTGACATATCGAAGTCTGCAATACTTATATCATTCCTCAAGAAAAAATTTATTAGTCACAAACACAAAAAATCTGCTTTTTACAAGAGAAGAAATGAATAAATTCTCAAAAGAAGCACTAGATGATATGTTTTTAATTATTAAGGTGTGTTTTCATTAATATAATAGTGCTTTATAAACCAATTATGTCCTTTCAGGTGGGATTGATATTAGGTATATCAGGAGCGTGTAGAAGAGAAGAGTTGTACAACATGAGCGTCAGGGACATAGAAGATCGGGAATCATTTTTTATCGTGAAAATTCCCAACACAAAAACCACCATTCAGAGAACATTCACAGTCATTGATCAAGATAATGATGATTTACCTGGAAATATATAGAATATATTTTCGTCTGCGTCCACAAAATGCGAAGAGCGAGCATTTATTTTTGAGATATTAAAACGGAAAATGCAGTAATCAAGTAATAGACAAAGGAACAATTGGAAGTTGGCCGTCAAAAATTGCAACCTTTTTTAATTTAGAAAATCCAAATGCCTATACTGGCCACTCTTTTAGACGCACTTCGATCACATTTTTAGCTAATGAGGGACTAAAACGACACGGTGGATTGCGGTCTTCGACTGTGGCTGAAAGTTACTTTGAGGATTCGTTGGAAAATAAACTAGAATTTGCTGAAAAAATTTTGCATACTACGGAACGTAGCGAGTTGCAACATGAAATGTTGAATTCAGCAGAAGTTTCTATGAATTCGGCTACTACTCAATCCAATGGTATTTCCATAAGCAATTTTAAAAATTGTACTTTCACTTTCAATATTAAATGATTTGAATTCAAATTGTTTGTGTTATTTCATTATTCCAAAGAATATTTTTTCATTTTCACTTACCGTTGACTGAACGCGGTAGGTGATTCACTTACCGTTGTGTTTACCTTAGCAACCAGAAAAAGTGATTTACCGATCTAGCAACAAACGCGGTAATTCACAAAATTCGTTCTATCGTGCAAAAATGATAGGTACAGATAGAATTTATCTATGTATGTTTGAAACACTTCGAATATAGTTTTCTAGAAACGAATAACAGTAGTATCAAATTGCTCCATGGTTACTGCTTTCATCAATTGTTCTAATGTGTTGAAAAACAAAATCCTCAATAGTAGATACAACAAGAAAACAACAAATTTCGACAAAGTGATGAGAACACCAAGCATTTCAACGTCTTCACGTTTCAATTACGTACGACATTCGAGTCGAGAAGATGGGCCATCAATTGCTATCATTACATCCAACGAAATTGCTGATATTGGCTTCATATTCCCTTGTCGTCAGTTGCACCTGATACTTTTAAGTAGATTGAACTCGATGAAGAATGTGGAAGTGCGTCGAAAGCTACATCGGAAAATGAGGACGTTGTGACATATGATGTCTGTACTATAAGAGTTGCTTCAATGAAATAGGCAACCCCCTAGGGTGAGGATATTCACCCTGAATTCCTAATAGGAAAAAGAGGGGGAGCTAAAGCCCAATTGGGGACACATGAAATCTGAAAACTATTTTTGACAATCCTAAGATGGAAAGTAATAAATCATCACCAGAAAGGTTTGAAAAAACCCTCACGATCAGAGAGCAAGAATTTGTAGATTTTGAATTTGAAACTCGAAGGAATTTCGAAGGACAAGTGTGATTACGTCTCCAAATTAGCTGATGAACATGGTATCGAAGTGATTCTTCTGCAAGAAACCCACACGGCAACAGAAAAAAATCCTATTGAAAGAAGACAGTTGAAAGTTACGAATTAATTGATTTTTTACAAGTTCAGCTTGTTATGTTAAATAATTTTTAGTTCGTAATTTTCAACAGATTCGAAAAGGGGAAATTGATGGAGTTTTTTTCATTTTTTTTCAAATTTTGTGAGATTTCTGTCAAAAATATTTATAAACCTCCGAACATTTTTTGGCCAAAACATCTGAATGTTGATGTTTTTTAAAGTAGCAAATGCATTTGATTTATTCTGAATAATCGGTTTCTTTTCTGCTTTTGTCTTTTTTCATTTCAGATTAAGAATTTCGAGTCGTTTTGGGAAGAATCTGTTTATCTGAGCCCATCGAAGGATAACATGAAGATGATCACACTGATGTCTTTCAAGATTTACCTGATATTTAATATTTTATGTCTTTTTTTCACGGGTAGACAGGTATTTTCGGCTGAGGTTTTTTCCCCAGGCTGTATAGTATCGTATGATACTAGTGGTGATAGTATTGTATGATTCTATAGTATCATACGAAGAATGTTATGATACCCCGTTCTTTTTTTACCTCAGCTTAGGTACTTCTTGTTTCAACATTCATTGTATTATTTTAGCTCTCTTTTTTTTAAGAATATATATATATATATAAAATCTTCCTGGAGAAGCCACACAAATCGATCTGAAAATCAGCGCAAGCCAACGATCGTTCAACCCGTATTTCATCTATTCATCGGTGTTGAACCCATTGTAATTACCCTAAAACAACCCCTGTTTCAATTTGGATAATGCTCTCCCCACCATATTAATTTGCATAATTCCTGAAAGTACAGCATAAATCCTTCCAAAAATGTAAAACTTGCAACCGCCGTTCGGAACCTTTTGTACGGTGATCCGGCGTTGCCACGCCTCCGCCACGTTGCCTAATTACACCCCCTGACACATTCCAGGTTATAATTGCTGCTATCGTTCCACTTAATCAAGGAGTGCTCTGTTTCAGCATGGGAGGCGTTGGCGAGTCTTCTGAAAATTTTACGAGGGCGGAAATTAAAACTTTGTAATCGTTAAATTATTAATACTTGGGTTTGGTTTGGTCTGCTGGAGGCCTTCCCTGCCGAATACTTGATTATTAACCACTGATTTCTGGGTCGGCTGGCCACTCTTGTATATTTAGACAGGTGTGGGCCTTATTTGAGTTTGCAGGTTTAGAATTCAGCAATATTTCAGCCTGGGCCTCTAACATTCCCCAGAAAAAAATAATTCCATACAAGGTTGGTAAAATGATTTTTATGGTCCAGATTTCAAAATATTAAAAAACTAGATGACCTGGCAGACTTCGTACTGCCTAAATCAATAAATAAAAAAGCAACTTTTATATTATAATGAACTATTACATTGAAAATGGACATAAAATTGTCCTGTACAATATGTGTTTCGCCAAACAATTTTGTCCTGGAAACAGCTGTTATATTTTTGAATGTTTTCCAAGAAGTTTTGAGAATCATTTCATATCCCAGAAACAGAAGAGCGTAAGGGATCTGGTGGTGGAACCAATTGTAGCAATTAGATAAGCTAGCTGATTCAGGAACTCGCCTCAGAGAAGAATAAAATTGTACCTACCATTGGTTTTTTTTAAGAAAATAAATAAGGTGAAATACAAAAAAAATACAAAAGTACAATGCATTGAAATGGGTATCTAGGGGTGCGCAAAATTGGTGATACTTAAACTACAACTTTTTAACCGTGAGAGATAGGGGAAAATGAATGACACGTTGCGGTGGTCTTTTTTAAAGAAACTGATAATGCTATCCATCAACTGGCTTCCTATATCTTCTTTTGTTTTCGAGTTATAGGCCAAAATCGAAATTTGGGCGATTTCAACTTTGGCCATTATCTCCATTTCTGTTTGTGCTAAGATATATATATATATAATGAAAACTTCATACAGGCATTTTTTTCATAGCAATCCAGTAGCGTTCTTTGTTTTTTCCCAAGAGATTTCCTTGCTGAGCTATAACATAAAGTTGTGTTTTTTCTCATGGAAACAATAGTCTGAAATGGCTTAGAAAGAATCGCCATTTTTTCCCCATTCAGAAATATATCAAACATAATACATCGCCCTCAGATTCATTCAGATATCATGTATTTGTATGTGGAATTTCAAATATTGAGTATTAAGTAGAATGAATCACAGAATAATATGTCTCTACGCATGGTCTCATTATTATTTTGCGATGGAATACGTGATACTTCGTGGTTTGATCTCTGTTCAGAACAACTGTCAATTCGAAGTCATTATTGCCGCTAAAATAAAACATTTTAACATATCATATTTCTTGTAGTTTTCAAACATTTCCATATTGGCGGTAATAATAATTGACAGTTGTTCTCATTGTTACGTGACTTTTCTATATAAGAGAAGGAAGGACTTATGCAGATCCGATGAAACGAACAGAGAGGGACCAAGTTAAGGCACTGTCCGAATCATATGTCCCAAACAAAATAGAAGGGCAAGTGAGTGTTCTTTAAATTACTCCATCTCATTCGCATGTCCACATTCTCTCTCTAGAAAGACGTCCATGAATAATAGATCTCTGATACTTTCACAAATAACAGAAATAACCTTTGTCTTGGTATGTGATACTTTCACTTCACAGAACCAAAGATTAACCTGCAGGTACCTCTTTGACAGAGACGCTATGATGTTTTCTTCTTTTTCTTTAGTGCCGATTCTCAATTACCGTAACCGAAAGACTCCTGTCAAAGTTTGTACACATAATTATGTTTATAATTTCAAAGTATTGAATTTATGAGTTCAATTTCAATTTCTGATCACGGGCTACCAAGGTTAGCGTTATTTTAAATTCAATACTTTGAAATTATAAACATAATTATGTGTACGAACTTCGACAGGAGACCTTAGAATTAGTTATTTCCTATTTTTTTTCCATTTCATCGAATTTTTTAGAGTTTTAATGTATTTCATGTTAACCATGTCGTAGGAGAATGCAGGCAAAATCTTTCATATTATACAGTTCATTCAATCTTGAGTTATAAATGGTGTAAACAACAAAATGGCCGACTTAGATTCATATATTAAGATTCTAGGGTGTTTCAAAGAGGATTGAGACAAAAGCATCCAGAAAGATGGACAAAACCTGTAACTAGTTCTAGGTATTGCCATTTTTTTTTCAGTTAGTATACCTTGTCCCAACTTTTGCTTGACTTTCGCCCCACCTTTCAGGCAAACAAGGGAGTTGGTCACATCCCCGCACAAATTTTGTAGAATTCTGCTCAATCGACCCAGGGTTGATTAACTTCCGGCCTGAAGTTTCTTTTGAAAAAAATACCCGTTTTCAAAGCTCCCCGACCGAATTTCAAACCGATGCCGACTATCGGCCCGGAGAACTTTCCCTTTGATCCGATAAGCGATAATAACGTGTACGTTGAGGCAATGCGAATTAGCCGTTCTTGGAGGTTTATTCTAATGGTACTAATCTACAAGAAACTTGTAATGGGTATCGGTGGAAATTCACGATTATTCGAGCAGAAGTGAGATATTGTTCTGGAAGTTATATTAGGTCTTGGTGAGTTCTCTGCCGAAAGATGAGGGGGGCATTCGTCTCGGATTGGTTCGGTAAACTTATAGAAATGCCCATACTGGATTGATTGGATGAAGAAGTTGGATCAAATAGCTTCACTTTTCATTAATCTCAATCGTTGTCTGTTTTTCTACTAGCTCCATAAAAACAGTATCTTACAATGAAGGTCTAAGGGAAGAATAAACCTGACATTGACTACGACAAATCAGTGTTTCATGCTTCGAGATTTTGTGAAAATTGTTTCAATTGTTCCTTTAATCAAAGATCAGGGTTGAGTCTAGTTCAGCCCTAAAGTATAGAAACAGATTCAAAATATGCCAACATATAAAATTTTACAAGAAGCCTTCTTTAATGCATGTTCCCAATCTAGGTTTTTACTTTCAATACTGTTTTTTTTTATTACCGTAAAACGGGGTAACTTTGAACGATTTTTTCTCCGGTAAGGAAACGAATGGGATATCCCAAAAAACTATATATCCCGCGCATCAGTTAGAGCTTGCTGCTGACAAAAAATTAGATTTCACAATAATCAATAATCTTTTTTTTTATTAAATTATGTGTGTTCAAACTACGATACTTTGAACGACTATGAAGAAACCACGCGATTTCGATTCAACCTCCCTGAGAGAGTTTCTTCGAACACATGTACATAAAATAATAAAAATAATTTTTTTTCGAAATAGATCCGGCAAATGAATCAAAAAACCGAAGTTTTCCTGAAAAATGAAGTTGATATAAACTGAATTGAAGTAATATTTTGTAATCACAAAAAAAATAGGTATCAGAAAATAATGAATAGGACTGAACTATCTAGTCCCAACTTCTCAGATATGAGCGAAGATGATTTGAACTAAACAAGAGGGCTCCTTCCTTTTCTGCCTACCTTGGGGTCTTGCCGAGCTGTGAATAATTCGATGATCGGTATAATTCCATCGTCGGTTACTTATGCCAGGAAAACTCACGCAAAGAAATTTTTTTTTCTCAATTTATTTCACCCGGAGTAGTGAAAACCAGATGTCGCTTAATCTACCTAATGGTTTTTTCACCATAAGTCGAAAAGACAAAATTAATTTTTTGTTCAAAGTTTCCCCGCGGTTCAAAGTTTCCCCGCGGTTCAAAGTTACCCCATTTTACCGGAATGTTTCTTATATTTTCTGTAATAGATAAGTTGTCTCAAAATGCACTCTATTTCATCAGATATTATAGTACCGAATATCTTGAACATTGTGTTAAGTTTGAATTCGTGAAGCATTAGATAATTTTTTAGTTTTCGTTGTATTTACATGAACTCAATGTTGTTCTGAATGGTTCGCGATTTCAGCATTTCAATTTAAGATAGTTCATCATTTTGAATACTCTTAGGGTTTTTTCGTTGTTCTTATATTGCTCATAACAGGTTAGTTGTTCATGATTGTCCGTCATATTCTGTTTGAAAATTTGTCCATACGTTTTTTGAAATATTGTATTCCAATACTTACATTCAAATTAAATTTTGATTTTTCATATATTCTCGAATCAGTTTATGTTTGTAGCTGTTTTTACACATAAAAGAAGGTAATCTACCTGAAACCTTTCGTGATTTATGACTTTGCTAAGAACTACTATCTGCAAATTGTAAAATATAGGAGTTCAAGTCTGGAAGAACTTCATTGCTTCCTATTCTTAGATCCCTATTCGAGAACAAATAAAATGTTCTGTTTCAATATTTTTCTGATGACAGGAAAATATGTTGTTCACAGACGTGTATATATCAGTTTTTTTAAACACATAAAGTTGAAATAGTTGTTAGACTAATAGATCCAAATTTCGATTTCGAAAGAAAATCTCAGTCTCATTTAAAGTTTTTCAGGATAGTATGAAACATGAATTCTGGAAAATTGAAAACTTTTAGACAAAAACACTGCAACTATCACTAATGTTACTCAGAACGAAAATCTGAATACCTATTCCTTGCAGGATAAAATCGAAAAAAAAAAGATGGTGATCATAGTTTTTTTTTATTCTGAAATGAGTGATTCTTTATTGCACAAATCTTGAGAACAAGCAGAACATGCTATAACCTCATTTCTGCCCTCAGAGTTGTCACAGATCCATGTTGGTCCGCAACCTCTCAGAAAAAGGGTTCTGGAAGTGATTAGATGTTCTTCAGTCCAAGACAACGAGAAACATGCTTCTTCTTGAGTGTTGCATCTTCCTGAATTCAGCTTCTCCCCCCCTAATGCGCACGCGTCAGTGGCATCTGCTCCGAAGCAGGAATGGCATAGATGACCATTAACTAAAAGAGATGCCATTGACAATGACTATACTGAGAGAGTTGTAAGAAACGAAAAAAACTGAAAGCATATGCACTGAGTTGAATAATGTTTTTCAGATCAGAAAAGACATAACTGAGGTTGAAAGCTTACTTTATGAGTTCTGTTCTGAGATTGAAATCAACAAAAAGGAAATAAAGTGACAAAAAAAGACGTGGAAATACTACAGAAAGTTGCAAGTTGAAAATTAATAGATCAGTATCTTGAACTCTATTTAATCAAATTAATAAATTGATCGAACAGAAGAAGATTGGAATGATGATGCTGAACTGAAGAGAACATTAATTAGGAGTGGTATATACTCAAAGGAGCGGAATATTAAAATGAAACGGTTCAAGAAGAAGTAGATGAAGATGATTTAAAGTTACCTGCTGCATTAGTTCTATATGTAACAAAAATATATACAACGAATATCACAACAATATTCTTGGCACTCATTTTTCACTGAGAATAATTCAGTTTTGAATCGAGACTTGTGAAATGAATATTGTGTTTATCATTCTGACACTGCTCGTTCCCGTTCATTTCGCTATGGAATTATTATGTCGATTGTTCGTTAGAGAGATAACGCTACATGGTATAATATGAAATTAAAAATTTTTCTCCTCTATTCTAAATAAGCGTGAAAAAAAAATTATCTGACTCCTACGAGTTCCGAAGATTCCGTAAAAACGCCTGATATGTTATATTTCCAATTCGGAGAATACCTACCTTTGTTCTCATTTACTCATACACCAGCTAACTTGCGTTCGTTGATAGTGAGGTATTATTTAACTTTAAAATATGATTGACAGCCTTGAGAATGGGTTATTTCAAATGATAAAATGTCTGCTCATTTTACTACCAGTCAATGATAATTTTTGCAGTAATGTGAGAAATTCTGAATATTGAATGTTTGCACATGTCTTTTCACAATCTTCATTTTTATTTTTTGAGTGAGTAGGAGTAAATGGTTTTTGATATATCCTGATCTAAACTTCATCTTTTGTGAATGATTCTCATCCTGAATTTCGATAAAGTTCATAAACCATCTTTTTTCACCATAAGTACTTCGAACATTAAGAATCTAAAGTTTTCTAGGGGAAGTTTTGACCTCATATTTTGAGTCATATTAAAGTCTGACAACTTCTTGATGACATTCGTCTTCAATGTGTTTTGTGACTTGACACGATACGATAATATTTTATAAAAGAGTGACATAGGGTATGGTAGACTGTGAGTTTTTCCGAATTGTATGAAATACAAAGATCTTCTCGTCCAAAGTTTCAGAAACAATAAACAAGGATGAGTTTCTCTTGTCAAAGTGGAGTTGACAAGGGCATAAGTGTATAAGGAAGATTTTCTAGAAATTTTAATGTTTTTATTTGTTTCTCATTTGTAAAAGTCAGTTTCCAAAAACACAATATTAATCAAGAAAGTTTATTTCATCAACTCACTAAATGACAATTAATATGCAAAATTTTTACAAGTTAGTAGTATTATTTACATAAGAAATTTTTTTTATCGTCATATGCGTTATAAATCATGGTACAATTGTTATTTCCAGTAACACAGATTTTTGATGATAAAAGAGTTGATTCTGATGATGATGAACCATCTGTTGACTCAGAAATGGCTGAACTCGTGGACTGCAGAACATTTGTACTCTCCTTACTACCAAATAATTCGCTAAACATTTCGATTTTTTTATTGACTGAATCATCGACATAACTCATCGCAATTTCGGTGCTCTTCCACCCTCCTGTACGCTTTAGTGCTAAAATATATCCACCCGAATCCGCAACCATAGTGGCTCCAGTTCTGCGAAAAGAGTGGCCGGTGTATAACTCTGGGTCTTTTGAACCTAAATATTTCGCTATTTGCTTTGGGACACCACCAATATTGTGCTGGCCAGCATTAAGGGAAATGCACTTTCCATGTCGGTATGTCAAAAGAAATCTTAGGCTTTCTGTTCCAGGAGGCCTAAAATTTACATATTTTCTGTATGATATGCTTGAAGCTGCAGCCATCATCGGTTATGGTGAATCTTCTTGTTTCTAATTTTTTTTTTGCCGCAATGTCACGATTTTTTTGGCGTATAACGCTCATTTTTTCGTTTTAGGAACGCTATTACCTATTGGAATCTGCATATGACAACGAAACGTCATATTTTTCAATAAATTTTTTAGGGAAAACAAACCTGCGAACAGGGGCATTTTCTTTCATTTCCAAGCAGCTTTCCAGCAAAGACCATTTTGCCCATAAAGTATTAGGGCTGAACTAGCTGAAATTTGATTCATGTAGACCAACAAAACAACTCCAGTTACCCCAATCACAATATTTTTGTTTTGCCACTTTTTGAAGTCGTCGTATTCTCGCTCGTACCTTGAAGCTGATTTTGCAGGTAATAAACTTGATGCTACACTACTGGCTGCCTCAATAATTTTTTTTGAAATATTCATTTTAGCTTTCGCTGAAACAAATGTGAAGAAAAATAAACAGACATGTTCATGGCAACGCTTCCATTGCTTACATTTGCGACAAATTGAGATTTTTTGGAATTTATCTAACCTTTTTACAAATGAGAAACAAATAAAATATAAAACAATACACGCAAGGTAACGGGTTTTACTGGCTCAAGGATATAACTGACTCGCCTGCGGCTCGTCAGTTATATCCTCCAAACCCTCTTACCTTGCTTGTAATGTTATATACTCTTCTTCCCGGAGAAAAATAAAATTGTGACTTTATTTGACGCATTGAAGTATTTCATGCTTCCTCATGGATATTAGTGTATCATTTGAGTTAGGCTAGGTTAGGTTTGATTTGAGTTAGGTTGGGTTGAGCTAGTTCAGGTTAGGTTAGGTCAGATTGAGTTAGGTCAGGTTAATTATAATCAGTATATCAAAAAGATTTGCTGGTCATTTTAATGTGTTTCCTCTCGGTAAAAAAGGAAATGTCGACACTATTTCATGCATTTCTGGTATTTCGTCATGAATTCGAAAGCAGCAGTTTGATATAGGGAAACATGTCCTCGATTTTTCGTTGTATTCCTCCAAACAACCCCATTCCTATATACATCTACGTTCTCCACGAACTGGGCGGCATGATTTCAATCCGAATAAATCTGTGAAAAATGCAGACCATCCCTCCAAGTGAGGCCTTTATCAGTCTGCGGCTGAGAACCGGCTTCCTCCCAGCAGTCAAGACGGCTATGTTCCTGAAACATTTATTAGGGTAACATGTACGGAGAAAACGGCTAGATGAGGAGCCATTCTGGGGAAACGGTAAATAAAGTTCAGGGACGTCTAGACTCCAGGGAACGGAAGTCGTCTATTCAGATGAACTGGGAAAAATACTTCGGATTTGGCGGAAAAAATGATAGGTAAAGAAGTCTATATTTTATCTGCCATCGTGAACGGTGCCTAGTGCTGCCCCCCTGGTGCGATTCATTCAGATTTATAAAGCTGCGGATGCGATGTCTTGACGTAAATTTGTCTAGATAATAGTAGGAGGAGAATCAATGGTGAAGATGTCGATTCTTCGTGAAACAGAATCAAGAAGGAAATATGCAATTCAATGGTGAAATAAAATATGGACTATCTCAGATATATATTGAAATATTGTCTGATAGGTCTTTGCTTTCTCCTTCAAACTTAATTTGGGTTTTCTCTCTGAGTTTCTGAAACAAAAAAATAACTAGAAAAATTTTTGAATAATAAAAGAAAGGCCCCTGCGTAAAAATTTGATAATATTTTTGTAATTTCGCAACATGGGAGAGGAGAATTGATGAAAATTTTCAATCATATCGATAATAAAGAACCTACAATAAAATTCACAATGAGGTTAGAATAAAATAATGTACTTTCCTTCTTAGATGTTTAGATAAGAAAATTTCCAAATCATTTGGAAACGAGTGTGTTCAGAAAAAAGACATACACAAATCTATATCTAAATTTTGACCTCAATCATCAAATGAGTGTTGAAAGAGGTATAATGAAAACACTTTAAGAAAGAGCGCAATAAATTTCATCAACAACTGAAATACGAAATGACGAAATTAATTTCATTAAAGATATTCTTGAGGATAATCAATATTCAACTAATTTCAAAGAAAAAACTATTTCAAATTCAGACAGAACAATTTTGCGTCAAAACGATAATAACAATCAGGAACCAACAACAAACCGTCAAGAACAACCAATTTTAATGAGTTCGATTCCTTATGTTCATGGACATTCAGAAAATTGAAAAAATTGGTTCTAAATTGAACATACGAACTGTTTTCAAAACAAAAAATGATTTACGATCTTTATTAACAAAAACTAAACCTTTGAATGGGAACCAAAAATCAAGAAATTGTATTTACAATATTCCCTGTATTGGTGGAAAATCTTATACAGGAGGAACATCAAGACCATTAGACATCTGAGAACGTGAACACAAAAATAACATTAAAAAAGTCGCAGATAGCAGATCATGTATGTTCCAATACCTGCACATGATGGATTGGAATGGTAAAAAAATTCTAATGACGGAACCTGATGGTTTTAAAAGAATAATCAAGGAGTCAGCTTATGTCTTGTATGAGGCTAATAATCTCGCCAATTGTTAAGTAGGAATTTCAAAATTTTTCTATTTGTTTCTGATTTCAGAGACCAGGAGAGAAAATCCAAATTGAGTTTTCAGGAAAATATAGAGTATATCACTAAAAAAACTATTAAAATAGTGTGGTATGAATTTAACAAAACAATGTTTCAGGAACTTGAATTGTGTTTTCGCTCTCAAATTCAATTCAAATCGCCTACGTTTCGGAGGTATAATATTCCTTCTTCTTCAGGCCTAGGGGACAAAACATCAAGTAGAAATGTCAATTAGTCAGACAGAATTGAGTGGTTCTCACTGAGCAAGAACACTCAATCAAATTAGATTTGAACTTAGAATTCTCGCCACAAAGATGTTAACAAAACTGTCAATTATAATACATACACAGGAAAATAACAAATCATATTTGACGTTCCTAATATTCTACGTGGTGTCGAATAGGGTATCAAAGAATTGCTGAGATTTTTTACATCTTCTTCAAAATTTATCGTGTTATTGCTCCTTGTGGAAATCATTTCACTTATTTTCTTTTCGTAGCCATTTCTCTCCATCAAGTATTTCCACATCTTGAAAATTGAAAACATGTTAGGTTAAGGCAGTCCTATATTAGTTGTTGATGTTCGCATCGTATCCATTTATACTGTTTCATTATATCCCCCACTCGACAATATGAGTAGGATGTAATAAAAAAGCATATATACGATCCAAGAAATTTTATCAATGAACATTGTGAAAAAACTATAATTCAATAACATAGATACTATCACAATTTAGAAAAATCAATTTCAGAATTGCGACTGATTAAAGGCAGAGGTCCAGACTGAGAGTAAACCACGAAGAAAGTGCCGTCATCGAGGAGAGAGTAGTTACAGGTCGGTTTCTGGGATGTAACCCTTCATCAGTGCAGCAAAGTTTTCCATCTCGATGAATTTTTTTGAATTTTAAGACGTTTTTCATTCTCCAATTCATTGTTATGCATGTAGCAAATTCAGCTGAACTCCCTGAATGATTAGGGAAGTTAACAGTCCTTCCCCACTACGCCACAGACTCCAAGGTTTTCCTAATGGAACGTTTCTTCATCACATCCTTCGAAAATTGCATTTTCGAACTGCTCAATAGTTAGAAAATTGTTCGCGAGTTTTTCTGTTCGGAAGTTTTCCAATATCAACTCCTCCACCCAAGGGTGTGTAGTCAGAGGCGGGTCAGAATTCAGAGCTTCGGAAAGATGTGTACTCAACCGTTATTAATGGATTTGAATATTTTTTTATAATAGACGCAGTAAGCTGAAAAAATATTAGAAATTCTTGGTATCACAGAGGCGTTGCAGAAGGAAATCAATGAGGTATTTCAATAGATCCTGAATTTCATGTACAAAAATGTGAAAGAATCAAAAGACACTGGTATTCTGAAAATGTGTGAGAATTCTCTGATTCTCAGAATAAATCAGGAGGTGAAAGAGTCTCATGTATTGTGATTATTCAACCTTATATCATATATGCGATAGTGAGTAATCCAGAAACCTTCATGTTGAGACGATAAACGACATCTGCACTAGTTTTGGAACATTTCTAAATATTCGATTTAACCACATCATATTTTATTATATTCTCGTCAGAAAATAATTTGCTTAGAGCGGCCTTCTATTCGAAAAGCACAGTAAAAGTCCATCCTTTGAATTTCAAATTCAGAGCCAGGGTCAAGTGCTTGAAAACAAAAGCGAGCATAACGAAGTTATTGTTCTGATGGACCCATCAGTGGAAAACTCATTCCAGACGTGAAAGTGTTTTCCCTCTAATTGGGCATGAAATTTCTGAAGAAATTACGCCTTACTATCGAAGTTGGCCGTTCGCGTGTAATTATGCAAAGCACCGAATAAATTATCTGATACTGGAAAATTTACCCTGGCAACTTTGTTTTGTCGGGAAAATCCGTTTGAAGAATCGAAAACAAGTCATCAAAGGGAAGTTGATGTTGAGGTGATTTTCCCAAAGTTTTTTGGGGTTGAAGAACTGGTTTTTCTTCTCTTTGAGGCTGAATGAAATACAAAACAGTTTAGTGCTTCATGTTAATAACAAAAAAAAAAAATAGAGAATCGCTCTATAAGTTACGATAAAGGTTCTTTAGGCTCATTCGATAACTGATCTCACATAAACTTTCATTTCCAAATTTATTCGGCATATCATGAAAAATATTTTTCGAAGTGTCGTTTGTACCTGAATGAAAATAAAACCGATGTAATTATCAGAAATATAGAAAATTGAGTGTCACTTTCGGTTTTTCTTTCTGAAAACATAATTTCAATCCTAGAAACTAGCTGGTTTTTCATGGGGCACTAATGCAACAATAGCTCGTACGGCAGCGCTAGCTTTGATTTTATCTGCCGCTGAATATTGTTGCCTTATTTGGTTGAACAGTGTTCGTATAAAAAAAATTGATGTCGAACTGAATTTTTTATGAGAATTATCACTGGTACTTTCAAATCAACATCTACTCCTTGGTTACCAGTCCTCTCACATATTGTCCCTCTCCCTATTCGCAGAGAAACAACAACATTGAATTTTTCGGACAAATTTAATTCCTTTTCAGATTCATTTCCCATACTAACCTATCTTTCAGATAATAAGGTCCCCAGATTGATGTCGTGTAAACCTTTTTGGTCAAATTTCCTAATTGATATGAAAAGGAGCGACAAGGAAGTTTGGCAATCTGAATGGAACATATGCAATTTTTTCAATAAAGATCTTATTACTAATACTTTCATGAGAGTTCCTGGTTTTGACCTTCCCAGAAGAATATGGTCTATTCTAAATCATATCAACAGCATGCTCTTCCGATGGAATTGTGAGCGTGGGGAAAATGAGAAGACTATAGAATATCTTATAAACAGTTGTCCCATTTATAAATTTCGAGATGGTTTCGAGGCTATACATAAAGTAACAAATGCATTTATAAAATGCGTGGTTAATTTCAAAATAATTTAATTAATTCAAAATAATTTTTTTTTCGTTTCAGATTAAGAGTTGTGGGTTGTTTTGTGAAGAATCTGTTTTTCTGAGTCCACAGACGGATAACATGAAGATGTTCTCTCAGATCACTCTGATGTCTTTCAAGATTCTTCCGATATTTAATATTTTTTTCACGGTCGAGGTAAGGGTTTTTTCAGCTGAGGTTTAAAAAATCCTCATATAATCATACTGCCCTGTATGGTTTTCCAGTCTTGCACCAAACTCAACTAGGTTTGTTTGTTTGTTTGTTGTTTGTTTCAATATGTATTGTATTATTTCAGCTCTCTCGCTCTCTGAATCTGAAGAAATATATTTTTTTGGAATCTATTCATTTTCGAATTGGAGATTCTCCATATTTTACCGAATTCGAGTCTATATTTAGAGGGGATCTTCATCAGGAGCATTCACAATATAAACAACAACGATAAACTGATCCATAAAAGCTCGAGCTTTGATTGATTACTGATTGGAACTCAAGTTGACCGTTTCAACCGAATGCCCCTAATTCGGAACTACTAGATACATTCGCTTATTTGAATTGGTAACAACCAGCTGATGTGCCTTTGTCAATCAGCACGCCTCTCTAGACGTGGGTGCTCATCCAAGGTGTCTCCCTGATGCTCAATTGTCCAGTCAAGCGAGCGCGAAATATAAGCCTTAAGTTATGAAATCCGAGAAAACTGATAGTCCTCCCGTCTACCGTGAATCTTTCCCATGTCTTAATCGAATCATCTGAGGATTTAGGCATAATGATCTCCGGGGTTGAGAATGAGATTACGTTCGGTAAAGTTACGCCTGGAATTAGGCTGGGGCATGTGGATCCTATCGGGTTCAAAGAAAGTAGTGCAATGAACCAGAAAATTGCTGTACATTATAGTTTCCGTATGTAGGAAGGTTATGAGAGGCATATTTGGCTGCGAATTGAACAGTTCTACAGATTGTAGAGTCATTTGATTTTGCGGAAAAGAGAAACAGGTAATTCACGAAACGGAGTGATTTTGAGTATAAATACTGAAAATCAATCCATTTTTCTTTGTGTCAAACGCCGAAGGGAAATCAACTGATAATATATCTGTTCAAAATTCATCATTGAGACGTATTTTTCAGCCTTGAGGAAGGGAAAGAACCAGAGCTGTTCCGAGCACTGAATATTAGTGCTTCGAGCACTAAGCACTAATATTGACAAAGAAGGGCTCTCGAGTCGAGAGTCGCGTTTACAGAAAATGCTCCAGATTATCAAGCACTTTGTGAAAGTCATTCGTTATTTCGAGCACTAAGCACTTCTCTAGAAAATGTTGTATGTGCGGTTATTTCAATCGAAACTTCTTAGCTAAGCTGTTATTTATATGTGAGATTATTGGCAGGTCTCGTTTAAAATCTAAAACGGAAAAGACTTCATCTCTAACATTGTGTATCAGATACCATGTGGAGGATGCTCGGGATATTATATAGGTCAGACAGATAGATATGAAACAGAGAAGTTATGAACATCGTAACGACAGCAAAAACTTTTTAATTGAAAACAATCGAACTGCCTTAGCCGAACATAAAAAAGAGACTGATCATGAGTTCAGCTACGATCAAACAAACATTTTAGCATCACAATCTAATTAAAAAAAGATGACTACAGGAGATGATCTGCATAAAAAATAATCAAAATTCTGTGAACAAACGATCTCACATAGATGGACTGAGTTCTTCATATTTTAATTTACTAAGAAGAATAAGTAGGTTTGTTGAACATAATTCTTCTGAATGCTATCTCTCCGTGGAGTCTTTGTTGTTTTCTAATGTATTACATATGTTATTCTACTATTTGAATTGTTATGTCCTACACAAAGGGAGCACAACTGTGAATGTGAGTATTCGATATAATTTCTATATATACATATTTATGCGTTTGTGTTTACAGTTTTTATTCATGAAAACTTCTCATTTATTTGAATAAATTTTACAATTGAGTGTGAATCTGTACGTTTTTCATCTTCTGACATGGTATTTTTCTTCTAGAGCCCTGATGATGCAAAAATAAATTTGCGAAAGGTTAGCCTTCATATAATATATATATATATATAGTTGAGTTATTTCTTCTGAATCCATGCTGATTACGAATATTCTGCTGTCCGCCGATACGAAACGTTATTTTCTTCAACGGCAGCCATAATAGGTCTCATGCATTATGGACATTAGTGCAGCGCACCATATAGCTTGTGAATTAGCTAAACGCATACATCTTCTAATATGGCCTCTTCCATCAGAGGTAAAGCAAAATGTACATATAAGAAGGAGTTTCTGGAGAAGGAGAAAATAGAAGGGGAACAGTTCCTTCGTACTTTTGAAACCATTTGGACCTCAGTAAGAACCAACTACACCTCCTCACTGGCTTTCTTACAGGGCATTGTCGCCTCAGAAAGCACTTGCTGCGAATGGGCGTATCGGACACTGACGAGTGTAGATTCTGTGGAGAGGAGGAAGAAACTCCAATTCACCTATTCACAGAATGCTTTGGCACTGTAAGCCAAAGGAAACAATGCTTTGGTCAAGAGACCTGTAGGAGTGAGGAATTAGCCTGACTGAAACCTTCTGAGATATTGGATTTCATAAGATCTCTGGGACTGGAAGGCGAGCTGTAAAGCTTTGGCAGAGGGCACAATAGACCATCAGGTCGCAGTGGTCTTCAACCTCTTTAAAACTATTAACTATGGCCTCTTCCATACAATTATTGGCAAATGGTTTCCTTGAATATAATGAATTTCCATGCGATAGAAGCACGAAACAAATTCCCCTCATCAATTATGACATTAACATAACCGTCATAGCGTGACAAACTTTCTAAATCTGCATCCCAAAATATATCCCCACCACACAAACCTCACCAAGTAACACCGTGGCACTAATGGCAGGAACTGTCATTCCATACAATTAATCAGACAGAAGAAAAATCTCCATGCCCAAATTCACAGCCGCTTTTATTAATTTAATTAATTAAGATGTGATACGTAACGTTACGCCGTATTTATAACAAGGATAACGTCACCGAAACGGCGTATCTCATTAATTACTTTTATTTGTCCGCTGTACCTGCCTAGCATGGACTAATTTGCGGGCTGAGGCAAAGCGCCACCCCTGTTTGCTGATATGACGCGTGTCACACGCGATGTGACTCCATCAAAGGGAGAGAAGAGCACAACTGATATTTGTGTAATTTTGAGGTTATGCACACCGAATTCATCGACTGTTCAACCTGAAACGTCATCGGGGATTTGGGCAACGCCAGGGGTATGTTCAGGGAGTTTGTCGTGTGTTATGTTTGTTTAAGTTCCGTACATTCTCTAAGGGATAAATGAATTAACACCAACCTAATAAAAGTTTTTTGTGCGTGTTTTCGTACTGTTTACGCAAAAAATTAATAGTTTACACCAAATTCTCGGCGGAATTGTAATCTGACTCCTGAAACAATTTTGTTGGGCTCTTTGGGATGCGTGACGAGCGAATCTTCATAATTTTTTATAAAAACCAGTTTTTCGATAGGACATTCTAATCACCATAACCAGAGCCGCATTGAATTTCAAGCCTTGGCCAAGAAAATACTCAACGATGTTGGAGATGTCTTGTTCACCTTCCCAAAATTCGGATTTTTGTTCAGAGAATTGTCAAAAGAATGAAATTATCCAGTTAAAATGCAGTTTCATCAATTTACTCAAATTTGCCTAAATATCTTTTTTAACAAACTGTTTCTGCAAGAAAAATTCCCGATGAAAAATGTCAATAATGTATTGGTTTCCACAATGAAATTGTTCAGCAATGAGTTATGAATTGATAGTTCACAAAATAGTTTCAATTAAAAAATTAGGAAAACCGCGATTTGCGTCTGCTGAATTTCGATAGATGAGGACATTCTGAATCTTTCTGGGTAAAAACATGTTGGGTTTCAATGACTTGAGATGAATTCTTCATTTTGATATGAAATCAAGTAGATGGTTACAACTTGAGAATAAGAATTCAGAAGTACTGGATTATTTGTTGAGACAACGGTTTGCAACCGCTCGCCTCCTTCAATATAAGCTTGAGCAAACTCATGGGGTGCAAATTAGAACTCGGACAATAAGAAATCGCCTCAGAGAATATGATTTAAGGCCTCGTGTCGCGGCAAGAGGTCCAGCTCTTACCCAAGCCCACCGAAGGGTGCGTTTGGATTTTGCGAGAGAGCATATCCATTGAAAAGAGGCCTATTGGGAAAGAGTTTTCTTCACAGATGAGTCTAGATACTGCCTCTACCATTGTGATCGACGTTCCCTTGTATACAGACGTCCACATGAAAGATATTCTCAGTGCAATTTCCTGAGTACTTCTGGTTTCGGGGGAGGATCGATTATGGGGTGGAATATCTTCGACTGCTCGCACAGACCTAGTGGTCGTTGATAATGGAGCTATGAATTCTGATAGGAATATAAGAATCATTCTTGAGGAGCATGTAGTGCCATTTGCCCCATATATTGGAGAAAATTTAATTTTTATGGACGATAATGCCAGACCCCATCGTGTGCCCATCGTTCAGGAGTACCTTGAAGAGGTTGAAGTCTCTCGAATGGAATGGCCAGCAAGAAGTCCAGATCTCAATCCGATTGAGCAGGTCTGGGAAAACCTCAATAGAAGGCTGAGAAGTTCAGGAAATCATCCAGCTACTCTTAATGACTGAGGAATCCAACTCGGAGAAATCTTTGAAAGATTAGATCAGAACATTTTAAGATCACTCATTGTGAGTATGATCTGTCGTTGCCGTGCTGTAATTAACGCAAGAAGTGGAAATACTAAGTATTAAATCACTCATCAGTATTTCAGTATTTTGAAAATTGTTCATTTCTCTTCTTTCACATAAGATTCGGTGAATTCCTGAATTTTTCTTCCATTTAATGTGTCTTGTTCCGTTCAAACCCTTCCCGAGAGAACATGAAAAATAAATTATAAAGTCAATGTAGAGTTAACTTACATTAAAATTGAGATTTTCATAATGTGCGTTAATTTTTTTGCGCAAACTATATTTTTCGTCGATGAATATTATGTCCTTCCTGAGTCATACAACTTCCAATTCCATTCATGAACTTCTGAGTGGTCTTACATTTAACCATATGAAGGTATGGTGGAAAATAAACTTTTTGAAGTTTTGAGTCAGAAAACGTATTGGGTCAATTTCAAAAGAAAATGTGTATGTGATAAGATTGATGAAAAAAGTTCATTTAATTTCTTTTAGTATTTGCCAATACTTTTCACCCTAGTACCTCCTGGATGTTAATCATTCAAAACAAAACACAAATTCAATAATATCCTCCGCACACAACGAATCTAGATGGGAAATTTTTAAATTATCGAAATGCTAAACAGTCAGAAAGTTGATGCAATATTGAATCATAAAAAATTCGATTCGAGGAAACAAAGTTGCAATGGATACTCTATTCAACGTCTAAGGCAAGTTATTGAAAAATATTCATTAATTCTTCAATTTCGAAGACGCGATATTCATTCAGCTAACTACTACCTCGACTCCAATACTCTCTCCAATACAAAGAATTCCCAATTCGACTCGATTCACATGCCCATTAATAACTGCAAATTTGATATCTACAAGCGTTTTCGCTCAGCTTTTCATTTAAACACCCAATTCAATCGATGATTAGATATTTCATCGACGTCATAAATCCATTTCACTCGATGCGACTGGAATATGCATGAATGGAAACGTTATTCAGAAATTCAATTCGAAATTGAAATAAAATTTTATCGGTGGAACGGATGATTGTCAGTCGTTCCGATAATGATTATCATTGAGATTAATATATGATGAATTCAGGGTAAAGTTCTTCATCGATATATAAAGTTCTTTTTCCATAGAGATAACTTAATATTTATATAGTATATAGTTTTTCAGTCTCCATTTTGGGAGCAAATAAAATACAAATGGTGCTTAGGTTGTTCAGGCTATGAAAATATATTCAACTGAGGATTAGACATCATTGCATTATCCTTTTCATGTTTAAACTAACATATTATCAAAGACTTAATGAGGAAAACATTAATCATAATTGTCCTAATTTGTCTCATCAGCAAATCTTCCTAGCCACCGAATAATAAAAAAATGGCATAAAAAAACTTCTGCTAAGATGCTGAGTAGAAACTAAAGTACCTAGGTTAAACGTATCCGCTCTCAGTCTCTCAATAGAAATACCTATAATGTTTCATTTGTCAAATGAGCAAGGTGTAGAAATATATCTTAAGAGAAATGAAATTGTGACTTATAATGAAGGGCAAAATAAAATGTAGGCACGGTGTTGGTAGAAGGAAAGTTTCAAAGCTAAGGAGCATTAGAAATTGGACGAGAAAGCGCCTTGCTCATCTACTCTTCATGTGACAAAAGATAGAGCTTCACATTAATCTCCAACTTTTGGGAAATCAAATAGGCTACATATGAAATAGGAAATATGTGAGAGTCCGAAGTACTCCCATAAGCTGAAATGAGATGGATTGTTGGGTCTGGGGTTTTCTAATACCTTCAAAAAAACTGTACCAGAACTTTAGTTCTGCGAATCTCGTAGGCAACTTGCATTCAGCTAGAGTACCTACCTTATTTTTAATGGCACAGATAAAGCTTCGAGAGAAAATTTGTAAAATTTTTTTAATTAAAAAAAAAATCCCATATTTTTTAACATTCAACTCAATCTT
Organism: Hippodamia convergens; assembly: GCA_038502775.1. Lineage (NCBI taxonomy): Eukaryota > Metazoa > Arthropoda > Insecta > Coleoptera > Coccinellidae > Hippodamia > Hippodamia convergens. The sequence goes on along the minus strand of CM076607.1, from coordinate 15,309,332 downwards.
AACAGGTGTCTCTAGTTTTTGGTATATTGAAGAAATTTAATTCTATGTTGTGATCATACTGACGAAACTGAGATGAGGTTTTATGTACATTTGTTATTCATACCCCATGGAGGGGTTTATAATTTCATTCGATAGTATTGAAAATCAGCGGAATAAAACAAATTACCAGAAATGAAAATGTTTTTTCACCTGAAGAAAATTCTATTGGAAGATACAAATTAGTAAAAGATTCAAGCTATTCACATTCAACAGAAAAGCACCAACTCCTTCGACAAACTCGGAACTTTTCTTTGCTATAGAAAAATATATTTACATAATATAGTTTCTGCAGAAAGTAAATAAAAGAAACAAGAATACTTATGGAATACCTTGCGAACAGAAAGATTCTCATCCCCACTTAAATCCACAAACGTAAACCCAAAATGAACGCGTCATCTAACCTAACCTGAAGTTTTCTCTGAAAATTTCTCCGATTTGCATCTAGAGGATTCATACTTTAATCTTCTGGAATATCGGGTTACAAAACTCATCTCCCTAATGAACGCGAAATGTCGTGCAGACTATTCTGGGCTCGTCTTCTATTATCTCTTGGCTTGCAATCAAGCAAACATGCAAGTATCAATGAAAATTCGATTAACGTAAGAAAGGCATTTTGCGAGGAAACGAGGATGAATGCATAACAGGAAATTCGAGAAGAAAAGTAATATACTGAATCAGTCTGCACTGAAAAGTTCTTCAGAATCGCGTTACCAAACAAACGCACAGATCCGGACTGAGGATTCAACCATCTTAGAAGTTAAAAATCTGACGTTCTTTATTAAAACCGAATGATCATTCGACTGAAGCTTTTCATGTCAGAAACTAGTCTCCAAGTACATTCGAAAATTGGTCAAAAAAATGTAAGGAACTTGTGGATTTTCTTCAGGAATTCATTGCGTTTTTAGCGTATCTTATCACATGAGAATACTGATTCTCGCTCTGATAAAATTTTAGAATTAATTGACCTACCAAAACGCATAAACAAGGGATATTAATAGGTATAGTAATAATTATACCCCCAGCATTCGCCAATTTGCAACTTTCTCTGTAAGAGATGAAAATAATTCGACTTTTCTTAACAGAGTTATTCGTTACCTCTAGAGTGATCCAACAACAAGATTTCAAACTTGGTCTGTTATTTGATGCCTTGATATCAAATAATAGCTTTCGGTGGTCAATTATTCCCATATAAACGAAATTATTAAACTTATTTTCCATAACCTGGAGGTTTTCGTCATTTAAAGACGTTCTGACACTACTTATCCTGAAGATGTCTAAGCTCTCATCAGAATCTTACATCTGGTTTGAAAATAACGAGAAAATAGAGTACTCGGTGAGTTTCAAATTCGAAATAGGAGGGAGTACACACAAGTTATTCATAATACAAAAGCAGAAGGCACTGATATTTTTGAATGAAATAGTGCTCCTGAACGAGCATTTCACGTTTTTCTCTCTAATTCATCAAATTTTCATCAAATTTGATGAAATATTCAAAAAAATATCATTCAGTGATTTTAGTTTTGAATGATATCGATTGGCATAACTGTTTTCTCTTTCACAAATGTGACCGTTAATAAATAAACCCTTCACAGGAGCCCAGTATATAATGTATAAATATAACTATGAAAAAAAATTCGAAATGGGGATATTCTAGCACGATTTCATTAAATAAATGATAATTCTTCATCTCTACTTCAACTGATGAAATATTGACCTTTTTCTTCACATTTCTTACAGGAAATTGGTATGATCTTTTGTCATCTATTGACTCTCATTTTTTTATTGTACTGCAATCTCAATCCAATGAGTCATCGATAGATCATGTTGTGAATTGTATTATTATATATTATTTTTGTCAATGTTCTGTTTCGTTTTGATAGCTGTCGATGGTATTTTGTCTCCTCTTGGTCAGGAGAATATAATACAATAACAATTTAATTCTCGTTCTGGTTCACTCTCAACATCTTTTTTATTTCTCTGTGTCGTTGAATATGTAGACGTGGAATGTAGAATTATCAATTTGATCATTTGCATCGAAAAAATAAATATTTTAATTTTTATTCGATCTTTTCATGTTCTTTAAGCAGATGTCATTATTTATCAATCCTGGATCTCCATTTTCTGAGATTCATTGAGCTTTATTCGAGTAAATGTTTTGCAATCATTGTCAAGTTCTTCCATATATCTTGTGTGTTTTGTCCAATAAGATTACTGTACGACATTAAGAGCTTTTACATTTCAACGTTTTTCACAGATTTTTTTCTGTTCTGCAGTTTTATCAGTTTTCTATATTCGACATAAGTATCATTTATTCCGACTGGTTTCCTCTCGTTCCTTGATGAGAGATGATTCTGCTCTCCAAATTAAACTTTTCAACATACTACTTCGCAATTCTTCCTGAAAAAGCAATTTTTTCATAGTGAACCATCCCAAGAGGACGAGTAACACTCGAGTCGTCGTCACATTTTTTGCTAAAACTGATGTTTGGGCTTTCAACGTTTTTCACAGATTTTTTCTGTTCTGCAGTTTTATCAGTTTTCTATATTCGACATAAGTGTCATTTATTCCAACTGGTTTCCTCTCGTTCCTTGATGAGATATGATTCTGCTCTCCAAATTAAACTTTTCAACATACTACTTCAGAATTCTTCCTGAAAAAGCAATTTTTTCATAGTGAACCATCCCAAGAGGACTAGTAACACTCGAGTCGTCGTCACATTTTTTGCTAAAACTGATGTTTGGGCCTTCAAATCAACTCCGCGGCAACTCCAATTTCACACGAAAAAATCCGATTCCGGGCTGAGCGCACTGAATCTAAATCCGCTTGAAGAATGCCGTTCAAACGACCACTTCCCTTTGAAATATTCCACCGTGTAGAGAGCGGCGTGATAATTACAAAGCGCACAAACCAGGCGAAATTATTTCGACTGAGACATTCATACCGCAATCGTAGTTGGTTCTGGGGCCCCATTCAATTTTAATTATTCCAACATTGTTGATTCGTAATTGGTGACATTTCGCCTGGAGCTCGCAAAGTCCCTGGTTATTCGACCGAGTTGACTTCCGCCTGACAGCGCGTATGGAGCTGAAGAAAATGCGTCCTTACTTTCTAGGATATTCAAACAGGTACTTTACAAATTCTCTATTGGGTTTACATCAACTCAATCCGTAGTCTTTCGTCTTTCCATGAACTTGCTTTGCAAGTTCCAAGAAGAAAATCTTCTTTGGTATGATCTCCATTGAATGAAGTTTCGTAAAAAAACTCTGAAATGTTTTTATATGTCATTTTGACAATTCTCGGAATATGTCGTAATTTTTCGTCCCGAAAAATATTCTGTTTTCTTGTGTTATAGGATGTTCGGTTTATCTATGGGAGATGATTTCCTTTCATTGGGGTCCCGTAGCGGTCTTCAAATATCTGAAGTTCCGAAAAATCATCACTAGGATGGTCGTACCGGGTTCGAAAGAACCCTCACGATCAGAGAGCAAGGCTGAAAATTTGAATTTGAATATTGGAGGAATTCGAAGGACAAGAGTGATAGCGTTCCGAAATTAGCGACTGAACATGGTGTTGAGATCTTCTAAGAAATCCACATGGCAACAGAGGAATTTCTTCGTGAGGGAGGACAATTGAATGTTATGTACCTACTCAATGATTTTTCACTTAGTCCAAATTACGGTTTAGCTTGTTGTGTTATAAGTTTTCTCATGTTTAGCAATTCAAAAGGGGGATATTGATTGGGTTTTTTCATTTCTTTCAAAGATTGTGACATTTCTGTCATAACAAATTTATCAAGAAAGAATTTCTACAATGGATGGTTAATTCTAAAACCATTTAATTGATTATGAATAGCTAGTTTTTTCTGCTTCTGTCTTTTTTTGTTTCAGATCTAGAATTTCTGTTAGATTGGTGAAGAGTCTGTTTTTCTCTGCTGCCCATAGAAGAACTACATGAAGATGTTCTTCTGATCACGTTGATGTCCTACAAGATCCTCTGATATTTTTAGTAAATTTTTTTCTAACACGGGTGAGGTCAGGGTTATCAGGTATGGGTTCTAAATTTTTTGAAGGTGAAAGAAATCTGAACTAACTATAACCAGAATGATAGCCTATAGCTCAACTTGAATATATCTCGACTAGATCCCCAAAGCGATAATAATTCTCAGGATTTTTCTTCTATCGAACCCAAAAATACCGATTTAAAATCGCTATGAAAATCATCACAATCTTTTTCAAATTCAAAAATTAATCTTTAAGGATGAACGCTTATAAAACTGAGTGTACAACTGATTAAACAGATGCAGATTGAACAAATCAAAAGAAAGGAAGCAAGCTATCTACTTGTCGTTTTTGTATCTCGACACTTCTACAGTTGGAAAACTACTAGTGACCTGAACTGTAGAAAAAAATTGAGTACATGACTGAGCGACATAAGAGGTGCTGAGGTCACTGAACACTATGGTGTCGTCAACAAGATGGGGGAAGGAATACTTGATCTTCGCTGGCTGTTCTGAAACCCAAAGAAGAAACAGGTCTGGCCCCTTGACTGAGCCTTGATTAACCCCACTCATTGAGTGCTCAGCTGCTAATGCTACACAAATATGCCTTCTACCTTGAAGACTGGTAATCGTCTGAAGAATGAATTTGAATTTAACCTCATGAAATCTTTGGCACCCTGTCGCAGTTCAAAATTCTACATTTCATGAATACAGAAGCTTCTGATGAAAAACATTATAAAAACTGAAAAATGTTCCACATACAGATGAAGAAAAAACTGCGATAAGAAAGCACATTTATATAATGATATATCAACATTCAGTTATCAACACCATATTATATCGTTTGGAACACATTCAAAATTCTCTAAGTTTTTTGTATAAGAGTTCATTCTTGATGAGCATATCGCAATGGAGAAAAAAAATTTCTAGTCGACGATACATATCTCTATTGTTTTGAATATCCTCGATATTTTTCACGAAGAATTGACACGAATTTATATTCATTTCTCATCCAATGATTGAAATTCATCAACATATCTTGGTAAACCACATCCCCTACCAAATTCAATCCCCGACTTATAATCTGCTTCACGACACGCGCGTACTCAATGTGGAGTATTAAAAGTCCGTGGAGCCTTAATGAAGGCTATGAGCCAGAACTGGGATAACGAATAAACTCGGCTACAAGAAATGCTACCTACTATTAGAGGCTAAAATTACGTGAAGACGGAATAACAGAATTGTAAATCAAAACGAGCCTGCGGTAATATTGAAGTTATTATAGTTTAACCCTATTCAACCTGGTTCTCATTAGTGTGAAACGCGGAGTTGAGAGAAGGGGGTTTGTGCTGACAAATTAATGTTAGTTCGTTTCTGATGGCGGAGAGAACGGAAATTTAAAATGCTCAGGAACAAAGTGACAGTTCTTAATCCAAGGCAATGAGTGTATTTTGATTCAAGAGAAACAAAAATCGCCTAGTCTTTGTCTTGAATATTTCCAGGATAACCGTTCTTGCACAGAGCGAGGTGATTTTATTTCATCAAAGTGGAGGATTTTTTATTGAAATATTCCAAATGCAAATCAACCATCGTGAAGCTACAGAATAATTCTGCGTTCATCAGTGCTCGAAGTTCATACTTGATCAAACTCACATTTCAATTACCGAGAGTTCTATGTGTTCATGTTGTTCTGACGAGAACTGGCATTGTCAGCGTGGTACTTGGAACTCATCATGAAACTCTGTGTACTAATTACAATCTGAAAAAAAGTGTTTCTCTTGTATTTCGTTGGATTCCTTACAATTTGTGTATATCATTATTAGTAGAATATCAGTTAAGAAGAAATATATTCTTGATACAAGGGCGAAATGAGGTACTCTTTATCAGAGTAAGAGATTTTTTTCTTCGAACAATTTATAGAAATTTTGTCCATTGATTACAGAGTATAAAGATGGGAAACGAAGCGACTACAGTGATGTGAGCGACATCTGAACTTTCAAAAGTAAACGGGTTATGGTTAAAACATTTAATCAGGGTCCATTTGGCAAAGATGATATAGAGATTATCAGTAGTCTGTTGAAGAAAAAAAAAAAAAAAAAAAAAAAAAAAAAAAAAAAAAAAAAAAAAAAAAAAAAAAAAAAAAAAAAATGATGATGTTAGGAAGGAATTGGAGATAGAGTCAATGGAGGATTATGTTGGAGAAAGGCAGATGGGATGGTGGGGGCACTTAATGCGAATGGAAGAGGATAGACCTACAAGACAGATATGGGAGGCGAGAGTGGAAAAAAGGAATAAAAGGGGAAGACCTGGACTGACTTGGGACGATATGGTTACAAAGGAAATTTTGAGAAGAGGGAAAAACATCACCGAAGCTAGAACGTTGGCGGCAAATAGAGAAGAATGGAAGAAAATCATCAAATTTCAGTTATAATTTTAGAATATGTTATTTTGAGACCCAAACACCGAAAGGTATTATTGGGATTTTGATTATATATATATATATATAGTAGTCTGTTGTCAATTTTGAAAGAAATACTTCAATAAATATTTTTGCTGAATGATGATTGCATTTTCTCGCGTATTTTCCACTGAAATAACTCGAAATCTACAAGAGTAGCACCTAGCTCACTCTATAATCTTTTCTTGTGTGTTTTTTTTGTTATGAATTTTGGCCGACATTCAAAATGCATGGTGATTGATTGCAGAAATGGAGAAATAATAATCCTGAAAATGCATTCTTTTCATTACCAAAGGGAATGGAAATGTAAGTTCTGAAACTCATATCATGTAACTGTCTTGTTCATTGCTTTTTATTTTTAGTGCTGTCAAATGGATAGAGGTTTCAGGGCAAAAATATATTGTTCTGGAAAACGCATAGGTAACTCTTGCTGGGCTGACTTACAGGTCTTGTTTTACACCTCTGATATTTTTTTTTATTGTTGTTCAAACATTCTGTAATTAATATACAGTGGACTCTCGTTAAGTCAAACTCCTAAGGAACAAAAAACTGTTCGACTTATTTATTGTTCGGCTCACCAAACATTCGAGTTATTCAAGTGAGACTTCACTTCATTGAGAGAAAAACTCAGGTAAACACGAAATCATCATCAATGAGAAACGAGCGACTGAGCACTGAAAATATGTCCTTAGAGGTCGAAAAATCTTATGATATTCATCACGTGTGGTGATTTGTTTTCGAACCAAATTTTCTTTGGTCTCATTCATTAGATCAAAAAGTTCCACTCATAGAAGCAATGGTGGTCAGAAGAACGACTTATAGAAGTGGAGGTTCTCTTGACGACCCTTCCTGCAGTTCGACTCATCTACTAGACCCTCTAGACTCATTGAGGTGAAAATACACTGGGTAAGATATGTATGAATCGGGACCAGAACAACTGTTCGACTTATCGATGTTCGAATTATCGAGAGTTCTCTGTATGAATAAACTGTTATAATAATTCTCTAATTTGTGAACAAATTTTTGAAATGTTCTCAATTTCATAATAATTATTGCATCGTAGTTGATTACACACAATCACAAATAAAAATATAAAGAATCCAGAAGCGTATTTCGTTTGATTCAAAATAATGTGTAGATGAAAAATATCATCCCTATCAAAAAGCGGAGCCCTGCTTTTGTTTTGTCGATCAGGATGTTTTTTAAAAGCTCGACAAAGAATACTCAATTTAATGAAAATTCATGAGAAATATGTTCCGAATTTCGAGCCTTTTATAATAGTTTTCTGTACTGAATAATGTTTCAGCGCCATCTAGGTGTCAAAAGTAAGAATCTAGCCAAAAATCGTAGTCGGATTTTAGTACCACAGATATAAGGGCGTTTCCTATCTTTCTTACTCTATAATCTTTGATTTAAACTTTTACCCTAACTGAATCATATGACCTTCATCTTGACAATCAATAATAGTGACACGTATGACCTACTGCCTTATACGCCAACTGATCTTTTGACTTTTCTTCATGCTAGACCAAACTAGAGACTATAGAAATTCAATCTTAAAATTGCATTTTGAACTTGATTCATTCAACCTGGAATATAAATTGGAGATTCAGCAGAAAGTTCTCTAGAATGAGAAGAAGCAAACTGTAACTGATAACGTAAGTCATAAAAGGAGTATTTTTGCTTTTTCTGTCGTTTCAATGTAAGTGTTTCAGAGGAAACTTCCTCACTACGGCTCTGCCTGTTTAGTTTCTCCTCCAGCACTGACATTTTCCGAAGCCAACCATTACGATCCGTCATTCTGTATAAAAGTTACAATTTACCTTACGCCAAAATCAAATTTCAGGGCACCGAACGATGAATATGCATCATTATAACATTGCTGAGATCTGATATCACACCCCTAATCATCAAACCCCTAATTCTGAGCGTAGCGCCCTCTGCAGCAAGCGGAGTCCGTTGAGCATGCAATGCGTAAATTTAAATACACTGCTCTTCGTGTTCCTCCGGTGTGTGTAGAGCTATCTGTCTCTCTTCGTCCTGGGAATCCAACCTGGTTGCTGTTAAGAGAATTAAAGAATACTCAACACGCGACAATGAATTAAAGGAGAAGTGTGCAATTAATTCCTATTCACTGCGACCCATTTGAATTTAGTTTCTCGCTTTGTAATTGGTTCAGCGAGAACCAATGAGCGACCTAAATCTTCACGGAGTGTACTTTAACATCGGATTTAATTTCCCTGTTTTTGCCCATCCCACGGTGGTCGTAAAGGTCAGTAGGAAGAATAAAGATTGATCGCTTCGAGAGCAGAATTTCAGATTTTTCATGATTCAGAAGATTATTATATATGGAAGTTGAGTGGCGCATTTTTTGCCTTGAGACGCTTGAAGTCGATTCTGCCCATAGATTCACTAGTGAGTGTATATTATTCACTTGTGTTTTCTCGTCTCAGCTATAATGTGGTACTTTGGGGTGAGTCATCGATCAGCAATGCAGTTTTTGTCGCTCAAAAAAGAATAATTCGTTTAATTTTTGATTTAAAACCGAAGGAGTCCTGTAGACCCACTTTTATCAAGTACAAAGTTATGTGTTTTCCATCCATTTACATATTCAATATCTTGTTGTATATTCGGAAGCATATTCAGGACCTGAAAAAATGTTCCCAGTATCACGAATATGATACGAGACACAAAGAAACTCTCTGTATTCCCAAGCACCGGACGGCCAAATTCCAAAATTCTCCTTCATATTGTGGAATTAAATTTTTTAACCATCTGCCCGACCAAGTGAAAGTTTTGGAATACAGGTGTTTCAAACATAGTGTTGAAATGATATTAATCGAAAACTGCTTCTACAGCACAAATGAATTTTTGAATACTGTTTTGAGTTAGGGGATTGTTTTCTTTCTTATTTTCTTTTTTAGCAATTGTTTTTTTTCTTCATTATATTTACATTGCATTATTATGATTAATGAATTTGTTTTCTTATTTCTATCTTGACGTGTCTTATACAAATGTAAATTTGTCTACAAGGATGATTAAATTATTATTATTATTATTATTATTATTATATTACATTTTTTCGTCCCTGAACCTGAATCTGGTTATTCTGAAGGTAGTGCATGAATAAAAATTAAAATTATTGCACTGGAAATCACGCCTACAATAGTTTTATTGGTTACAACAGGCAACGAAGACGTAGATTGATACATCATAGCATAACAACTTTATCAACAATTGATTGATATTCTTCCTTCTTTTGAAGACTATATCTTTTTCGATCCTCAATTCACAGCAAAGATTTTCACAGTAGATAAAATTCATTTTTTTTCAACCCTTGTGTCACAGTGTTCCAAGAATTGAAACCACCCTTTTCGAAGGAGTCATTAAATATATCGCACCTAAATCTTTATCGTTATTTCATGGTAAGCTCACATTTAGTTCGACTTTGGTCACCTGTTATTGAAGTCTTCACCAAAGTTATAATGATACATTCATGAAGATTGTTTCCTTTGATGTGGAAATTTCCGCTCTTATGCGAAAACAGAATTATGTAAATTACGAAATGCTTTTTACTGATGTTGTTTGTTGACGAAATTATATATCACGGTGATCTGCTAAAACTCTTAGGATATTTGATGAAGGAAGACATTCTGCTCCTTCAAATTTGGATGGTTTAAATTTAAAAAAGGTAATTTTTCTCATTCCACATTTATTTTTTTCAGACTGATTATGGAAAACGTCAGAAACGTTTACATTATCGAGATGCCACTACAGTTCTGAGAACCTTTTCTCAAGGTTCTTCGTCAACTCAGTGTCAAGATGCCCCTCAATACTCGATTTATTCAGCCTATTTTTATAAACAGTTTCAAGCGTCTTCAAGTGAGCAGACTTCAAGGGGAGATAAGATTTTTATATACTTTATTGTTTTTATATGTTGTTGCATAATATTTTAATGTGCTCTTTATCAGAAAAATATATTCACCTACCTCACAAATGAAAGAGTTAATTGATTTGATGTTGAGTACTGTATTGTAATGAAAATGATAACTACATTGAATTTTTTTGTAAGTGTTGTTTGTATCGAGGTTTGTATGAATATTTTATGAATAAACTGTTTCATTCCAGATATTGTGAATTTCAGAGTTATTACCGTTTCATACAATAAAATCATATATTTGTATTTGTATTTATTGAATCAGTTAGAAAATTATACATAAATACAATATTTCCAGTATACTCTCACAGAGGTAAACACAGTTAGCTGTTTGTGAGACTAGTTGTTTTTTTATGTTCTCTTTCTCTTGGTTTTATTGAAAATAGTTTAATATTTATGAGGTAGGCTATCAAATGGAAGAATTGCTCCGATATAACTCCTTTTACTGCTAACTGTTCTTGTTCTTTTTTGTAATTGAATACTCCTTCATTCAGTAGTTCGGGTTGATCCAGTTAACATATTAGAGAAGATTTCATAATAATATAATTTTGATTCTGGAGCAAAGTATTGTTAAATGCAACTTTTTCATATATAAAACTATTTTTACTAATAATTCTCAATTATTTATATATTTTATAATTCTTGTAGTGATAATATTTGTGTTGGATAGGCATCTACCTATGCTACAATACCATTACTTACTTTACTATGTAATTGTGCATAATAAATTATGATTAGAGTCCTTTGCTACACAGACTTCGATAATTTTCTGAAGATATTCAGTTTTTTCCAGTATTTGCACTATATGAACACTCCATGTGAGAATGAGACCATTTATCGGGAAACAATCATCCGATATTCGAATGTTCAATGAAGAATCGAGAACCCATGAACATATCAAATGAAGAAAAATGATTTATCATCTACTTTGATGTGAAGTATGGTATGTCGTCAGAGATCTAAAGGCAGTGAAAATAATATTTCACTGATTTCAATACACTGTGTGCCGTGAAAAAGAATATATTAATGTGAGAGTATTATCAATGCCATTGACGGCCTCCTTGGGAATTGAATGAACGAGTTGGGTAAAGGACGAAAGATCCTTGTGGTCGAAGTTCCCGGAAGGCTGAACGTAGCCACAACGAACCCTGTTCAGAATAATAATAATAACGTGAGAGTGTTGATAAAACAAACTTCAGAAATCGATTGCATTCATAATACGCCTTCCATAAAGGAAAGATTATTGAAAATTACAGTAACAGAATAATGATTGAACTCGAATTCCAACTACTGAGGGTTCAGTGTGAGTGTGTTCTTGTTGTATCATATTCTGACGAGAACTAGCATTGTCAGAGTGGAACTTGAGTTTTATCATAAAACTTTTCACTACCTGCATCCCCACCAAATGCACATGTATGTTTTTTGTTGGAATCCTTTGTAGGCATATCATTATGATTGCAGTTAAAAAGATATTGAATTTGATTTAAGTCATTAATTCTTTATAGTGAACACTCTTACATTAAATTTTTCTCTTTTTTCCTACTTGGGGATGCTATAGACAACCACATCTAACCTCAAAAAGTTCTCAAGTCCAAACCAAAAGTTGGCAGAAAAACAGAGAGCTCCGAGAGATCCGAACGAAATCCAACGTCATATATTAAATATGGAAAGCCATAATAGGAATTCTATCATGGCGACTGCAACGGAAACCTTTTCCTCTTCAAGCCATAAATATCTTGAGTAAATCGAGGTTCTATACTTTTATAGCCGTTGACAACTATCCGGCTCCTAAGATAAGCTTTACAATCGGCTGCTGGGATCCCGAAGGTTGAAATTCATAAATAAAGAAGGAGCGCATTCTAACCGTCAGAAACATTTCCACTGTTCCAGATACACCGCATATGCCAGAACATAAAAATGCGGACGCGGCAAGGCGATAAATCCTGGGACATATTTTTTACCAACCTTTACATATGTATCGTTCCTTTCCATCTAGCATTACATCCATTTTTGTGCGCTTAGGTGAACATGATGGGTTTTTGTTATTGTCCCTGTTAATTCCGAATAGCTGCCGGCAACGTGGGGACGGCAACTATCGCCTATGTTTGGGGAGATGTTATTATTGTTGGGGTGCCACTGATACGGTACATTCGACTCTACAAGTTTTGGTGTAGGCCGTTTTTGCATTCGAGAGTCGGTGTGAAAATTTGTACATGAGATATTATGAGGTAGATAGGGCCCCCCTGTTTTCAGGGAGTGGAATAAACCATACACAGATTCTTCACCTTCATATGCAAGAATGAACATGGCTTGGAGTTTCCAGAACTCACAGAATATTGTGAGGGATATAACGAGAAAGCAGAATTATGCCAATTTTACCAATGAACTCTTGGACAATATAAAATACTGCTTATATCCTCTTTCATTCCATGAGATTTCAACAGTGGCTTAAATCAGAGCCTACATGCAAGTTTCTTCGAGTGATGGAAACGCCCAATTCTTTACGCCAAGTGTCTTTAAGGAAAAAAATAAATCGAAGAACAAAAAATCCTTTGCATTTACAGAGGCTACAACGAGAACATTTGTAAAACAAAGATGAATTGAATATTCATTATAACTTTTATAGGAGAACCCTAGAGTGCGCATGATATTCCTTATATTCTTGAAATTTTTCTGAGAAATGAGCTTTATCTTTCGAGAAATTCTCCTTCTTTCTTTTATTACCTGATTCTAGCTCCATTCTGACTATATTCATATTTCAGCTGCACCGAGTGCACTTTTCAAACAAGGTGGAAAAACAACTTGTAGCAACATATGAGGGTACACCAAGACGCTTCAGAAATACCCTTGTTCAAATGTAAAGATTGCCCTTTCACTACAAAATGGAAAACATGTCTGACTGAACATGAGGTGATGCACAAAACAGCCGAAGATTCTAAAGAACATAAATGTAGAGAATGCAGTTTTACCACCAAATGGAAGAAGAGTTTGAATATGCATTTATTGACGCATACCACAGACGAAAGTGTGAAAAAATTTTCGACAAAAAAGTGGTTTTTCTGTATGTCCAAACAAGAAACAGCTTGATATAAATTTTTTCGCAATTTATAGGGAACAATAATTCAACAAATGGTCTCAGATCCATGAATTTATTGCTCCTAAGAGGAGATGATTGATCGACTTTGAATTTGGGAACATTCTCATAAACAGATAATCTCGGTTTTATTTTCAGTGACGAAAGTACGATTGAAAATCTTTGGTGATGACTTAAACTGAACAACTGGTTAACATTTTGGTAAATGAGCTAAATGTTTTTAAAACAAATATGAAAAATTGAGCTTGCAGGAGAAATCAAAACAGTTGAATGTATGGATTCTGAATCAACAGCTCCAAATTACGTGAAAACCTCAGGACTATCCCCTTTCAGAAGCGATCATATCAATCAAATTATCTAGTACCTTTTATTTTGATGGTTCATTTTCTGGAAAAAAATGTGATCTAGTTGTTAGCTTTTCTCTCTCATATGAGAAAACATTATTTGGTCGAAAGTTTTACTTTTCTATCAAAAGCTAAGCCTCAACTCTCATCTCGGTAAAGACTTGAGAATGAAAGGAATACCATGTAGAAGGTTTGTCCATTCTATTACTTTCATGCCAAAAAGAGGGAACTTCATAGTGAATCATCCAATATCGATAATTGGAGACAGATCTTCACAAAATTCGAAAGGAGTTCAATAAACTCAAACAGATCTTTGCAACTACGCACTAACGTCACACACAAATGTGGGATGTTTATCACTCGACTGAATATAAAATCTAGATCCTAGGCATCGGCCTCGATCGCATAAATTCGTGTTACGACAAGATAAGACGAAGGCTTAGTACTTAGTAGTCCGACTTTATCATGAGGTTGGAGAAAGAATATCAGATTTTGTCACTGAGAGAAGGGATATACCGGTTCCAGTCTTATTCAGCATCATCAGTATTCCATACCAGTCAGAGACAAAAAGTTCTATATTCGAGGCAATTGGTCACGATATACGTAAAATATTACAGTGGTGACAGTGTAGTGTTTCAATCAGGATCTAGGTTTTCTCAAATTTTGTTTCAAAATTGGAATAACACTAACAATTGTTATAACCGCTTTGGGCTGACGAAGTAACGCAAGGCAGCTCGTAATATGAATATTTCCTTCACAACAAGGAAGAACGCAAAAGCGTCCCAAGCATACCTATATGGAAACCTTATCCAGTTGGAGCGGCCATGGAAAAACCCGACGTAAACTCCCGACTCCGCCGATATAACCTGATCCTGCCCCATTCGCATTCCGAGTTGCCACGACTTTCATTGCCGAATATGAGTTTCAATCGGATTCGCAATCGATTAGGATTTTAACGGGGGCTATATCGCCGTCGGCAATACCTCCAGAATGGAAATATTCGCGGGCAGCCGTGCGAAATAATCCGGTAAAATGCTACCGATTTCGCATTATAGCCGGGGTATGACTTTTACTTTCCCCGCGGAATTTCACGGAGAACTTGGGCACTGTACTCCAGTGGTGGCCAGCGTACAGAACCTCAGAATTAAAAAATACTAATAATAAATCTTTATTTGTCATCAACCGTATGAAAAAGACAGTAACAATGAGCAATAACATGTCACAAAGGACTACATGAACGATTAGCAAACCGATGCACAGATGATCTGTGTAATGTAGCTCTCTGTGTTCAATTTTATCTACATCAGAGTGAGAAAACCTGATGCTCACACTGAATTGGAGTAAGGAAAGAAATAATCATAGTTCATCATTCGTTTGTTGAGTGTTCAGTGACGTCTTCATTCTGAATTTTTGGGTGTTTCAGACATTCGTTCAGGTAATTCATATTTTGACTCAAATCTTATTTTAACAGTCGAATAAAAGCACTATGAACATATTCATAAGTTTGCTTCTTCAGATTTCTCGGTACGTTATTGTATGATTTCATTGGACTGAAAAAGGATATACATATTCGTCGCAAGGTCTTAACTTAACTGGTTGTGATAAATTCTGAGAACCATGTTCTTAGGACGAGCACCGAAACCAAGAATGACTGAACCCTCTTTTTCTATGTCCCATAACTACATAGGTTGAGTGTGTTTTGGAGCATTCCCATGGCAATGGAGAAAGAATGGAAGACATGACGTTTCCTAACGAAGCACTAAGCTGACTACACGACCCAAAACATTGCTAATTCCAGGGCTTGTGTCTAGGAGAGTTTAGGACGGGAAAGTCTTGGAATCGCTGTAGATCAATGAAAATTTTTTATTTCAACAAACCTGATTGGTACTACCCATAATGTAAGGTTGGAGACCACCCACCAGAGGTGAAAAGCAAATTGGTTTCCTGAGGGAGCATTCAGTAGATCTGGGCACGACGGTTTCGTGAGGTTTTCCAGGTTGCTCGGAGAAAGGTCGGAAAGTGTGTATCTGGGGATCTCGGGCGGAAAAGCACATCCTCAGATAACTCAGGTGACGGGAAGTTCCGTCGAGAAAAGGGTAAAGTCCTAATTTTGGTAATTGGAAAATGTTAGGTTGTTTCGAAGATCAAGAAGGAAAACGGTTAAAGTCCATTGACGGAAAAAGGGAAAAGTTTTCGTTTCGTAGTTGTCGGAACACTAGGTAGCTTCGAGAAGTGAGAAAGCGAAGAAGTAGGTTTTTGTATAAAGAAGAATTTTTTTCGTGTTGTTCAGTTAGGATTTTCGAGTCGATAAGCGCGATCGGAAATTAGGGTAGCTGTTAGCGAAACGGGAGTGAAGAGTTTCGGGAGTGGTTTATTTCAGAGAACTTGGATTATATCTCAGCGAGGGAAATCAAAAGGTCAGAACTTTTCAATTCAAATTGATGAGGATAGTTTGATTCCAAAAGTCTCTGAGCTGTTATCAACCTACAGCTCATTTTCTTAGGTTAGGTCATTTTGGATTTTGGGTAATTAGGGAACCCAGTGAATGGCGCACTCATATTTTCTTTATGAAATTTTATTAGACAGTCTGAGGTACATAGGTAGGGATTAATTAGTTATTTTATTATCTTTTTGTTTTTGTTGGTATTTTGGTAAATAGATTTTTATGTAAGTTACTTCACTGATTTCAATTATCCCTAAAACTGAGAATTCTCTACGAGAGAAATAACACTAAGACCTCCTCATTTCCGAAGGAGTTGGAGAGAGACGAATTTTGTTGTTAGGTTGACGTGAAGCCGCTCTCATTTGTCAACCCCTCTATCATCTCGACAACCTCGTATAAACAAGGTAACTTTTCATACAAAAAGGACAAAGCTCATATAAGGGTGGCTATTAGAGTTTAAAAGTTCCGAAAGAACTTTTTTTCTAGAGATCCATCCCTGAGAGATTCTGTCGGAGTGTCCCCTTTTCAGCTTCATTATGAGATGAAATGTTTTTCAAAAAATCGAAATCCAAGGAAGCACGTGCACCTGGCCCTGATTGGAAAATCGCCACTTCTCCTCTCCTCCTTTCAACATTAATTTCCCGATGTCTCCGCTCATAATGAATATTGGAGGAGATGTGCATGAAACTCCCATTGTTAACAGGATTCGGATCTCCAGCACAATGTCGATTCGGGAACTCAACTGCGGGAAAATACGCCAAAGATGAAAGAGCGTCGCGGAATGATGAACAATGATTTATCGTTCCGAGGCGCGGAGTACGGAGCAGGAGTTTTTGCCTTGTCGGAACATCCTCTCCCAGTGGGGAAAGAACGATTAGTTTGGGAGATATTGCAGGATTCGCAAACGCTGAACTCGCATGGAAACTGCCACGGCATTCCTCTAGCGCCTTTGTAAAGGGCTACATGCACTGTTGCTTGGACTGTGAGTTTTGTCCACGATCAGATTTGAAATTCGTGCTCCCACTGTTTCATTGCATTCTTCTGAACGGTATTGTAAAGCAGGTTTTCCACAGTTGATGTAGATTATTTTGATGTTTTGAAGATTCACGAAATCGAACAAACAGTTAAAAAGAAAATACAGAATATGTTCCGTCAAACAGAACTCACTTCAACAGATTTCATTAAAATCGAATTGATGGATATCAAGAAGAAGATAAATAACGAGATTAGAGCAGCCAAATAAAAATCAACTTCTAACTGATGCAAAGTCCCAGCAATACTACAACACAAAATACTTCTATAATGTGATATTATTTCTCCAATAATCGAACTAATCTTGCTAATAAAAAAAGAATCATTTCAACTTTTACTTTCATTCCTTTCAGATGTGGTGAGGAAGAACAGTGGAATTTCGGAGAAGGACTTCGGAATCTAGGTGAAGGAATAGTTGCGACATGCCAGACAGAGGAAGGAAAGGCAGATTGAAAACCTAAATACATAATTAATTCTCACACATATATTGTAAATTTTATTCTTTCTTTTTTTCCTTTTTTTGTATCTTATCCTGACGTAACTAATTATTATATTTTTTGTTCGAATAATTTTTTTTTTGTATTCTCCTGCAATCAATGATTCAATTACCTGCATTAAAAGTGGTATTATATTTATGAACGCAATGAGCATAACAAAATATGTCTGAAATGCGATGAGAAATGGCTTCTCATTTGAAGATATCTTCTAGTATCATATCAAAATTCCTATGCGATGTAGGAAGGAAATAAAGATGAGTGGTCTCAAAATTAACTCCCATGAGCGTCACAAATGTGACAAGAAATGGAGTATCGTCTGGGACCAGTTCTACGATCGCATATTCAACTTCACATTTTACCGAAATGCGTACTTGATGTGGAGGACATTTGGTGGCAAATGCGAGTGTTGGGGAGGTAAAGAGTACATCGCATAAGAGTCATTTACATCTATCAAACATTCGATAAAATGGAAAGAATGAGATTCCGTACCCTTTTCATGGGCCATGATCAGAATAAATCAACAACGAACTAATTGAGACCAAAGTTTGCACATTCTTCGAAGCAAAATAGTGCCGCCACCGCCATAGAGGAGGGATATACCGGTTTCGTTATTGTTATATCTCATCAGTGCCACTCAGCCCTAGCCACTATGACAAACACTATAAAGGCCAGTACTTATATCCAAGCACTTTCTTGCTTTGGAAGAATCTTAAATTTGTGGTCTTTACCAGTCCATTGTTGATTTGTTCCATAAAATATAACAGAAAATTGAAGACAAATCCGATATGTGCTGAAAAAAAATAACGTTATTCAATTTAAAGGCGCGAAGGTAAAATGAATGTCTCATTATTCGTAGTATCAACGCCAATATAACTCTATGACTTCTGTACTTTCTCATTGTCTGACAGCCCGCTATAATATGATTTATATCTTTCTGCATGAAAATATTCACGATATATTAATTGTAAAAAAAATTTAAAGAGGTTCATGAGAAAGTAGAGAAAATCAGTACTTCCACAATCTTTATTTTGTGACGACTAGTTTCGAGACTTTTCTAATATAGTCTCATTTTCAGCTACAAAACAATTGTTTACGTACATGGGAGTAAAAGTCATTAAATACAAAAAAAAAACAAACAACACTCACATACAAGCTACAGGGTAAAATGTTTAGAATATTAACTGTCTTCTTATGTGGAAGCTTATTTTTAGTTGTCCCTAGGTTAGCTGAACAGGCAGTTGTGATTTTGGACGCCTGTCGTTCACAATTCGGCTGAACTGAAACTCGCCTAGAATAAAATGTTATAATTTCAATTGTATCATTGATATGGGAATAAAAGACCTTTATTATTATTATTATTATTATATAAGGTCCTCTCACTCAAATTAAGTCAAATAAAATGGCGTTTCGCAAATTACAACCAAATTTACTTTTTGAATTTTGGTTGTTATTTGTGAAACGCCATTTTATTTGACTTTATTTGAGCGAGAAGACCGCTTATGACAATAACTAGTTTAAACATTTTAAACTGTACATTGTATGTAAGTGCTGTTGGTTTTTTTATATTTAATGACTTTTACACCAATGTAGTTGAACAACTGTTTTATAGGTAGGCCTATGCCAACTTTGTGTTAAGGATAATCCGCCATGGCTTTTGATTCATAATCAACGTACTGTCGATGCGTCAAGATCAACAATAAGGAGCGTATGGGCCCAACTTTGTTGTTACTGATTGAAATTATTTCTAAAAAATAGTAGTGTTTTCTCTGCTAGACTGGAAACAATTCAGCCAATATGTTACTTCTCCACATCTCAATATGAACTCTCGTATCGGACGAGTGTTCAACTTATTCCAACTAGCAACAAAGAATAAAGCAACAGGTCCGCCATCACTGAATGTGTTGATTCGGACTGAGCATATCCCGCACTAACGCCCAATCAGACCTAAGAATCACCCCATTAGCCGAACCTCAGGAAAAAGCACCCCGCCAACCTGATGAATCGGGCACAATTTCCGAAGTGAACACTTTACAGCACCCAACATGTTAATCACCGCAACATGAAATATGACGCCATTAGTTGTAAGAGCAACAATATCGAATGAAATTTCTCTTCTCCTTATTAATGACCGTAATAAGTCACATCGGGCGAAATGAACTGGCCGGCGCGATTCCATATATCCGCGAATTTGAAGTAGAGCCGAAAACAGCGTCGGCCGAACTTTATTTGATTACCAGATTGGATCTAGTGAGCCTTGCATCGGCGGGATCGTTTGTTCTATGGCCGTGTTAGTTCAAGTTGTCGACCATTAGGTTGATCAAAATTTAATCCGTTTAGAACGTATCCATCGATTTTGTTTCCATTAAGGAATAAGAGAGTCGGCAGAGTGACAAATTACCATGTGCGATGATGGTGTGTGTGATGTTTTAGGGAATGGAAGTTCGAGTTGATGACACTGGATATGATGTAGCAGACTAGATCATGCGAGATGATTAGTGATAAGAGTTCCGCTAACTTGATTGGACCTCGTAATTGAAGGAGTATAATGGAGTTCGTGGTTATAGCCGTGAATTTTCGATTGAATATTTCAGCAAATATGATCACCAACCCCCATTATCCTCGAATTTGGGCTTCCAGTCAAAAGGTCGTTCTTGAGAAGCATGATTGAAGAACGTTTCAAGTAGGTGTACCATATGGACCCACTTGAGGGGTACATATCGTACCCTTATTATTCTGTTGTTCATTGCATTCAGAACATTCAGTATCCTCTTTGGAGACGTCGTTGATAATAGATTAAATCATTTCTATGTGTTCAAAATCGGGGTTGTTCTGATTTAGGAAAATTACTGTCTAGGACAGTATCCAGATAATTGAGTTAGAGATGGTAGTTTAAAAACATTTATTGACATCATTCACAATCATAAAATGAATAAGTCATCAGCATGAAGTTAATACAGTAAAAAATACAAATATTTAAGTCAACTTCAAACTCAGAGTGAATTATTCAACTAAAAACAGAGGTAATCTAGAGATGTTCAAAGTGAGAGGTCAGATGAAGTCAGACTTATACTTTGAGATAGTTCCATTATTTCAAAATTAAACACAGCGTTTACAGAGATGAAGCAATTGAAATTGATTGCGAGAGCCTCTTTATTTCATCAGAAAAACAGAAGGTTGATTAAGGAATTGTAAGAGTAGGCTGAGTTGTAATAACAGTGAGATCAGGCCTTAGAGGAGATACGTGTATTAGAAACTCAGTAGTCCACGTCTGTTCTTAATTGAGATTATTATAAATGTGAGAATATCATGATTAAGAAATCAATATTTATGATCTATAACGTTAGTCTGTATAGAGAGGGCTAATTAATCAATTGAGACGACATTTACAGTGACAAACTGCTTTCAGTAAGCAGGGTTATTGTTTATCAGAAAAATAGAGGCTACAATTGACAATTATGAGGTTTATAATATGAGTTTAATTTTTATGAATAGAATCACTAACCCATTGATTCGAGGAATCAGAAGGCTTGAAATCTTACTTGCTATGTGTTTCAGATGAATGAAAATGAGAATTTCTTATGTATAATGAGATCATACCAGTTGAATGGTTTTATCAATATTTGAGGGGACCGCTCAAGGTGAAGCAGGGACTGAGACTGTCAATCAGGTTCAATGTTTGAGCTTCTTGATCGTTCAAATACTTCAGAGAAGTTCACTTGGTTTTATTGAGAGAGAAGACTGATTCCATGATTTACCTTTGCGTTTTAGGATTTTCATTCATCTGAAACTCGAGAACAATAATTAGCAAGTGTTATGAGAAGTGAATAGTTGAGAAATGAAATGAATACATTAAGATAATGAGATGTACATGAGGATATAACAAATCAGGATTTATTACCAGAAATAATGTTCATTCTTGGAGCAAATAATCATTTCCATGTGAGGAGTCTAGGGATATCTGAAAAATCTATGAGAACTGCAAAAATATACCAAAATATATATCTTGGAGGAGTCAAAAACATTAGTTTAATTATTAGAATAAATTGAGAGAGGATTACAATATTTTCATGATCTGAAACGTGGACAAATTTTCAAACTTCATGAAAAGCAGGAAAATTACATGGACAATGCAACAATTTAGGATTTTGTGAATTCACTCACCTTTTGATCAGTTAGCTGATCATTGAGCTCCGAAGTGGAGTTGGCGTGGCGCTGCGTTCAAACCATAGGCGTAGCTGAGGATGAGGTCTGAGGGATGCAATGTTAAATTTTCAACACTATAGGTCGGTTTCACAAAACTTTGTTTGTACCGTTAAATTAATTGAAGCCACCGCGATTCTTTAAAACAGCTTTTTTATGGATGGTAGGGAAGCTAACCAAACAAGCTGCGTTGAAGATCATACTCAAGTTGGAACTCTCACACTCCTTTTCGAGAAATAATGGTCTGCTGGACTGATAAATCCCACTTATCTGTCTTTATTTGAACCCTAGTGTCTTGTATGAAACCTCAAGAAGGTGCACATATGTATCTGAAGGCAAAGCAAAGCCTCGGAATCTTGTATTGTGGCACTGAAGGAAATAAAAAAGCTCATGAACTACTTTTAAGGGAAGCAAAGGCAGTGCTTAAAGACCTCCAGCTTTTCTGGGCATAGAAAATAAACACTCAGACTTCTTCAGGCTTCCACTGACTTATATCAGAAAACAGGGTTTTCTCTTGTCCAATCCTTACATATATCAGAAAGCACCATAAGTGTTCACGAGCTCAGCAACAGGTAGGGACGGAGCAGTTTAATGTCGATATGAATATTTATTGTAGATTTTCTTGCAACAAGCAACACTCGTGTTATATAGACAAACAAATAAAAATACAAAATGAAAGATTTGAAGCGTTCTCTGGTCGAGTAATAATTCTGAATTCAACTTATGTATTTATTCAGCATTTCAAATTCTCTTGGGCAATCACCAGGAGCTATGAAAGACTGTTTCAGCATTCAGTATCTAGTGAAGTTCAGAAATTGAGTGGAATATGGCCCAAGTATACTTTGAAATGAATTTCTAGTGGCCTGTGCCAAAAGTTGAGAAATATGATAAAAACGCGTATCCAATATTTGATCTTGAATAATTCGCTGTATTTCAAGTTTGGCAAATCTAAATCTTCAGGAACTTTTAGTTCTATATCGAAGGCTTTTTCTTCGCCTTTACCAACTGAGGCTCTGTATCTTCTGCTTGTTATCAATTTCTCCTTACTCACTGCATAAGCACCATCGGCTAATTTGCAAGAGGTGGTCTTCGTCAACCTTGCTTTTATGAAGCTTACTTGAACACCTAGAAAATATTCACTCGACATGAAAATTTGAGCTTAAAGTAAAAAATCTACAATTACCAGACGAATTATTAACTGTAACGTTCATGTTTATTGATTCACCACACATGAAAACCTTCTTTTCTAAACGTACAACCGACGACAAATGTCCACAGCTTCCACAAAGTCCTAAGAGATCTTTCTCATCACTAATTCTAGAGGGCTTGTGGAGTTCAGCAGAGAAACTCTTCATGTCTATAGGGGAGAAGATATTGATGGATATTTGAGAGGAGTCCTCTCTGAATTGAGATATTTTCAGATGTCCCTCCAGATCATATTTCACTCTACCATATTCATCTGCAGAATAATTACGAATATTCACATTCGAACAAAAGACGGTTAATCTGAGGTTTGATTGATCATCTGGATTTCATGAAATTGTTGTTGCAACTTGTTACTTTTCAGTTTCATGGAAAAACATTTATAATCCTTGGTGAATGGAGAATTTTATTTTTTCCAAGAAATGAAAGCTCAATCTAACCAAAAATATAAACTTATATACTAAGATTTGTACTCACTGACATATGAAGAAGGAAGGTGTACCGGTATCTGGACCTTGAAATCGAAAACATTCTTTCCACGTTCTACTGATGAATTCTTCAGGATCTCTCTTCTAGTATAACAAATACTTCTATCAGAGTTGAACAAAACTTCATGCGTGGTTTTCACATTCGCGAACTCTCTCCCAAAAAATTTCACCTCTATCAACCCCACGTGCTGCGCTTTGCTGAAAAAACAATTCAGTTTTCCTTCAATGTATGAGCCAGGAATATAAAAGGGTTGTTTGTTGATTATTTCTAGTTTACAAGACATCCCCAGAAACTGACATTAAAATTACACATCATAGACTAATACCAAATACTAACATAGATTGGATATTCGTCTATTACTAGCACTTTTGACGCCCCCTTTTAACATGGAAAGCAGTCACGTTGTTACTTGAATTTGCAGCCAATAGACGACGATCGAAGAAAAAAGTAGCATAAGTTTATTGAAGGAGAAAATAAGTTTCTTCGCAATACGATTGATCTAAGCGAACACTCACAAGGAATTCCAAAATAGATGTTCAGTATTAATCTATGTCATGACTGATATATGACATATTATTTTCAGAAACAGAAAAGAGGCTTTCTTCGAAAAACATTCGACAATTTCATTCTGCTGAAATAACGTTGTGGTGTTGCGATTAACTAATGATGAACTTATTCGCTGTTGAACAGAAAGAGATCAGAGAAACTCTGAAGGACTTATGTAACACCCCGAGAACTCCTTGAAAACTCGAAATTGAGTTTGATCAACTCGACTGTTATGCATGCACACCTACTCGTTCCACCAGATCTTTTCTTAATATTATTATCAACGCAGAACTTGAATAACAGCCCACTCTTCTCCGAATATTGAACCTTCCCATCCCACAACAATTCGTCTCGTTCCACAACAAGTATTCGGAGCTCAAATGAAACCACGTTAACCTCAAGGATGTTGAACTAGGATACACCTCGGCTGAACAAGAAGCATGTCAAAGTATGTTTGTAGAAGTTCCTGTCATTTGGGATCAGGTAGGTACAAGATAATCCGGATAAATTATTCAGAAACTTTTCTCATTGATCCCTATAGATCGTCCTAAGCTCACAATGACTGAAAGCAGTGGGGAACAACTTATATTTTCGGAATTTATAAGGGGACAACTTTGAGGAGAATAGGAGTGAAGAGTGAAATAACGAAGAGGATTACTTGAATCGTCTTGACATTGATATTTCACTCTAGGTTTTATTTTTCGGATGACAGAGAAGGAAATAGGGATCATGTCTGACAGAACGTGCAAGTTCGCAGAACTGACAAGTCAGTTTTTCAGCGAAAACTTACACAAAATTCAAGATAGATAGAAGCTTAAGAAAAATAGTCAAATAAAGAGGTAACTACATGATGAAACATATAAAAGGTTTACTTTAATCTCTTGCAAAGTTCCCCAGCACCCAATCGATACCAACTCAACTTAGAGACGTTTCCTGTAACAAACTTACTCAACATTAAATGAGGAAGTCATCAATGCTTTCAAAGGCAGAATTAATCTCGATCCAAATCTGAGTAAACCTCCTGAGATGCCAGCTTCCCTCTAATTACTGTAGCCATAATTCATATTTTAGGAGGAGCTGCAGCCAACTGTTCGGGCTCGAGATTTCCCTTTCAGATACTCTGTCTGACAAATTTACATTAATTCATTTTTCAGTGACGTCAGATTATGTTGAGTTAGGTGGAAGTTCAGTTTGTTCGGGTGATAATTTATGCCCTTCACAGAAAAAGATTTTTGCACAAAACGAAAGGTTGCTCCTCGGTAATAATTTGAACTTTTTGCAAAGATTCAGTAGTCAAGAACAAACTATGAAATAACGATTAATGAGATTTGCCCTATGGAATTTCATCGAATAGGACTAGTTCTCATGTCAAAACATTTATCAATAACATCCATAATGGGAAAAATGTTTCGAGGCTCTCCAGATTCTATTAAGAGTTTTAAGGTAGAAACAACAAACCAGACTTCTATGAATTATGCAGAACTGAAAAGAGAGCAATACTCTTCGATAGACCGAACAAAATAAAAATAAAGATAGGTACTTGATAAAGACGCAAAGCATTTAGATAAAAAAATCTCCAACAACAACTGATTCAGTTGAAATTGACAAATATATTAAATTTGATCCTACCGTGATTTCATCGACAGCCCTGATACCTAATAATATATTCTAAAACAAGTTGCAGAATTAGCTCCCATTTCAACACGAATGCGAAATTGGAAAACGAGCGACGAAGGAGCGAGTTTTCGATAGCATGAGTGTTGGAATTGTCTTCCGCAACGAGTTTTATACGATATTTTCTTCATTTCAGTCAAGTTTTTTAAATACTCTCGAAATTCAAATGAAAATTTAGGTTTGTGACTTTTGAATTTCATATTGGCAGTTGGTGTGACTTACGAAATTTGACAAATTACGGAATTTGAATTGATTTCATTCAAAGCTTGATTCGATTGGAGGTCAGTACTGACAACTACAAAACGAAAAATATAACTGAAACAATGCTGTACTGAGTTTAAATATAACACTACTTTTATTACTGTATTGAACTCATTACGATACTGACATAGAGAAAAAATATTATTCGAGACATCTTTAATTGAATGGAATCATCTACAAGATCAGCAAGGAGACTGTTTCGACAGATGGAAGAACACGAAGAAGTTGAGGACCAAACCACCAACAAGAGCTATTCCTATTATGGACACTGTATGAAAAACATACATTTCTACTTCTTCATTGAAAGTATTTAAATTTGTTTATGCCATGATCTTTGGTAACTGAAAACCACTTTTGTTCATTGTTGGCAGTACTACTTGTTATGTTGACGTTATTCTAGAAAGCACCCAACTGCTTCATCCAAATGATTATCTGCAAAACAACGGCTGCCTCTTTATCTCTCGTTGAACTATGGATTCTCTCCAGAAAGCTTACGTTAATGTTCTGACATAGCCACCTCGAATTCAAATCCTTCGAATATATGGGGAAAATGGAAAAGAATTCAATTTCCATCAACCTCTAACAAGGTTCCAAAATATTTAAATTTGTTCCAGATCAAATGTCAGAAAAATTTTTTCTTTTCGTGCTTGAAGTAAGACATCAACAGATCTCTGGGACTGGAGGGCGAGCTATAAGGCTTTGTCAGGGGCACAATAGACCATGAGGTCGCAATGGACTGTAACCCCTTTTGAACCATCAACTATCAAGACTTCAACATTGTCAGGAAATGAAGATCACGTTGTTCATCTCTCTCGCTGTAACACTTTTTATGTCAATTAGTGCATATTATTCAATATGGGATACAAAAAACGTAGAATTCAGTAGGAACAATTAACTTATCGACTGAGATTACATTTGTTCCTAAGAACATTAGGTATGTAATCAATTATACATGTACATAAACATACTCCTATGTAACCTCTTCATTAAGGTTCAAGTTTCGTATGGTCGCCCTTGGAGAGTTCAGTTTAAATCAGCAGAAACTGGCAAGCAACAACTGTCTGAATACCCAATTACCATAGATAAACACTGGTCATTTATTTCAATAATTCTGCCGCAGTTGCAGATTCCTTATGCCTACCTCCACGTTGTTTCAGATATAGGAAACTTAAGTCCAACCGCTCTATTTGTTATTCAGTCTCGAAGCAGGAAAATCCACTCTGACCCTTATCACCGCCTCACATCTGCAGTCGGTAAACTTCGGTCCCTAGAGTGCTTCCAGGATGAATATCCAGAGATTAACTATGAAAATCGCATTGGGCATTGTGATATCTGAATATATTGTACCGTGACCAATGTACAAATATCCAACGATGTAGCGGCTCAGGTCATTGCTCCATAGGATCTTTCAATATTGATAAAAGTTCGGGGATGAAGAGATCTGAGAATAATGGAGTGCTTCATGCGTGAGCAGATCTGAGGTTTAGAGAATTTATAATATATAATCTGGAGAAGGGTAGAGGTGAAATAGTTTTTTAATCGACTAGTACATCATTGACAACGATTAATGGTCAAGATATTCGATATTCAAAAGTTTTAGACCATTAATAGCTCAATTATCAAACGTCTTGATTACAAGATTTTTTCGTCGACCTCATAATGAATAGAGTATGAGTTCCTGAATTTTTATTCTGCACAATAAATACATTTTACATGTTATTAATTCCTATTATTATTAATTGAATTTTCAGTGTTTTGAAATTACTCGATGAATTCTGAATATTTTTTGTTCGGTTGGCTCTGACAATCATACGTTAAAATGGGTCATTATTGATCAATGCCATGTAAGTTAAACTCAGCCTTTATTATCAGCTGGACAAAAATTATTATGATGAGTAAGAAATTATAAATAGTAAATAATGAATAATGAAAAATAAGTTAATATTTTCAGTAATACAGAATGAGAATTACAAAGGAATCTTTGCACCCAATAAACAATTTTAGCAAGAATAGATTTTTCAGATATCTCCAGACTCCTCAAATGGAAATGATTGCTTGCTCCAAGAATGAAGATTTTTCTCATGTCTTTCTCTGGTAATAAATACTGATTTATTATATTCGCATGTGCATCTCATTCTTTCAATCAGTTCATCTCATTTCTCAACTATTCACTTCTCACACCACTTCCTAATTATTGTTCTTGACTTTCCGATGAATGAATAATCCTCAAACGCAAAGGTGAATCATGGAATCAGTCTTCCCTCTCAATGAAACCAAGTGAACTTCTCTGAAGTAGTAGATCAAGTAGTTTAGACATTAGACCTGATTGACAGCCTTAGTCCCTGCTTCACCTTGAGCGGTCTCCTCTAATAGTGGTAAAACCATTCAACTGGTATGATCTCCTCATTATGAATAGGAAATGATCCCACTTTTATTACAACTCAGCCTACTCTAATGATTCAATATTCAACCTTCTGTTTTCCTGATGGAATACCGAGGCTCTCGCAATCAATTTGGATTGCTCTATCACTGTAAACGTTGAATTAATGGATCTATCTCAATGATTACCTCTGTTTCTAGTTGAATAATGTCACTCTGTGTTCATAAATGACTTTAATATTTGTAATTTTACTGTATTAACTTCATGGCGGGTGACTTATTCATTTTATGATTGTAAGTGATGTCAATAAATGTTTTCACACTACCAAATAGCAAATAATGAATAATGAAAAATAAGTTAATATTTTCAGTAATACAGAATGAGAATTACAAAGGAATCTTTTCACCCAATAAACAATTTTCGCAAGAATGAAGCGAAATAGAAAATATTACACGTGTGTATCACAAATAATATGAGGTCACTCATGGAGCCTTGTGGTACTCCGGAGGTGGCTCTTTTCTCAGAATATGAATAACCTACTTCCACCCAGTAAGAATTTAAGGGGTTTCAGGGCATGATCAACCTCAACCTTGTTGTTCTATCTTCAAATGATAGTCCAGATCGAAAATGCTACAGGTGATTGTCGAAAATATGACATGGTTCTAAGCACAAAGAGATCCATTGATTTTCTGTTAGTGTTTCATTAATCACCATGAGTAGATTATTTTGCTTCACCCCTAATTCTGGTAATTTGGCTGCAGGACCTTGAAAAAGTTGAGAACAAATAATGGGAGCCATGCAAATAACGAATGAAGAAACGAGCAATTCATCAAACGGCGTTTTCCACTGCCCGGAAAAGTTAATCGTGAAGAAACGGGACCCCACGTCACCGCTAAATAATGCCTTCAGCCGGTCCGGGCTAATTCTTATATCACATCAGCTCATTGTCCAAACTTCTGGAAGGGCCAACAATCTTTTATCTTAATTGTTTAATCTCAAAATGCTTTTAAATACTTTTTGGTCTATTCCAGATCATCTGTTTGTTTCCAAGTTGGAACGCTTCTCCATGGGTTGTGGGAGATAAGTAACTTTTGTATACGAAAAAGTTTATTCACCGAAGTCTCTGCGAAGCCTTTTTAAACGAAACGACTCTTCTCCTATAAATTCATTTCGCTTTGTTGACTCGGCGACTCGAAATAAAATTAATATCCACTTCGGTGCAGCCAGTTCGCGTCTAAAGTTGATGGTTTGCTTTTACGATTCTGGGAATTTCCATTCAAAATTATGACATGAAGAGTCGAGTGTGTATATTGAGAACTTTCTGGGAGTGATGGCATATGGAAGAGCAATATAGTTTGGGTATTAAGGAACAGATTTGAACGCTTTCCGCCTGGCGCTGACGAATAAGGAACAAGAATGTTGAGGGAATCTGAAAAGTTGACTCGAGCTGATATGGTTTATTATTGAAACTTTTTTTCATAACTCATCCAATATAAAGAAAAGGAACTTTATTATTAAAATCATTGTTATACAAATTATAGTCCCTCATTCTAGTACACGATATTGGTTTCATTTTTGATCTATATTCTCATCTTAGTATTGAAAAAATGATTTGATTTTCAAAGAGTAGGCTGGAAAATTTTGAGCTTCTGGTGATAAAAATGATAAATTTGAATATTGGTCTCATACAAGGATCAGTTCTGGGATCTTTTTTTTCTAAAATATATGTGGGATATCCCAGCCCTTATATAGCCTTGTGTTTTCATCATGCAGATTTTTCCACGATAAAAAGCAATCTTTCGGAAGAAAACCCCTGAGTTTCAGCAATCTCTATTCAAAGTTAATGGTCATTTTGATAAATTTCTTTATTGAGTGACATTTTGAGCCTAAACTCGAAAAATCTTGAACATCGACGTTGAATTTGGGAATAATTCGTTCAATAATGCAAATAATAGGGCTTTTATCTCGAGGGGAAGTTAACCCATAAGTTTTTTCACATGAGAAGAAAAATTATAAACACACAGTTTGCAATATATCCTTAATAATCACAAAGTTTAGAAGTTAGATATATTCTACCTTTTTCTTACAAGAGAACTGAGCAAGTATTCTCTGATTTTCTTCTTGAATTTGTAATCTCTGAGTTGTTTTATTTCATGAAGGATCACCTTGCACAATTCACAGAATTTCAGAAACTTTTTTGAAAGGTTGAGGTTCTATGGTAAAGTCATTTAAGTAGATTTCTAATGTGAACATTGTGGGCATCAGCTGTAAGTTGCAACTTATTGAGGAGATAATGTGTTTTTCTCCCCACAATTATTCAAGGAGTGGACAGTGAGCATGATGATTTAAAAAAGTCGAATCAACTCCAATAGATTTTGAGATACATGTTGAGATAAACCTTATACAGTTGTTCTCTACACGTTGAATTTGACTGTGAGTCACCTGATCCTAGCAAAAAGTATACAGAGAAGAGCAGTTATTGAATTCAGACAAAATCAGCATGAAAGTTTTTTACTATAGATAGGTAATTTTACTCTTATATATCTAAGAGTTGAAATAGATTTAATCGTAAATTTTAAAACTCATGAAATCTAGTCATCTAGCAGAGCTTAGCAACCACATGACCTTTCCTGTCGATGACAAACACTTGAAGCTAGGACACCTCATACTTTATAGCAGCCACGTTCTTGAAAGTGACCCCTAACGAGTATCTATCCAAGCTCAATTCCACGTAGTGCTCAGAAAGTAGATCCAAGCGCTTCACAAATACCCAAATTAGGTCTGGATGTGGCTATTATTGGTAAGAATAACGAATGAATCTCTAGCAGGCCACATTCAGACCTAATGTTGGTAGTTGCGAAACGCCGTGATATACTTTTTCAGTAGCAAGAGAATGCTAGTTCCTAGTTTTGGTTCCGTGATTCGTAAGCAGTTTTGAAGTCTTGTCATAGTGTTTTTCACGTGTGATTGACGAATTTCGCTTCAATGAAAAGTCACGTTTGGTGTCAAGAGAACTCAAACACCGACAAAGACTTCCCATGTGAATAATTCAGCAAGTTTTCTACCTCCAATTGACATTTTTCTATTGAATCCGTGCTCGAGCAGTTTTTCGGTTGCTGAAATTCCGCACACCAGATCATTCTAACTCTTCAGATTCGATCTTGCTGGAGGAATTCCTCGGAACTTTATCAATAAATCACCCTGCCATTTTAGGTAAACATGCGATTTCTCTCTGCTCGTTCCTCTAGTGTCGTTAAATGAAACAAACCCGACACGGCACGATCTCAGATGTGCCAATCGCTCAGCAGACTGATATTTCCTAGGAGAAAATCCAATTCTCCTCGTTTTCCCGAATTTCCTCTGTACGCAGCGGTCAGGTAATAATGGAACGGTTTCTTATTCTTCATTTTGCCTGTTCAGACTTCTCGAATTCCTCGAATAATTGGATTCGCAACAATTTGGTTCTTCGGATAATTGTTAGTTCGTTCTCTTCCTGTTATCTAGCGGACCTCGGTTGAATTAGAGTCCCTGAACGGATTCGAATAAAGAATGACGAAAAGGCAAGCGCCTGGAGCATTGGCGGATACAGAAAAAACTCCAGTTGGGAGAGGGAAACATTGGCAGAAGGAAAAGTGTATTGTGGTGCAGAGAATCATATGATGGGACTCACATACGCAGTGTACAACAACTTTGCAGCCTGCATACTTCAGTTGGCGAAAGTTCTCTGAAGAAGATATGTGGTCCTCTTGGTTTGTATTTTGAAGTGTGCATCTCTCCAGGAAATTGTCCACCGTATACCAAATTCAAGGATTATTCCGGCCAAAGTGTAGTACACAACATGTTTAAATGTTAAAGTTAGCAGCCATTTCTCAAACCAATGCATGAATTCGCTTGTAGTTGAAAAGAATTGAGCAAAGAAGAACTGAAGACATTGTCAGTGAACAGAAGGCAACTGAAGGAGGCAGATTCAGAAAAAATATAGGACCAAGTAAGAATCCTTGAGGCACTCCACTTCTCACCCTCAGGGCGAATCTGGATAAAATGCCACCAATTTGATAGCATTCAGAAAATATCGGACTCTTTTCATCAGAAAACAAATATCTCTTGTCTTGTGAATCTTAATTTCTCTCTTAATCAATAACGATCACTTGTGAAGTGATCTGGGAGTTAACCACGGAAAATGTGCTGTCATCGGATAAAGAATAGCTACGTTTTCTGGGTTGTTACCCTTCATTAGTGCAACATAATTCTTCAACTCAATGACACTTCGAAGCGAAAACGTCTTATAGGAGCCCTAGCAAAAGCTTCCTAGTTATATATACCGAAAGTGACACCTAGCGAATACTCTTTCAAACTCCATCCTATGTGAAATTGTGACAGTACCTGTGCTTTTGTTCAGAGTCAACGGTACCTGGAATTCGATTTCAGTAATTTTTTTTTACCAAGCGAATCACAACGTTCACAAGAGTTCGAAGTTGAGATTTTGAGAGAACTCAAAATAATTTTTGGTTATGTTGATCTATATCACCATTTTTTTCCGTGAAAGTTCTTTCTCAAGAATTGTACGTATTCCTCTTAGTCAAACCTTGACATTCATCAGTGAAAAAGACACTACGCCATTGATCGTTCCAATTGATATGTTGCCCTCACACGTCGTCTGATGGTTTCGATGGAAACTTGAACCCCATCTGCATTTTGAAGAGTATTCCGTAGCATTCTACACGTAGATGTAGGCTTTCTTCTCGCCGAAACGGTGATGAAACGATCCTGTGCAGGTGTTGCTTTTCGTCTCCCTCAACATATTCCAAAGTCGAGATATCACACTTTGGCTGACTTGGAGCTTTTCCGCCACAACAACCTAAGTTAGGCTACCCTGTAGCATTCCGATAGCCCTATTAGCCTCAGCGTTTGTTAATTCACCTCAAGACATTTTCAGAAAACTCGTTTCAAATCGAAGCCGTTGATAAACCGACTCCATTTCAAAATGAGAACATTCATGAAGCATATGCAAAGAACCAAACTTCAGAAAAAGGCGACCTGATTGACGAAATGTCTCATACTGATTTTTATTGGATCGATTCAAGTTTTTGTTGAGTTTTAAATGATTTTACAGCGATTTTCCCGAAGATTACATACTTTTCAAAACGATTGAATACGAAGTCCTCAACTCTTGTGGAGCAGTATCTTCTCAAGGTTTCTTCGTTTATTCTCACTTATGATTTCTGATATACAGATTAGGTAAGTATATCTAGCAGAATCTCTGTTGCTGTAGGTAACTTGTTTTTTGTTTCATGCCCTGCGTGATCACATAACATCGAGCTAATAGTGGACCAGAACGATTTTACTGCTAGAAGATGACATATCTTTCGTTTGTTGCCTCTTCTTCCTCTAAAATTTGCTTGTGTACCTGAGTCATGACGATGTGAAAACACTTCACTTCCGCCTGAAATATGCAGATATCGAAGATTTTACTGATAAACTAATATCAGGACCTGATAAATGTACCTATGTTTGAAGAGTTCTGGTAGATGACTTGGACTGAAATGATAGTTCACATTCTCATTCTGAAAATTTGATGAGATGGGGAGGAAGCGAATTGATGAAGAACTGGGAACCATGAAAAAGTGTTTGTTGCTACGAATCAATTTTTTCTTTTTCCTAACCAGCGAAAACGTCAGACGACGAGGCTGAAAACAGCCAGCGGCAGAACAAAAGACGCTGAGGAAGGAACATATGTTCCATTCCAACCACACAATGAAAGAGCGTTACCCAGAAGACGACAGTTCATAAAAATGCTTTCACCATACATGATTAGAGTTCATATTTCTCGCGAAGAAAACCTCCGTGCGCCCTTTCATTCCTTGCCGACTCCATCTTTGTTGTAACGTCATTTCTTCATAAACGTCCGAAAAGAGCGATTTATCATTGCCAGTAAGGATTTTTGCGACTCCGCGCTGACGAGAGAGATATTGTTGTGAAATTGACGCCAGCATTATACAGCCATAAAATGTGTCATTTCGATCGATCATTTCCATAGTCTGACAACGGGCTTTATACATTAGAGTACCCTCCTGGGAAAAACTGGGGTCGAAGCAATCGTTCATCATCCCAATGAAGTTAATACTGGTTGCAAAAAGAAGGCAGTATTTTTCGGGTGGCAGCTTACAGATCCCTCGAGTGGATACGGTAGAATTGAATATCAAATTACAGACTAGCTGGCATCAGGGGCGCTGACATCGCAGAGAAATGAATGTGGTGACATTCGTTGAAAGTTGAAGGGAGATAAACTTACAGTAGGTGGCGTGACTGTCGTACTGTCAAGTAAGCGAATGTGTTTATTTGGAAAAACGTTTCGGCTGTATAGCGTCTTCTGCGACTGAGAGCAGATAGTAGCTCTGATGCTGTTGAGTACTTGTTCAAAAGACATAGATATTGGCCAGATAGCAATCTCCATCTATTGGAGGCGCATTGATGAGGATGAGAATATATTATATTGGATACCTTGAGACAGATAAATATTTGTAGGACAAAGGTCAGGTATCATTATATGTAAGGAAAAAGCGAAGAGAAATACAATTGAGAAATAAAAAGATGCACAACGACTTGAAGTATTCTACACAAATTCAGTTCACCAACTAAGAATTCCCTCTTCCTATAACAGTAAGTTTCATTGACTCAGAGTTGACTTGGGAATGCCGGCACAAACTCAATGAGATAGGCAGGAGAAAAAAAGGTTTTTTGTATAACTGTCATTGAAAATGACACTTTCAATGACAGTAGTACAAAAAACCTTCGAAAGTGACACTTTTAATGACAGCCAACAATGTTAAAATTGATTGTTCACGTGGAAGCGTGTTGAAAATATTTTTAAGATTAGTGTTAAAAATATTTTCAGCACACCATTTTCTTATGATGGAATCAGATGAGAAAAATTCAGCAATTGCAAATTTTTATTATCAATATTTAACAATCATTACTTATGAACATAAATATCATCGTTAAACTAGAACAATCACTAACATTAATGCCCTGTGACGTTAAAAAGCTTCGCAACACATTATTAGAATTCTCAGCACCAGCAGAAACCGGATGTACCATATTGGATGATGATG
Organism: Hippodamia convergens; assembly: GCA_038502775.1. Classification (NCBI taxonomy): domain Eukaryota; kingdom Metazoa; phylum Arthropoda; class Insecta; order Coleoptera; family Coccinellidae; genus Hippodamia; species Hippodamia convergens. Next base: position 15,273,626 of record CM076607.1, on the reverse strand, counting down.
ATCCAAAATCTGTTGAGGTTGGGAGAATTTTTTCAGCAATGACATTTCTATATGCAATGAAATGATCAACATAGCCCTCGGCTACTGTCGTAGACTTCCATCCAATATTTTTTCGCATCCGTAATATTTGCTCCTGATTCTGCTAGCAATGAAGTGGAGGATCTTCGAAAACAGTGTCCTGTATATTGCTTTGGTTTTGGCAATTTGAGGAATTCGACAACAACAGATGAAATTTTCCCAAATGTATTAATACCAATTGGACTGGCAGTGCATTTATAATTCATGTATTTCAGGAAAAAAACGACGATGTTTGATGACAGAAGGGCGCAGTGCAAAGTACTTATGAATATAGTCTACAAGTCTACATACTTCCCAATAATACTGAAAGAACGACTGACTTTCGTTTTTGTATTTGTAAGTTGTATAGCCAATGATTTATTTGTTATTTCGATGTCTTCCACTGATAAATTACATATTTCTTCACGCCGACAGGCTCCAAATAATCCGAAAATAGTTGCAACCTTAACCATCGAGTATTTCTCATATGGTGCCTCCTTTTTAAACTCTTTAACTTGTTCACGAGTGGGAATTTTTGATTTTTTAGGACGACAACCTTCACTTTTCCGTTTCAAATATGCTATTTCCCTAAAAATCTGCTCCACAAAGTTGATGAACTCCATATTTTTGATTTTCCTTCTGAGTATGCCTGGAAAACAGTTTCACTAAAGTTCCCTTCTACATTTTTCAATTTCCACTGGACCAGGAAATTGTTATATCGTACTGCTGAACAGATTTTTTTGGTGGGCGTTCCAGATTTGCTCTTCTTGCAGACACTTCAATATCCAGAGGAAAAGCCAAATCGTTATTTTTATTTATAAACACGACAAACATATTAAGCAGTTAAAAACCCAAGACGAAAACTGGACAGCAGGAACGAAATTCAAATAACAGCGTCTTTTCTCATTTGTTAGTAGTCATAACGTTGGCAACGTTTGCCATTCACAACAACCTGTATGGTAAATACCATACAATGTTTTTTGTACAACACAAATGTGTTGAAAGTGATTTTATTTTGTTCGTGAAATTGTTCAATTCGCTCCGCTCATTTAACAAAATTTTTCACTCACCAAATAAAACTTCACTTTTAACACTCATATCATAAATAATTATTATTCCATTTCATCATGGTATTTCGAAGTCCTGTTACTCAGATATTCTGAAGTATTCTTATGTCGTGTGTCATTCGTAAGGATATGGATGGTTTTTACTTGACAAATAAATGAAGATACAATTTTAAAGAATTCTAGTCAACATACTTCATATCGAAATGAAGATGTTTTATAGTTCTTTAGAGAAAAAACTCTATGAAATTGCATTTTTATTCGTATGAGAAAATTTAATAAACCATATAGAATTTTTTAATTCATCCACAAAAAATTTATCTTGTTCATACCCCATTTTTCCTTCGCAAACCAACCATTGTTGTCGTAATTTGTTTCAGGAATGATCAATTCCAGCTTCCTGCAGTAAATTAAACCGAATTCCATCGGAAATTCTCCGTGCGGATATATCGAAAGGTCTAATGGTGCCTTCACACAATAACCACACGATAAATAGGCGTCCAAGACTCTACAGGCTTGACCTTTCCACTCCATTCTTCACCTCCGCAACTTGAAGGCTCACCTATCGAATGGCACGACGCGTTAATAGTTATTCACAAAAGGAACAGTTGAGACAAATTCACCAGGAGATGTTAGCAGCTTAATTTGTCTTAGTAATGATTGTGTTGCATTTTCTTCATCGGCTTCAATAAACTTTACTCTTACCTTTTTCTATATTTTTATATTAGCTCATTCCAAAAGGAAATCAAACATTCAATTGAGAAACGGGGTAGATACTAACATACTTGTAGAATTCATCCTGAATTTGACAAGTTCTGAAAACATTTCAGTCAAAATCCAAAGCCACTTGACCATTTTAAGATGATGCTTACACTTGGCAGAGAAAATGAATTGGTAGAGTCAAAAATACTGGAAAAGAATTTCATGGACTTCTTCAGAGGGTTTCGATGAAATATGGATGCAATTTTAGGTAAAGAGACTACATGAGCTTTTTGACATGTTTCTTCATCTTCAAAGGCTTCATTGAGTGCGATTTATACCAAGAATCTTTTTCCAAAAGAAATCATGATGATTATCACTTATATTGAACTAACCATATTCAAAGGAGAATTTCAGAATGTTCTTATTTGTTCACAAGAGTACAGAAATGGAGCTCATGTTCGTGACTGCTACAGAAAATGTTATCATCAGTTTATAACAGGAGCATTAATTATTCTTACAAGAAAGCGAATAACTCTGTCGCTTCTTTTTTCAGGTTTAAGCCACGAAACTGCTTTCAAGAAGGGTACATTCCATCCAATATACCAGCAGAATTTATAGGCGGCCATTAGTCTGTTAAATGACCAAGACAGCCTGGAAACCATCAAAAACTTTTCAGCTGGCAGCAGACAATCTTCCAGATATAAAACTCACCTCAACGACCTCAGAATAAACCACGGCCAATTTATTCTGCATCTTCACCCAGTTTTCTGACCGATGCTCTGTGAAGCGGAATGCGAATAACAAACTAAGTCAGCAGGAAAGCCAAAGCGACTTCCAACTTATTTCATTTTATTGCCGTTGCTGGCCTCGCGCAGAATACCCCGACCGCTGAAGAGAATAATTTACTGGTATTGTTATTGATAATGCTTTTGTCGCCAGTTGCTGGGAATAAATTCGGAGTCAAATTACCTAGACAAACATCAGCGGCGAACTTCCATATAAAACTAGCTGGCATAGTTCAGAGAATCCATTAATAAATAATTCCGAGCTGAAAGGAAAACATATTGCGAAAGTTTAAATTTCCACGGTTTTCCCTTTAGCTTTCAGTCGAATAGAAGAATCGAAATATATAGAATGTTATCTATCGCGTCAGGCTGGATTTATTATTTCTGTTAGTCTGGAAAGTTTTATGACGGGACACTGGATCGAGGGTTTGTACGCCATGCGGTGTCATGTTCGATAATGTACAGGAGCTGGATGCCTCAGGTTATTAATGTGGGACGTATTGACAGGAAAAATATCGAAATTCTAGAAAAGAAACGCTTGATTCAATTATATCGAATAGAAAACTCGGTATGGAACACTGATAGATTCGTCAACAATGGATCCGAACAAAAAGCATGCCATGCTTTATCAATCTCGCAACACTGCATGCGATGGTTCAACATGAAACTGCGTAGGTTTCGAACAATGAACAAAATCTAGGATGGATTTGTGGTTTCTATCAGGACAATTATCCGCGACTGAATAAACAACAACAGAACCAAAGAAGTAGAGCGAATCAACCAATGAATGAAAACATATTCGATTTAATTTAATCTATTGTGGTTTGTTATTTCAATCTACACCACTGACTAGACACCAGATTACTCGAGTAGATGTTCCAAGACGCCCAGACATAAATACATAAGAATTCTGTGACTTCAGGAGAAGTAGTAGACGTTCACAACATTTGAGTGAATAGACGTTGAACTACTCAAATAATATAAAAGTCATCTTGAAACGCTAATTCAGACATAGCAAAATAGGTGGGAGCTAATCTAGAGCTTGTAGGATGGAAAATTTAGACGATAGCTCATAAAATTATAATCCAATTGCGTTCAGTGACTGTGACCCGGTGTATTTTTGTTACAACGCGTGAAACATTTTTTTTAATACCTAGTGCCTGGGTAACTGATTAAATCCTGCATATAATCTTTGAAAATTGTGAAATTCACAGTTGGAAACTCTTAAAATTTGCAAAAGAAGAAGGTTGGAACCAAAGAATTCATTGAAAATGAAAAAAATATGAAAAATTCGATGAAAGCGGTAACATTAACACTTCTTGAAGCTTAGTGTGATCTTGACTTATAATATGGGGATGATTTCATTTCTACGCCAATTATAGGTATGAATAGCCAAATTTCTAAGGATACATCATCACTAGCGAGGGAAGCATCAATGCTGATGATACAAAAAACAAAATGAGAAAGCAGTCCAACAATGGGTAGCCCAAAAAGAAACAACGCTCTGGGTAATACTCCTGAATTTAAATCAATAATGAATTTGCGGTATACATGTCTACCTAGACCAAAAAGCTCATAAAGGTGTTGAGGGCTGAGCCTCGGGTTATGGTAGGTCTACTGACTGAACACTGCCAAGACAAACATCTTTCGAACCTCATTGTAAAGTCAGCAGATGAAATTTGTAGGGTATGAGGATCAGAGGAAGAAACAGCTGAAAACAATATTGCATGCAAGCTTCCAGAGCTGGAGAAACTTAGAACCATTCACATGGAGAAGTCGATTCTGGATCCCCATGAAGTGACAGTTGAGGCAACAAGGATGCAGTTGGATTTATCAAAGCCATAGGCTGCCTTTTTGGGACTTGAATGAATCCTCGTGGTCGAAGTTCCAAGGTATAACGTTCAGGAATTATAAAAATGATAATAATATATAATCGTAAATCAAAATAAAAAAAATCCTGTTACGTATCTCGTGAGAGAACATAACACGAATGTTTCAATAGCAGATGGTATTCACTTGAAAGCCCTAATTTCGAATGATTGGAGTCAATAGAGATCATTAGATGTCCCATGATTAAATATTTCATATCGAAAAAAGGTTGAATGGTTCAATGCCTCATATATTTCTTGCTCAGTCAAATCTGCAGTTTATTATTTTCTTCGTAGCAATTTATAGATATACAGCATTTTCTTCTTTCCTGACAAAATTTTCTAGATATCTTCACAATGACATTATCGATTTCAGATAAGTTTTGAAATTTTGCTGTAAAATGAAGTCGTATTGAAATGAATGTCCTTCGAAACTGATGCATCAGATATCTCATTTTTTGATTCATTCAGATTGTATTTGTTCTGATTGTAGCAATGAAAAAATGAAACTTCATAAAATATTTCACCCTTCACAATTATATACGAAATAAGTCATTGTGTTGATTCAGGTTGTTTCCCCCAAATTTTCTACCATACGCCCAACTCCTCCCACTTTAGATGCATAGGAACGTTCAAACATTTCAGCATGCCGAACAATTCCGCTGAGCCAAGTTCTACCACCGAAAGCTCGCTCATTTGAACCGTGAATTAATGAGCCGGTCCAGATTCATCGTTCATCAATTTGCAACAGTCCCAACAAACAATATAACGGTTAGATGATCAAATAGCTGGCAAGGCGTCATCGACATCGACGTGGTCCCTCCATTAATAGTCTAATTTATGTCAAAACACGATCGCGATTCTGGCTGTGCCCGAAGCATGGGGAGAATGATCTCTTGAGGTCGGAGAAAACGACCGCATGAGGATGGCATATTTGTCCAACTCCCTTTGAATATCGGACCACACTAGAATTCGGATACTCTGCCGTAGAATGAGAAGGATTTTTCAATAGGAACTTAGCAATATAAGCAATGATTGGTATTGAAAATATGTGAACTATTCGAACTTCAAGGGAAACATAGTGTAAGTGCTTTTATCATTATTTATGATACGAGGCTTTTTCTCGAAGCCAAATATCATTATGAGGTTATTGTTCAGAGGAATAAATTTGATTTGATTTGATCTGAAGATTCAATGAAGTCCGAACTTGCAGTTTGGGTCTGGCCCCTCTGCATTGTTTCAGTTTCACAGGGAAATTAAAGTCAGATAAAGTCACTCCTATTCGTTCAAGCAGTCCAAAACACCGCCCTGGATGTATACAATGTTATGGATATGTTTGAAATCAGGAAGCTACTCTTCCACCATTTCTCACCTGCTGGCCGATGATATGAAATGTGGCGTGGTCCACATGGCAGAGCACTCAATACAATATCGGATAATTTGTGAAATTATATCCTTTCCAATTTTCCTTCTACGATATATGGATTTGTTTGAATGAAAAAAATCATGCAGATACACAGCCCAAAAAAATTAACGCACATAATGGAAATCTCAAATTTATTCTACAACTGAAGATCTCCTCAATGATAATTATTCTTATCAGAATTATGCATGCATATGTTATCCACTTTCAACGTTTTTCTTCAATACAGATGTTTTTTCCCAGCAGGAATAAAAAAAGATGTTATTATCAGATTTTGAATGTATTTCCTCCATTCTAAAATCAGTTGTTCTCGATCAATTCTAGTGATCAATAGTTTTTCTTTCGTTTGATTTTCTACACTCGATCGCTATGCAACGCGAAACACGCAATTTGACCCAAGAGGAATGTGCCCAAGCGGTAGTTTTGCGACAAGAAAGGTGGACATACACAAGAATTGCAGAAAGGTTTGGAGTTTCCCATACAAGTGTGTCCAGAATGTTGCAGCGATTCAGGAGACAGGTGCGAATGTCCGAAAACCAGTATAGGGTAGACCACGGGTAACAACTGCCATTTCTTCGTTGAGACAACGGTTTGCAATCGCTCGCCTTCTTCAAAATGCTTGAGTAAACTCATGGGGTGTAAGTTAGCACTCAGACAATGAGAAATCGCCTCAGAGAATATGATTTAAAGCCCAGCTCTTATCGAAGCTCATCGAAGGGCGCGTTTGGATTTTGCGAGAGAGCACATCCATTGGAAAGAGGCCGATTGGGAAAGAGTTCTCTTCACAGATGAGTCTAGATTCTGCCTCTACCATTGTGATCGACGTTACCTTGTATACAGACGTCCACATGAAAGATATGCTCAGTGCAATTTCCTGATTACTACTGGTTTCGGGAGAGGATCGATCATGGTATGGGGTGGAATATCTTTGACTACTCGCACAGACCTAGTAGTCGTTGATAATATAGCTATGAATGCTGATAAGTATAAAATGAACATTGTTGAAGAGCATGTAGTGCCATTTGCCGCATACATTGGTGAAAATTTCATTTTTTATGGACGATAATTCCAGACCCCATCGTGCGCGCATCGTTCAGGAGTACCTTGAAGAGGTTGAAGTCTCTCGAATGGAATTGCCAGCAAGAAGTCCAGATTTCAATCCGATTGAGCAGGTTTGGGACAACCTCAATAGAAGGCTGAGAAGTTCAGAAAATCATCCAGCTCCTCTCAATGACTTAGGAATCCAACTCGGAGAAATCTGGGAAGGATTAGATCAGAACATTTCAAGATCACTCATTTTAAGTATGAACCGTTGTTGCCGAGCTGTAATCAACGCAAGGGGTGGAAATACCACGTATTTAATCACTCATCAGAATTTCATATTTTGAAAATAGTTCATTTCTCTTCTTTCACATAACATTCGGTGAAATCCTGAATTTTTCTTTCATTTAATGTGTCTCGTTTCGTTCAAAACCTTCCGAGAGAACATAAAAAATAAGTTATTAAGTAAATTGAGATTTTCAGAATGTGCGTTAATTTTTTTGCGCAATGTTTATTTACAGCCATCTTGCTCATTCAGTTTGGAAGAATAAATTCGATAAAGAAAGTTTGATATAATTATTCAGTCATAAATTTGTATGTTTTCATTGACGTTCATTCAAATATAGTATTTGAGCATAAAAAATCACAATTATTACCAAAAAAGGCATGTTTCTGTAGAAATCGAATAAACTTGAATTGGAAATCGTGATAAATAACAGAAACGGCTTAGTTCACTCGCGAGAGTCAAAGATCCAAGTATCAATGTCTGATCTAGGAGAATCATTATGAGCCCAGAGTCCACACATTATCTTCTAAATTCAGGTTTCTCGACTTTAACTAACCTTTTTAACTAAATTGGCTTACATCGTGATTTTCAGAGTCTTCTTTTTCACAATCAAATTAAGGTACTCTTCTCTGTTATTTTGTTTTTTTGCACAATTTTTTTGTTCAAGTCACAATATTTTCATTACAGAACGTCACAAATGTCGGAGGATTGAAACATCACTGCTTTGTGCAACAATTGAAATTTATTGGAAAAAACCTATTACATTCTATAATTCCTGATAATGATGCCCTCTAGATGACATTCCACAGACTTATGGAATTGACAAAGATTTTAGTATGCGTTTGGTGTCCGTTAAAGAGAAGAATGAGGTTTGTCCAATTGACCATATATTACGTGAAATGGGGAGAGAAATGTGTAAATAGACCATTTCGTCTAGTGGATCTTGGTTTCCTCAACCAAGAGGAGAAAAGAAAAATCCCTTTTTCATTCCATATTATTTATGAATAGAGGAAACATTTAAAGGAACATTAGTCGCTCGCCGATGCAGCGGAATTTTTATGGATGGCGATAATTCATGAATTCTGGAGGTTTTTTCGGGTCGAAACTATGTTTCTGTTTATCTCCTGCATCATTACTCAACGCTGAAATATGATCCAAATATTTATACTTTTTGCTAACTTACAGCTCCCTGAGTTACCAATTTACATACTGCGGGAAGTTTCTGTAACGCTTCGGGAAACAGATAAATATGAACGTTATTGTGCTCTCAGCGTTAATGTTAAAAAAATTCAGATGGTTGTATTTGCAATATTTTGACGGCATTTCGCTGACCCCTGAAGGGCTTGAAATCGAGATAATGCTAATTAATGCTTGTTTCATCTGGACTGGGTATATACAATTTTCATAAGCTTTTTCTCCGGTTCGAGGGAATATTTTCGTGAACACAAACAAGTTCTACTTTATGATAATTCTTATTCTGATCGTGCATCTATTTTCTGAAATTCTTGGGATGTTCTTCCCTAGTCTCTGAAAAAGCGAAATCAATTGAATTTTTTTTAAAGATAGAAGAAACACTAATTTATCAGGCACTAATTCCACCAGAAAAATTATTGCCAACTACTTTGAAATTTTGTCACGTTTGGGAGTCTATATCAGACACATTCTGAAATTCATGAAAATCTTCAGAATCGTGAAAATTGTTTAATTTATCAAACAAAACTTTCTTAAACAACCAGCTGAAAACACTTAGATCTGCTTTGTTCTTGATGATCTTCAACGAAAAGTTAAATCTCCAAGGTTTTCTTAGAAGTACCGGGCGCAGAACGCTTTATTATGAATTAGGTGTGTATGCAGATAATCAGAAAAGTGGTAAGAATTATTTTTTTATTTACTCAATTTACAGTGGTGAAACATAAGCAGATTACTTAACACAATAAACAATTATTCTACTGACTTCAGATCCAGCTGCTCTCGGATTTCTGCTTTTCTGAAAAAAAAAATGTAATTATCCATTATCATTGAATGACCTATGGAAGTGGTTCACCAGATCCTCACTCTATATTTATATTCGAAACCGTACTTACTGGTCGGTGGTGGGGTGTTGTTGAAGGAACTTCAGTAGTTGTTGTAGTGGTTGTTGCTGAAGTAGTAATTTTAGTGGTCAGAGGTGGAGTTGACTTAGCTGAAAAATTGGTAAAAACCTAGTTCAAAAGAGTTTATGATCACAATGCATTCGCAGAGACTGCTCCACGGATGTAACCATGGGCGAACGCAAAGGGGTGGCAGGGGGGACAGAGGGGGCCAGGGGGGGCCATTTTTCTGTAAGGCGCCTCCCGTATGTTATATTCTACTTTTTGCTTTTCAAATAAATATTCTAATACATAATGAAGGTCAGAACATTATAACACAATTTCTTTCTCCTAATTCGAAATATTGTGGCGATAAAATGAACTCATCAATGTGAAGTTTCAACTATTATATTTTAGTTTATTAATCAGAAGTGTGATAGAACAGAAACTTGGTTCCTTCTACCGATAGAAATGAAAATTAAGTAACTTGGGAGTTCTATAGTGGAGCGTCGAACTATTAGATTATTATTTCCGAATAATTTTTAATTTTTGAGGAATTATTAACCAATTTGTAGACCAAGAATAATTGGAAAATTATACTTAGATTTCACTTCTATCGGCATTCCCGAACGTCTCCCCTTTTTCTTGTTGAGAGTCACTTCGACCTATGTTTATATTTTTATGATAAATTCCCTCTGGAAAATATGGATATTCGAAAATTTTTCAAAAGGAAATCAACTCCTTCAAAAAATTCAGCTTCGTACGGAAATGAAGACAGAGAAACAATACAAGAAGAATATAACGAATCGAACCGTGCAACAACTGCATATGAATTCTGTAAGACTAACAGATATGCCATGTCTACTCTGTGGTATTACGATTCAGTATTTTGTTTTCAGAATTAACAATATTTGTATGTGTTGTTTCTTTTCTATTTATAATTTGTTAATTTTGATAATATCTTTGTTGTTTTCATTTTCTGGAGAAGTTTTGTATCATTTCAGATTATATTTTATTTTCTTGCTTCAAAAGTGACTGCTTGATTCATTTAATGGTCCATTATTATTCATATATGAATATTGTTTCATGGAACATATATGTATATTTGTTTTTATTTCGTTATTAGTCGTCTTTATTCATTGGCAAATATAATATTTATTTTTCCTTTCTCCATATTATTTATATTTTAATTTCCTGTTAATATTTCTTCATGGAATGATGTTTGTTTCGAAAACAGTTGCCGTTTTTATTTTATACATATAACCTTATGTTGGTGAAGTTAAAAAAATGTTGAAGTAGAAAATGTTATCAATTCTACTTTGACCCCTTCCACTTGAGAACAAATTCTTCAGGCGCCTCTCCATAAATATAAAAAAAATAAAAAAAACGAAGCATCGATGTCGCGTGAGCCTTATCGTTTTTCGAAATTTTTTCATTTTGCCCCCCCTGAGAAAAAATCCTGCGGGCGCCCATGGATGCAACACAGTTCAAGCATTTCTAGCACTTAACCTCATCATGTCATCAATATTGATGGATACACAAAATCAACTCAATTTATGATCATCATATACTCACTTCCATCTGTTGATTCTGAAGTACTCGTAGGCGCTATTGTGGTAGAGTTTGAAGGCGAGGGATCATCTGTGAAAAAATGCACAATCTGGCGTTACTTTCATTATTGATGTTCCATTAACACGAGTTCTCATGAGTTGGAAGTAGCTGGATAATTTCAGTTGATCAACAAAAATTTAACCCAACAATAAATTTTGTTCACACATACTCTTGAGTTGGTTATATTTCAGAAAGAAGCAAATATACAGTTTCCAGAACGACATTATTTTGTTTGTTTTCAGAATTGGTTCGTTGGTATCTGTAAGAAGGACTATGACAGTAGTTACTTGCCATGAAAGACCGATTAAGATAGGTACTGAGAGAATGGAACGGCATAGTTCAGTTAACTCAACAGAGCACAATCGGCAACTGTATCGATTTGAAGAAAATTCGTCACTTGAATGAGTAAAACTTGTGTTGATCAACAAAATTTAACAACTGATCAGCAGTCTTGAGATCGCATCCTTACATACCACATCGTCTGCCACTGAGTCCTAGAAGAATCATGAAAACCATGAGTAAAACACCCAGTACAACGCTCAAGAGTATGAGCTTCTTTTCCAATCCAGTTAGAGATCCCCACGAAGACCTGAAAAATTAAAATTCATACAATAATTCAAAATGAAAAGTTTTATCAACAAGTCACGACATAAAAAGCATCAATGACAATAAACATGCAACTTCATAACGAGTTTCAAATTGGAGACAGTAGATTCCAATCTGATTGCAGATAAAACGAATTCCTGCAATATCGCAGTATCGAAAACGTGAGAACCTGGAAAAATTCATGCACTCAGAACGTCGGAGTCTTGTGACGTTTGAATGAATAAGAAATTCATGTCCTATGTCAAATTCCTTCTGCTCGATACTTCGATGGATATATGGCGTTCTGAGAGGCATTCAGAGATTTCTGCAGCGTAGGAAATGGATCAGTTCCTATTATTGAACATTCTGTTCCTGAAGTTTCAGTTACAGAAATTCTCATTCGGAAAAAAGATAAGTAAACTCGATACGCCTTATTTTCGTAATCGGCATCAGCTTTATGAGTGTTGCTGTCTTTTACTGAAAATTAGGAACATGACTCATATTTCCGAAAGTACACCTTTTCTTTATTCATTCATTCTAAGAATTGACGATACAAGCAGGTGTCCAATACATGAAAAGTGTCTATAAGAGAGAACATGACAAAACAATTTTTTTTTTTCAGAAATAGTTCTTACAGGTGGTTACTTGAAATGCATCATAACATTACGATGAGCAGCAAACTCCGTCAATTAAGACTCAAAAGGAAATCAATCAAGCATGATGTAATTGAAATTATAGAAAGTACAAACTCAGTAAATCTAACATAATGTTCATACTGAAAATATGTCTGCAAACTGCTGAAATTTGAACAAGGGTAATTACCGAATTGAGTTCATAAAAAAAATTTTTCATGCAATCTTGAAAACGATGGCATCATATTTTGACATCTACCTGGCGGAATCAGAGTCAATTCTAATATATTCTGGCATTTTTCAGACACAACACTATGCACTGACAGTGGTCGTGACTGGCTCTCCAATACGAAAATGTGAATTTTATACTTTTTCCTTATCGTTATTTCATCTTATCCTTATCTCTAGTTCGAAGCATTTGCATTCGGAAATTATTTGATTAGATTTGCAATTCGTATACGGACCAGACCGAAAAAAATTAAATATCTCTATTGCATTGCATATTGCTCGGATTTTATCAACCTTTCCAGAATAAATTCAATGTAGATTTCATTTTATTTTTTTTTTCAGTTCGGATTTGATAACCCCTCCACATGAAAAATACAAATATGAATGAAAATATCGACCCTTCTATTTCAATTCTTCTACTCTCAATATCCTCCATATATTCGCCTAGTTGAGCATACTGAAGAACTGTCATTTGCACATACATTAAAATGACTGGAAATGAATTTATGAAGCTGAAAGTACACCTTCAAACTGAAGAGAAGATCAAGTAAGCAAAGAGGGAAGTCAACTTCATTCTGAACAATTACAAAAACCTGGAAAAATGAAACGTCATTCATATAAAATGAAAATTTTTGGTCTCAAAATAAGGACTGGTGATCACTTGAGTGCATCATATTCTTGAAACAATCTGATTTCGTAGTGATCAAGGTGTTAGGAGGACATTGAATCCGATGAAAAGAATGTGTAGAGGGAATAAAATAGACTGAAATCCTCGCATCCAAATTTAATTCAGAATTGAAAATTGGATTTCTGATGGTGCAGTCATTTGATTCCAAATTTATTCAAATAATGACCGATCAGAATTAATCACAGAACATTTTCAAAGTAACCCTTCATAAAAGAAGAAAATTCATTATCGAATGGACAATGAATATAGAGTGAAATTTAATTCAAATACAACATTGCTGGTAATTTCTATGTAATTTGCGATAGATATAGGAGGGTATTATTTAACTGTTTCCGATTTGGATGTCGATAAATATTGGTTGGGATCGGGCTTAATTACAATTAGCATTGGACGAAACTAAAAACAGTATACAAATGCGAATTGGAATAAAATGCGGAATAAATATTTCATTAGTAATATTCAATAACATTGAAACATGCCACTTTCGATTAATGATATTTCATGGTTTCTGAATTTAACTGACACATTTGATTTCGAAACGATACCATATCGCTACAAAAATATAAAAAACTGAATAAATAAGGTATTCAAGGGCTGGAAGACCGGTCATTATTTCAATGGCTATGAAGGAAGTGTGTCTTTTCAACACTTACCTGCTCGAACAACTAGAGGATGAAGAAGTAAAAGACTGTGGCCTAGACATTTCAATGAAAGCTCAAAGGCAAAAGCAGAATATTCACGATTATAGTCGTCATTTTTCAGTAGCACCCATTATATATGTCGATGTCTTTTTTTTTAATGATATCATGAGTATTGTTTCGTGAAATGCTATGACTAAACACCTGTATGAAACTTCCGCATCAAAACATCAATCATGAAAATCAGGACAATTTCCCTATTAAATTGAGCGAAAAAGTAAATTATGCTAAGTGATTTCCAAACACGGAAAAGATTCGAATATTTTGATTTATTTCTTATCTCCATATTATTGAATGGATTTCGTATGAACGAAATTTCAATGTACCTAATCCAGTATCACTGAAAAAAGCATAGCTGTCATATGAGATAACAAAAAATGATCAAGAGAAATTTATTCGTATATTTAAGTCAAATACGAAATGTAATGGTTCTTTTGCATTGCAGATGTTTTCTTCCATGTCTCGAATTTTCAATAATCGAGGACGTTGCAATTCCTAGATCGTCACACTACCATAAAACATGACAACATTATAGGTAGACCTTGTTAACAACTCTCTTTCCCATTTACACTGCTCTCCCAATTTGACACCTGACTTTTACTGTTCCCAGATATCAAAATATTGTTCCGCGAAAAAATATTTTTCCTCGATGAGGCTCTATCAGAGTTTCATTAGGCTTCATCGAAGAAAAAGTATACCTACTACAAAAGTGACAGAAGCTGAAAAATCGATCCACTCGTAATTGGCGTATGACCAATTACGGCAACTATGTTGAATAATAAAATAGAATTTTCTGCAGAATATTCGCTTTTCCTTCTTCATTTTATCACGAACACCTCTGATATAAAGTTCTCTTATAGGTTTCTCTCAGTTATCTGGCCCTTATTTTCTCGTAGAGGTTTTTACTTCAGATACTTCGAAATCAATAAAATAAGAGTTTGTATCGAATTCTTGAATATTTTTCAAACAAAACAAACTTCTAATATTTGTATTCTCTGCATTGTATCGATGCTCTTCACTCGCTGGACTGAGATATTTCATTTACTGTTCATCGTTTTATTACTAGAATCTAAAGAAACCCAAAGTAAATAGGGGCTGTTTGTTTGTATTATTCGAACGCTAAGGGATGATACGAGGGTCAAATTGGATTGATACGTAAAAGTTATTCCGGAATTTCATTTGATAGTGCTTTTATCGTCGCCTCCATAAATTTCCTATCAGTATCGGACTAGCTGCTTCACCTCACATAAGAATATTGCGATAGAGCAATAAAATCAAGAATCTAGGATATATTGACCCATGTTTTTCATCATGGCATATGTGGATTAAAAATCATTGTATCTACTTCCATATGGGAGGTCACGACTTGATCAATTTGTCGTTATTGAATCATCTCTCAGAAAATCCATGACTCATTTCGGTATATTCTCTCATCATGCATTGACAGTGACATAATGAAGACGATTTACATAATGGGTTGATCGAATTGTTATGATTGGGGGATTAGATGTAATTAACGAGTGATAATCCATTAATCAATGCAATAAATTCATGCTCAGAACTCACACGAAGCAGAATGATATTGTCAGAATTCCATCAGGGCTTTAAAGAGTTATGGTCTTCGCAGAATCATCCCACTTTGTTGTTTTTTTTTGCTATGAAGAGATCAACCTTTTCATTCTAGGTTTATCATAGAGAGAATATTATTCCGGAATATAATTTATTAATATCAATGTGCATTGACAAATCGAAAAATGTACAATATCTTTTCACAATAAATTTCAGAATGCTGCTGAATTATCCTTTTTCTCTGTTCCTCTTTCCCTCTTTTGAAACGTTACATTCAGCAAATGTTAATACAACATCGGACCCGATCCTGTGATATCCTTCTTTCTGTGAACTCACCCTATGCAAATAAAGAACAATCGACTATAAATCGAGATGGATTGGAACAGGGAAGTTTTTTCTGGGGTTGATCTTTTTGTTTTTACTCTGCTTTCGAGCGGATTTACTTTTTGAAAATATCACGTTAAATTTCATACTGTATGCCAGGTAGAAATATTGCTATTTTTGATTTCACATCGAAGATTATACTGCTCATTTTGTTCCATTCTATTTTTTCGTTCAAACTTGGGAAACCATAGTTACTTTTAAAAGTGTTAAAAACTAGAGACATGCTATAAGAATGAGTACCTACTTTACTAACATCACCTGTTTAGTATTCACCTTCGCCAGTATCCAAATGAAAATTTGTCCACGTTTTAGATCATGAAAATCTATTAAAATACTGGTACTCGTCGCTCGCTTTATCCAAATCAAATCTCCATTGCGTTAAACTATTACATTTGAATCTTCTAAGATATATATTTGTTATATTATTGCAGTTCTTATAGATGTTTCAGATATCACTAGATCCATGTGAGACATGGATATGATGACTTCCTCCAAGAATGAACACCCCCATGTCTTTCTCTTTGGTAATAAATACTCATTTATTATATCATCACTGTCATCTCTTTCTTTTAAACAATTAATTTCATTTCTCAAATGTTCACTTCTCATTACTCTTGCTAATTATTGTTTTCGAGTTTCAGATCAATGAAAAATTCCTCCATCGCAAAGGTAAATCATGGAATCTGTTTTTTCTCTCAATCAAACCGAGCGAACTTCTCTGAAATAGTTGAACGATCAAGTATTTTAGACTCTAATATTGGTGAAACTATTCAACTGGTATGATCTCCTTATTATAAACATGAAATTCTAAAGAAAATTCATCTGATTCACTCAGCAAGTAAGATCTCAAGCCTTCAGCTCTCAAAACCAAAGGATTAGTGGTTTCAATTCATACATAGTACTCTCATGTTAGAATCCTCTAATTTTTCAATTGAATCCTATATTTTTCTGATGAACTCTAATCCTGCACTTCAAAAGCAGTTCGTCACTATAAATGTCGTTTCGATTGATTAATTTTGCACTCTAATATAGACAAACGTTATAGATTGATTGTTTTATTATTGTTTTCTCATATTGTATTAATCTCCATGATGAACCGACTTGGACAATGGAGCTTTCAACGAATGTTTCACCTCTAAGGCCTAATCTTATTTTTATTACAATTCAATCTACTCTAATGATTCATTATTCAACCTTCTGTTTTTCTGAACGACAAAGAGGCTCTTGCAATCTTCTTTTTTTATTGCTATGTCACTGTTAATTCTGTGTTTGATTTTGAATTAGTTGAACTGTCTCAAAATCTAAGTCTGACTTCATATGACTTCTATTTTGAACTTTTCTAGATTACCTCTGTTTTAAGTTGGATAATGTCACTTTGAGTTTATAGGTGATTTCAATATTTGTATTTTTACTTTATTAGCTTCAAGGCAGGTGACTTATTCATTTTATGATTGTGAATGATGTCAATAACACTAGCATCTCCAACTCAATTATCTGTAAACAGTCCTTAGCAGTATTTTTTCCGAATCTGAACAACCTCGATTTTGAACAATAATTTTAGAACGTATTCTTGATTTTCAATTACTTTTCAGGTGAATTTTATGTTCTAGTGTGAATCTGAGGAAGTATTAGTTTTTTGCTTTGGATGGTTAAGATTTGTGCTTCTGGAAAGTACCCAGCAATGCTAATAATGTGAAAACAACAACTTTATTATTGCATTGACACAGAAGTATTATGATTAAATATTATGCAGTGGCGTAGATCAGAAGGAGGAGGAAATGCTGAGATCATTGTTTGGAAAGGAATCTTTCATTCGAATGTTTCAGGATGAATCTTCATTATTCGTCAAATGATTCTGAAGCACCCTGTGAATAAATAGCCCTCTCCTTTCGCCCATTACTGGCGAACATTGCCCCAAGATCTCGCAAACTTGTTTCACGCCACCTCCATCGTTACCTCAGGCGTCTCCCCAATTCTATTATTAACTGGTTTATCAGGGGACTGCTTGAGAACTTCGTTAATAGAAACATATCCAACGGAATTGACAGAGTCCCAGGATTCGGCTATTAATTATTGCACGCCGAGAAGAAAAACGTGGCTGTCTGAACGGTGTGTGTTCTATATTGGATGACGGTGGTGAATTCGTGTCACGTGCAGGGTTGATACCCGTCTTTCTCTATCTGGTGACTGGGAGTTGTGCAGTTTGTTTCATGTCGCTAGATACAAGATGAGACTGAAGAGGCAGGGTTTCAGTCAGCTTATGTAGGCCATCGAACGAAGTAAGAAGCAAACATCAATGTCAACAAGTAAACTTATTGTCAAAAGTTGAGTATACTGTGTAATAATAAAGGATCGAACATCCCAATCGTATCTGATGGGACCTTGAATGTAAGACATTTCGAATGCTCGGTATGTAAACTAGGGAGAGAAGAAGTTCCTCTACTACCCTCTATATTGTTAACAGTGCAGCGTTACTTTGTTATTCTGTACTGTTGTGATAACAACTGACTGAAAAGTATTTTTCTGATTGGCCCGGACAATTTCCTGATGATACTAGTTCACTAGCTTTTCGTAAAAAAAAATCAAATATCATGAAGCTGAACTTGATTTTAGTTACCGTACTGGGGTTTTTCAACTTTCCTCATTTCATCATACTACACACCTGAATGGTTTACCTGTGTTGCATTGACATCAGTTAGGTACTTTCTTGTTTCATTATGTATTGGTTATTTTTTGGCTCTCTGAATCAAAAATATATACCATACATCGTGTTACAAACATGTCACTGTTTCAGGAAATGAATACAACGAAGAATCAAAAATTTTATCTACATTGTCAGTCAGTATATGATATAACGGGTGTACCAAGTTCGACGGCTTATTAGACGTTTCTGGGGACTGGATCTATTTGATATCTGAAAATTGAGACTATGTTATTGTTTGACATTATCTACCGAGCTGAAATATTCTTCGTGCTTGACCACTTCCAGTTATACAGGAAGTAGAAAAAAAATTCTGAATACATTCGTTTTAAAATCGTTGCATTCGTCAAAATACTTTTCCAAATATCGAGAAAAAACTGGAGGAAAAAGGGAGATAAGAGTATTCGGTATCATGTTTGTTGTTCCTATTCTAAATATCTTAAGCACAAACCGTTTTCACATTTTTGAATTTGAAGACTTAGGAAATACTGTACCTTTCTAGAACTTTGAAAAATTCGTCACAGGGTGTTGCAAATGTTGGGTCAAAAATTGGTATCAAGATTGGCTCATAACTTTCATTTTGCAAATCAGAACCCTATTTTTCCATGATTGCGTTGGATTCTGCGGAGAATAATGATTATGTTCTAACCTGTTGATGCTCCTTAAATTGATAATTCTTGAGTTATTCAGGATTTTCTGTCGTACGTAGCGTCAAATTCATGAAATCTGTTTCATATCAACAATGAAATGAATTTAGAAAAAAGTTGTGTCACTAGTGAGTTATTGGAATAATTTATCTTCCATGACCAAGGTCATTGTTGATATAAAACAGATTATATAAATTTGAGGCTACGTACGACATGAAATCAGGAAATCCTGAATAATTCAAGAATTATTAATTTCTGGTGCATTAACATGTTGGTACATTATAATCAGTTTTCGTCGCACAATCCAAGGCAATCATAAAAAATAGGGTTCTAATTTGAAAAACGATAGTTATGGGTCAATCTTCATCCCAATTTTTGAGCCACTTTTTGAAACACCCAGTGACGAGTTTTTCATCAAAATTCTATAAATGTACAATATTTCCACAGTCTTCGACTTCAAAAATGTGAAAATGCTTCGTGCTTGAGATATCTTGATTAGGAATAACAAACATAATACCAGATACTCTTTTTTCCCTTTTTTCTTCATTTTTTTTCGATATTTTGGAGAGTATTATGACAAGTTTAACGATTTTAATATGTATGTATTCACAATAGAATATTTCATTGAAGTCGACAACAAAAAAAAAGAAAAAAAAATTTTCATTATCGGTATAAGTAAAAGCTGTCAGGCTGCGAGAATATTTAGCTCGGTAGATAATGTCAAACAATATCATAGTCCGAATTTTCAGATTTCAAATAGGTTCAGTTCTCCAGAAACGCCTAAAAGGCCGTCGAACTTGGTACACCCTGTATTATTCTTTAAGTTGCTCCAAACTAACGCTATACTGTTTACAATTTGGGGTGGTAGAAGGGGTACCTCTTTTCTCTATAGATTACGTTCCGAGCATTCGCAATGTCTTACATTCAGCGTTCCATCAGATACTGTATTACACAGTATACTTACCTCAGACATCTATATCGCTCATTTCCTCACGCGTCGAAATTTCAATCTTTTAAACTTACAAACCTCTATTAGGACCAAACTTTTTGCAGACAACCCTATATTAACATATCCACAACGAAACGGCGCTTATGCTAAAATAAATTTTTTTCTGTTATCATACAAATGAAAGTCACTGGTTTCGAGGTACCTGTTTGTACCTGGCAAACAAGTAGTTGGTCCTGGTCAATTTATAGACAATCCTATGTCTGCACATTCAATTCTTTAAGTTCAGTTTGATATTTTCTTATTAGCATGATCTTGCAAAATTTCAAATTTCAAGAAAAATCGTTTTTCAAAACTTGAGGTTCAGATCATGTACTATTTTGGGAGTTATGGTTGAGAACTCCCTCTCCAAACCTTTGTTTCTACTCAATATCCAAAAGGAGTTTTTCTCGATGCTAATTTTCTCACGTATCATCTCATCGCTGAGAAGGTCAGCTGATAGGATGATATAATTAACATCATACAGCTGTTTCTCTTTCGGAAAGAGGAACAGCGAACAAATTGTTGTTTCCTCATCAGACCTGTCAAAAGCGAAACGAAATCCACTGTTGCCAAATTGTCCTCATATTCCCCAGACTGAAGGAGTTCTTCCAATCTCGCTAACTAATTTTCCCCTCGTTAACCACACGCACCAGACTTGTGTCAGTGCTCCATAAAACCATCGCGAGACATAAAGCTTCCTTTCATCGCCCGTTATCTAATTGGATTCGAGTGTGCTAATTCACGTCACGTCTTTGCCGAATCCCCCTGGCTCTTTACAAGCGCGGGATGTACCGAATGAGGTATCAAGATAAAAGCCTAAGACAACACATAAACCCATAAGTCGTGGATGGCGCAGCTAGAGACGCCCGGGGCATGGGAATTCGTTACGGAGTACATGTGTAGGGTGCAATATCTGGAATCTAGACACCTTATGCAGTGTTTCATCCTCGAATCGTTCGACTCCGGGCGGGAATGTTGGAGTTTGGGGTGCTCTCATTGACAGTGAATATCTCACGTCTTCGTTTTCCAATTTTTGCCACCTGGGCGGCATCTTATGCTTCTACAGAAGCTGCTCAGCACTCCACAGTTCAACTTTGGTAACTCGTCAACTGGAACTGATATGGTTAGAAAACAATCACAATTAATTATTAATATATAAAATATATTTTCATTAATTTCTACTAGACGATTTTCATTTCAACACCGTCTAGCCTTGTGTAATAGATAGGCATGTCAGAAAAACCATGAATTAATGCAACCAATCCGAATAATTATAATTGAAGTCATCTCCATTGCGATCAAGACAAATCAATCAGGTTATTTCAGCGGGACAATATATTGGCGTAACGAATTATAAGATTCCGAAATGAGAAGTAAGTGGCTCTTGAAGTTTCATAAGCAATTGTGCTCTTAGGGACTTGAAGAAACTTGATAGAGGTTCGCTGAAAGTTAGATATATGATGTTTGAATATGAATAATTCGAATGAAGCGTTGCGATGAAATTATTATCGATGCAAATTCGAATTATTCGAAGATTGATTTAGTGACGTATCGGTAATTGGGATACTTCGAAGATTAATTAATTCAAAAACTTAGCTAGTTCAGGAGACCGCCCATGAGAAATTCGGATTGGTAGATTTAGGTCCTGGGACGAAAATATTTTCGGCAGTGTATCTGGGGATCTCGGGCGGGAAAAGACATCCTTAGATACCTCGAGTGACAAAATAGTAATCATCGAAATGATAACTATTTTGAATTCATCTGAGTTTCAAAAATGTGTTCGGTGTGGCCTCCGTAAGGGCAAAGAATTTTTTTGTTTACCGTTTTATTCTTTTTCTTGAAAACATTTGAAAAATTTGATGAAATGGAAGAAAAATGGGAATTATTTTTCTTCTTGCGAATAACGCCAATAGGTGTCGCTACGGTATATTTTTCTAATGATATTAACGCTTCTGTGTCCATGTGTTATTACACCTATCTTTCTTCCGAACACTACGGAAAATTTTATAACGAAATGTTCCGAACAAATTCCCATTCTACAATAAAATATCGCCATTAGATGGCAATCATAGACATAGATAGTTACATATATCTATGTGAACAATGTAAACAAACACTGTGTATTTTGAGTTGCCTAAACGTCCGAATAAAGACATTGACATTTTCAATCGGACACACAACAATACAATGGGTGCTTCCAAATGACTTCATTTGGAGCAGATATGATTAAAGGACGTGGATTCAATCCAACATTTCAGGTAAGAATATAATATTAACATTAATGATTTCAAATCACTCATGTTGTCTTCCCTTTCTGGCATTTAGATCCAAAGCCAGATCCACCATCGAATTGGATCATTACAATCACTTGAAGATACACATCATAAATTCCACGAAATTTACTCCATATAGGAAATATGGATGATCAACGTCAGTCAATTAATGCAGCAGGTGTGAGAAAAATAATTTTTCAAGATCTGCAGCAACTACTTCATGAACATCATGCATTATTCGATTGTTCAAAACTGCTTCGGAACGTATGCCAAGTGACAATCACAAGGTTGTGATTACAGCAGATAAACGACCTGTTGGTGCACATGAAGCCAATTCAACGCCACTACAATAGGCGAAGTTGCAATTGTGATTGTAGTTGAAAACTTGGACACTCGTGATATTGTTCTTACGTGTCGCAATACTGAAGAATTGCAACGAATATATGAAACACACCGTTCATACGATGCTCTACAATACTCGATAATGTTTCGGAGAGGTGATGATGGATATTACTTCAATATCAAAGTGATGAATCCATTGAATGGTGAATACCTTTATTGATATCTCTACTTAATACGAATTTGAATTATTTGATTCGCCTTAGAGATGAATAAGGTTGTACTAACCATTGGTTTCATTTCAAGAAGGAAATATATTAGGTGGAGTACAAGAAAGTTCAAAATATACATACAAATTTAATTGCATTGAAATAGGTATGTACATTGTTATTCATACATCGAAAGAATTCTCTTTATTTAAGAGGGTAAAGAGGGAACTTTTTTTATATTTTATCGATTGTGGCAGTACGAAGTCTGCCGGTTCTGCTAGTGTTTGATATATACCCATCTGGGTTCATTTAAATATTCTTCAGGAAGGGAAGAGGTTGACAGCGATAGGTGTAGTTCTACGTTTGTCCGCTGATATACCTATAAGACGACTTGTTCATTCATTATTACGAATATGAAAATGAAGTTAGTTTTTTCAAAAACGATTATGAAGTCTTACCTGGCTCGGATACGAGGAAAATTAAGGGGAAATTAAGCTGTGCCCCCTTCAATGTTCCACAGTTGCTAATACCATTGGGCTCGGAGTCATGATAAACCGCAACTTATAGGAAAAATCAATTTCCCGCCTTCATTTCAAGAAACCGGAGGACTGTGACGGAACGGCGTCTCTCCTTCGAGCATTCCGGCAATTTTTCCGGGACAGGTGGGTCAGGAAATATCCTCATCTATCCCCGCGAACTGCACCGAGGGCAGATTTATCGCGCGCTTTCCCCGATTCAAAATAACCTGAAATATACGGTATCCGATGAGAAAAGGGCGTTTTTCGGAAGTCGTCTTTCCAGATGACGTCATTAAGAGGGGTCGTGGCGCCAGGGTCTGTTGGAGGGCAGACGCCAGCGGGGCATTTGTATTCGCTCAGTGTGCAAAACCCATAGAAACTTTGAATCTAGAACAACATAAATGTACACAACGACGGCTTTCGATAAATAATCCGCTGATGGGGCTGCCAATTCTTTGCCGGGGCTGGCTGGTTAATACTCATTAGAATGTTTCCAAATGATTCGCTTCGGTCTGGAGATATGATTTATGACAGAGTCGCATAAAAAGAGTCGATTGGGTACGGACCCTTGCGGTGATGCTTCACTAATCATCCTCCATTTCCTGTTTTGGAGATCG